>JAUCMU010000053.1:12911874-12931290 GCA_032275025.1 Enteromius treurensis | reverse complement strand
TCGCTCTACAGGCGACGAAGGTTGCCACACGTGCCCTTGGCCAGGTGATGTCCATGGTAGTGGCTCAGGAACGCCACCTTTGGCTGAACCTGGCACAGATGGCTGACGCCGACGAAGTTCGCTTTCTTGACGCTCCCATCTCCCAGGTCGGCCTCTTCGGCGACACTGTCGAGGACTTTGCCCAGAAGTTCTCGGCAGTCCAGCAGCAGACTGAAGCGATCAGTCACATCTTGCCGTGCAGGGAGTATGCCAAGCCCCTAAGCGCACAACCTCAGACTGCTCGTCGCCGAGGACGTCCCCCTGCGGCACCCAGACATACTGCTCCGTCCCGTTCCTCAGGGCCCGGCCGGGAATACCCGTAGCTCCAAGAAGCGCCCCTGAAACTGTACCCTGGGTACAGCTGACGCCTCCTTTTTCGTCGCCCGACTCTCCCTCTGATGCTGCGGACGACATCTCATCCTCTTGGGGTGTTCCAAAGGAGACGGGGCCTGGTTACAGCTCCCCAACCCCTCGCTGTGGTTGATACGGACGTTACGGCTCGGCTATGCGATTCAGTTCCGAGTGTCGTCACCTGAAAAAGCCGGCTAAAATCGCTGCACGCTGTTCATATTCCAGGGATACTCAACCGTGCAGTCGACCAATTTTCACGGCAATCCACCCACCCTGGAGAATGGCGACTCCACCCCCAGGTAGTCCAGCTGATCTGGAGCCACTTCGGCAAGGCCAAGATAGACCTCTTTGCCTCCCCCGAGTCCTCCCACTGTTGCCTGTTATACTCCCTCACCGACGTGCCCCTCGGCAGGGATGCACTGGCACACAGCTGGCCTCCGGGGCTCAAGTACGCCTTTCCCCAAGTGAGCCTCCTTACATAGACCCTGTGCAAGATCAGGGAGGATGAGGAGCAAGTCCTGGGGGGCAGCGCCTTACTGGCCCTCCTGGACATGGTTTGCCGACCTAATGCTCCCCGCGGCAGTCCCTCCTTGGAAGTCCCTCTCTTGAGGAGAGACCTTCTCTCTCAGGGGATGGGCATGATTTGGCACCCACGGCCTGATCTCGGGAACTTGCATGTCTGCCATAGCGGCATACCATGATGCAGTGGATGTTAAATCCTTAGGTAAGCACCAACTCATCGTTAAGTTCCTTAGAGGTGTGCGTCGGGTTAATCCCCCGAGACCGCCCTCGGTGCCCTCTTTGGACCTTGCCATCTCCCTAACCAGCCTGCGGAAAGCTCCTTTTGAGCCCTTAGCATTAGTCGAGTTGAAATACCTGTCACTAAAGACAGCACTCCTGATTGCTCTGGCCTCCATCAAGAGGGTTGGGGACCTCCAAGCCTTCTCTGTTGATGAAGAGTGCCTAGAATTTGGTCTGGCTGACTTTCACGTAACACTGAGACCTCGGCCCGGCTACGTGCCCAAGGTTCCTACCACACCTTTTCAAAGCCAGGTAGTGAACCTGTAAGCTCTGCCCCAGGAGGAGGCAGACCCGGCCTTACAGTCGCTGTGTCCTGTACGCGTTTTACGCCTCTACACTAACTGCACCCGGAACTTCAGACGAGGCAGCTCTTTGTCTGCTTTGGAGGTCAGCAGAAAGGGAACGCTGTCTTCAAAAAAAGGCTGGCCCGTTGGGTGGTGGATGCCATCTCCCTGTCCTACTTATACCAGGGAGAGCCGTGCCCCCTAGGTCTGAGAGCTCACTCCACCTCTGCGTTGGTGCACGGTGCCTCATTAGCAGATATCTGTAGAGCTGCGGGCTGGGCAACACCAAACACCTTCGTCAGGTTCTACGACCTCCGCGAAGAGGCTGTGTCTTCCCATGTCTTAAATCAGACAAGCAGGTAGCGGGAAGACCGGTGGTGTCGGCTTGCTGCTATGCCCTTTTACTGGTTCCCGATGCCAAGTTGTACCCCTTCCTCCTGCCCCACAGTTGGACTCAGAGCGGAGTCAGTCCCGACTGTGCTTCTCTGGACTTCCTTCACAAGAGGTTGTGGCCTTAATATCTCCACAGTCAGCCAGAAGGCTGTGTTTCCCTTCACTTATATCCATATCTAATCGATATAGTTCATTTCCTTGAAATTCCAAGTTAAGAAATCTTTTCATGTCTCCACCCCCCCAACCCATGCTTCAAATTTTTAATAATGGAAAAGACAGAAGTTGGCATCCCAACGCGGCCCCTGAAATTTGGCCCCCAGGGCGTTGGGAAGGTTACATGCAGACTCTCCTGCGTAACGCGGCCTCAGGGTCGTGGCCTCTTCCATGGGTCTGTTCCCATATGTAACGTTGATGTGATTTGACTGAAAGGGTAACGTCTAGGTTATTGATGTAACCCACATTCCCTGAAGGAGGGAACGGAGACGTTACATCTTTCTGCCACGACCCTGGGTCGCGATGACAACGACTCGGCTCCTCAGCGAAAACCTGCAAGAGCATTCCAGCCGTGCTCTCTCATGCCCGCGCTGTGATAAGGTGCACCTGGCTGTAATTATTGCTCGCCAAGATTCATTGGCCTTTTCCAAAGGACTCGAAGACGATTGGTCTCTCAAGCAAGATCCCATATGTAATGTCTCCATTCCCTCCTTCAGGGTAATAAATGCTTAATTAACACATGTTTCTGCTGTCATTCATGATTAAAACAGGTAGTTACAAAGCATTTAATAGTAGCCAGACGTCTGTTTTTGAAAGCTCATATCAAGTGAGGACTAGTTGTAAAGCATTTATCAAGCAGATGTAAAAGCAAATTTTTATTATAAACAGCAAAGTTAAACAAACACAACACAGAGGGATACAGAACAGAGACATATTATTTCAAGATATAAAAACGTAATTGTACAACTGTACATTTGATAAATGAAAAACAAACCTATTGTTTCATAGAATTTTTTTTTTAAGTTTACAGTTGATTTGTGGTCTTTGTCTTTAGGGGGCAGTTGGGGGTCTGATGATGGGCATAGCTCTCTCGTTCTGGGTGGGTGTGGGGGCATTCATCTATCCAGCACCCAGCAATAACACACGTCCACTCGAACTCAACTCTGCTGGCTGTAACTTCACCCTCACAGCTGATGGATTCAACCAGACATCAGTCACCGCCAGCGCTCTCCCCTCTGACAGGTGCAATGTGCTTCTACCATTCTCCTGGAGTCAGAGTACTCTAAAACTAATTTGAGACCACTTTTGTGGAAATAAAATTGTGTTTGTCAAACAATTTAATGGAGTGCACTACAAAAAAGAATGGAAGTTCTATAAAAGTCATGGCAGATGAGTAAAAATATACATTTTCTGACAGTCAGCACCCTTTTATCAATGTGAAATAAAACTATTAATTTGATTAATATTGTTAAATGCAATATAATGTGAAAATGTAATCATGCTGTATAGTGCACCTTCATTATAAGGCATCTCTGTCTTGTGTTAAGGTATTGGCTGGCTGATTCATGGTACTCCATGTCCTATCTGTACTATAGTGCAGTGGGCTTTATTGGCACTGTAGCAGCAGGTCTACTCATCACACTGCTGACGGGTGAGAGCAACATTTCATTAGCTCACACTGCCAGTCTTTGAAAAAGAACTAAACCTCAATGAAGGGACCGAAGGAGCTCATGAGAGCTGGAATATCAAACAAAGTTATTTTAAAGAGGTCATGCATATGTTTATTCATACATAAATAACATTAGGTTTCTTTCACCCCCCAAAAAATTGGCAAGTTCCATCATTAGTAACATAGGTCAATAATTTAGTGTCTTCCAAAAACATTCCACTAAACATTCACAAAACAGCAGGGAAGAAAAAAAATGCTGTGTGGTTAAAACTACAGCCCTTGACTTGTGGTTAGAAACATAGTTTTTTTTTGTTAGCTCTTGAGAAAAAATAAGGAAGCTAACATGCTGTATTTTGGCTAATAACTATTGTGCAGGTCAATTATGACTTAAATACAAAGCTTTGTTTAATGTCACTGTCAAGATGCAGTGACCAAACCAAAGAACTGAAAATTGAGGTAAGAGAATTTTGAGTAGCAAACATTTGGAGCACATACTGTACTGTACTGTATGTGAAAAATTACACAGCTATAATATTTGTGTCCCGTAATGCATATTGCTTCCATGAGCCAAGTTGCTCAACAATATGGACAGTCATCTAAATGAGTTCACCCTGACATCAGAAACATTAAAGGGATAGTTCACCCAAAAATTAAAACTTTGTCATTAATTACTCACACTTTGTTCCAAACCCGTAAGACCTTTGTTCATCTTCAGAACACAAATTAAGAATCTGAAAGCTCTCTTAAATTACCACAGTCAACACACAGAAAAAAAGCAAGGACATTGGTTGTATACTGTACATCAGAGCTCATTTTGTTGATTACTGTATGTTCTCGGGTATTCTCCAAAATGGAGGAAGATGGTAACTCGGGGAGAACTGTTAAATAAAGTCTGTTATTATTGTTCTACTTGTGTACTCTTGTATTTTTGTAGCTACGTAAAAATTGAAGCCCTGATCGACAATTTTACCGACTGTCCTGGCTTGATCTTAGTAATATCCTTGCTGTCTGTGGAGGGTCAGAGAGCTCTCAGATTTCATTAAAAATATCTTCAATTGTTTTCTGAAGATGAACAAAGGTCTTACTGGTTTGGAACGACATTAGGGTGAGTAATTAATGACAGCATTTAAATTTTTGGGTGAACTAACCTGGACTAACTGGAAAGGATTTGATGTTAAAGATGTATTGTAAAACTGTCATTCTGGTGTTGGCAGGGCCAATGGATCCCAAAAAGGTGAAGCCAGGACTGACTCGATCAATGAAAGACGTCATCTGCTTCTGCTCTGAGAAATCCAGGCACACAGACTTTAGTGAAGACAAAGAGGTGAAGAGGCATCATTTAGACTGTGGATTTGAGTATTTTGAATGCAAACTCAACCTTTCTTTGCTTCTCTTAGGATATGGGAGACTTTGGCATGGCATGGGAGAAACATACAGACACAGAAGGTGTTATAAAAATGGAGGATACGGACAAGAGCGATGATGATAACCTTCGGGAAAATGGTTACACTAATGCCGCTTTTGACCATAATGAAACTAGACAAGTTCAAGCAAAGCTTTAACTTTTTGACGTTTGTCACATAAACATAGAAAATGTTCAATGAAGTAAAATAATACTTTAACTATTTATTTTAAACGACACAATTAAACAAAATTGAGATCCAAATCTTTGTTATAGACATTTTTGTACAATTCTTGTGTGCATACTGTTGTTTGCTTTACATGTAAACAGGGTTGAAAAAGGACATTTATGACATAACTATAAACAATAAAATCATGTAATGTCATCAAACTGAACATTATTCAGGATAACTGTGATTTTGCTAGTTAAACCCGAGACACACTGCACGTTTTTTGGCTGTCCCAGATGAAAGACTGGCATCATGAAACAATCGGGATAATTTCTGATTGACCATGATTGTTTCACGATGCCAACCTTTCTTCTTGAAGAGCCAAAAATCATATAGTGTTTAGGGCTTTAGATTGTGCTCCTGCATCAACATTGTTGCTTAGTTTTGAAGCCTAGTCCTAACCCAGGAGTCCAATTCTGCCCCAGGAGGACCACTATCCTGCAGAGTGTCACAACTGACGGCTCGTAAACCCGTGCTCACGCTTCCTTGCAGGACGGGAAAGGTCGCTGAGGCAGGAACTCGGAATGAACTAGACATTTATTTAAAACAAAACAAACAAACAAAGGAAAGTGCGACAAGCAAAGCAGAGTGTACAGGCTGACATGTAACGTTAACAATCGACAAAGACATTGGTCATGGACTGACCAATCAGCGACGATGCCCTCCTGGACCGAACTGGCTGCGACAGCACCCTCCTGGGCCTCTTCCAGGGTGGAGCGGACAGTGGCACAGCCCTCGTGGACCGAACAGGCTGCGACAGCACCCTCCTGGGTCGGGCAGACAGTGAAACCATCCTCCAGGGTGGAGCGGATGGCGGCACCGCCCATCTGGGCCGAACAGACAGTGAAAGCACCCTCCTGTGACCAAAAGTCAATGATAGAGCCTTTCCAGGCCGACTATACTGTGAGTACGCCCTCTGAAATCAGACTGACAGTGAAAACGCTCTCCTGGGTGGAACAGACTGACTTTGCACCCTCGGTGCCAGAACCGATAGTGAGAATTCCCCTCTTGGCCCACTGGACGGCGAGTCAGAGGCCTCCAGGGTTTGAGCAGCCATCAATGGGGTCTCTGGAGACTCTGCGGTTGACACCGACATCTCCAGAGGAGGTGCAGCCATTGGCGGACCTGGTGGAGTCTCCAAGTCATATACAGGCTCTGACGGCCTGGGCTATGGGACCTCACTATCCTTACCGATCTCAGGTGATTGTGAACCTCGATCACAGACCTGGTCTGGAGGATCCGGCCATGGGAGTTCTGGATCGCAGACAGCATCTGGCGGATCCGGCCACTCTGGTTCTGGAACACAGACAGCGTCTGGCGGATCTGGCCACTCTGGTTCTGGATCACAGACAGCGTCTGGCGGATCTGACCATACAACACCCAAATCGCAGACCAAATTTTTGGAATACGGCTCCTCGTACCCTAAATCGGGAGTGGGACCTGTTACTGACTGGCTTGACACCATGAGGACCTTCTGCAGCTTCCCAGGCCCAGACGGGAAATGACATGACCCCTCGTATCGTGCTACGGGAATAGGACCCGTTACTGAATGGCAAGGAATCGTGAGGGCCTTCTAAAGCTCGTTAGGCTGTGTAACTGGGACTGGTTGAGCTAAACACGACCCCTCTCATCGTGCTGTGATGTCAAAACCCGTCACTAGCTTTTCAGGGATCGCTAGGACGGGTGTTGGCTCCTCAAAACCGTAAGACCTGAACCGACTGGGCTTGAAACAGCACTCCTGCCTGTATAACTGGGATTGACTGGGCATGAAACAGCTTCTCAAGCTGTAAAACTCGGACCAATTGAGCTTTACACGGCTTGCTACTAATAATCTGATAATCTCCCTCTGGGAGCAGGACTGGACTCCCCTCTCTGCTGTAAACCCAATTCTAAAACTGGTGGTATTCATTCCAGTTCCTGCATCTATCCTCCAGCAAAGTTTTTCTCAGATCCTAATCAACTGCACCTGAACCAACTACTTAGGACAGTCAGGAACACTTGGTAATTGCAAACAGGTTTATTGGGGTAGATTTGCCGAACTCTGAAGGAACTTACATCTCCAGGAACAAGAACGAGAAGCTCTGCCTAAACCGATTCAAATTTCTTTCTTCTGACTAAGTGATCTCCAACACTGCTCCTGAAGAGTTACTGTCCTGCAGATTTGAGCTCTAGCCTTAATTAAACAAACCTGAACCAGCTAATTAAGCCATTCAGGGTCACTTGATAATTACAGGCAGATGTGCTGGATCAGGGTTTAAACTGAAGTCAGCAGGACTTTAGCCCTACCCCTGACACCCCATCCTGAATCTAACCTAACCCTAACCTGCAAGATTCAGTTTACAACTTACCTTTTATAACATCAATTCTTTCTATAGTTTATTCAGAAAACATTTAATACAATTTTTATTTTTGTTTTCTTTGCACACAAAACATATTTTCATGGCTTCATATAATGAAGATTAAAACAATGATGTCACTACCTTTCTGTGTGCTTGTAACTTTTTGTGTGTGTCTTGTCCTCTGTCTGAATGCTTTCCAATACAAGGTTTGAGCAACATGATATTAGCAAAAAGGACCCCTGTCACTAGAACTATTAGGATATTGGATCCAGGTACAGAATCTATGAGTTATGCTTACAAGAGTGCTCTGTGATCTTCAGGACTCTGTTCTCAGGTTTGGTTTTAGTATACTGTAATTCAAAAGAGAGTAATTCAGCCATGAGCCAAATAAATTTTGTTTGTACCAACTAACATGTTATAAATATGATATAAACACTTTAATGAATCTGAACATGTAGGTCAGAACAGCTTTACAAACAATTTGTACATAAAATACATTCTGTTTACGACGATAATGAGTCCCATTGGCTCCACACACACCCACTAGTATCATTGCTATTTGCATAACATGCATACGCATTATGAAATCTGCAAAAACACAGAAATCTGAAATGGAATTTTAAATTTAAAACTAAGCATAGACCATTCGAAAATTCCAACTTTTACCCTCCAACTTTAATAATACTAGCAATTACATTGTTTTAAATAATGTTGCAGGAACTGAGTCATTATTCGAATAATGCAGTCTGTGTAAGATATGTTAAGCACTGACTATAATGGCATAATACATGCTGTTGCTCATTATAAACATCTTTATTGTTTCATGTGCTTATGACAGGCATTTCCAATGAAGACATTTTATACACAACCAAGTGTATGTGATAAAACCTGAAGAACATTTTTGTTCAATAGCCTGTAAATTAATGTTAATGAGATCACCACAAGGCCATTAACAACTGATCATTCATGACGAAGAACCACCACAACACGTACTGATCTCAGATCAGTCTTCTCTGGTTTAAGCAGATATAGGCCATGCACATTTCACAGTAAGAAGTGCACAAATACACAAAGGTT
Source organism: Enteromius treurensis (assembly GCA_032275025.1). Classification (NCBI taxonomy): domain Eukaryota; kingdom Metazoa; phylum Chordata; class Actinopteri; order Cypriniformes; family Cyprinidae; genus Enteromius; species Enteromius treurensis. Next base: position 12,922,712 of record JAUCMU010000053.1, on the reverse strand, counting down.
TGTCGAGAGCCCTTGATGGGCTGGGCTCCTCAATGAGGTCATGCATAGATTACAGTACACCAAGAGAATGGTGTGTCATATTTAAGACTACTTCCTGTTTCAGATAGGTTTCGCACTTCCATTCTACTCATGAAAATCTGGTCCTGCTTAACATCCATAACACATAAATCATCAAAGCACACCTTAATTTCTAATACAGTGATTCTCGACTGGTTTTTATTCAGGAGTGATGCAGTTTTATTGTTTATTGACCCCTGCTATCAATAAACTAGTGCTGTCTTAATCATGTCCAAAATACATGTTTCTGTTTACATAATATATGTGTGTGTACTGTGTATATTTATTATGTATATATAAATACACATGCATGTATATATTTAGGAAAACATGTTATGTTTATATTCTAAATATATCTATATATGATATGAATATATACCTATAATACATGAAATATGTTCTAAATATGTTCTACATATATACTGTATGTGTGTTTATTTATATATACATAATAAATGTACACAGTACACACACACATACAGTATATTATGTAAACAAAAACTTTTATTTTCGATGCTATTAATCATGATTAATCATTTGACAGCACTACAATAAACTTACCACAACAGACCAGAGACCAATTTCAAGTTGCTACTGACCAGTTAAGAACCACTGTTCTAATAAACTACACAGTAATATTTGTAACATTTTTATTTTGAAAGTGAATCATAAACAGAGGTAACGGGGGAAAAATTACACTAAAGTGCTTTCATGAAATTCAACTTAAATTAAACTTTTATTCAGTGTAGTATCTATAAAGCCAGAACACAATCTAAGCTTCTTTTTAGAGTGTATATCTGTACCTATATGGGGTCTGACCCATGCAAATGGAAAGTGCAAAAATATATACTTAAAAAAGCAATACTTGATTCAAGCTAAGAAAATATGATACAAATATCTCATCTGCAAACACTCAAAGGGCCTGAAGAGGACAGATGAATCGACTGTGTTCGAAATGGAATACTAATGTATTTCTTGAATACTAACTGCACACCGCACAGTACACACTGAAATCTGCCAACTATGTTCTACTTAGTTATCGCTCCGAAATAAACGGGCTTATACTGTACTTTTTCGCAGTTTGATCAGAGAATGAGTTGAGAAAGTCACGGCTGATATTACTCTGAGTGCATATGTCACACTGAAATGTAAGGTCAGGTTGAACACATTGCATTGTGGGACAGTATTTTAAGCACTGCTCTATTATGCAGATTATAGCATATGTAATAAGCCTTAACATTCAACGCACACAAAAAATTCACATTCTTTGCACGCTATACATACTGAAAAAATAGTATAAGTGGTAGGGTAGTATGCTAGTTCGAACATAGCCATTGCTTTTTGAAAAACTGTGTAAGAATGAGATGCATGCTGGGAGCACGCACTTCAACATCTTTACAAAACTATCGTTCTCTCTTACACACATGCAAACACACAGTTATATAAACATGCACACATACACGCTCGCAAATAAGAAATGTACAGAAAGTACATTTTACATTCATACCAAAAAAAATAAATAAAAGTGAAATGTAAAACAATTCCATGTACTGTACACTGTCCCAACGGTAATTCTATCATCACATTTGTTTAAGCTCGAACTGTATGGATAATGGTGGATTAATATGCTGTGATGTTTGATATTTTAAAGTAGTTGACTATGTTTAGAGGGGAACACTAGCTTGCTGCTTACTTCAGTTTATGTATACTGCAAACTATTTTTAGTACATCCATTATGCAACAACAAACGCTTTAAACAGTAGTATGCTACATTGTTGGGACCGTGTACGTTGTGATTATTTGTTTTTTTTAATTTGAAATTAAACTGACTGTAGTTTTTATTTTTATTTTTTTTTGCTTGTCAAAAACCCCCAAAGAAAATTTGATTTAGGCTGAATTTAATTTTTTGGTTCACGAGTAGAAAACGGGTAAACGACTGAAAATTTCGTTTTCTACTTGTCACGACATGCCCCTTACCTGATACCTTGACGTGATTGGTCAACCAAATCTGAGCCCATGACGTCATCATCATTTCAGCTAAATAAAAGTCTTCTGCTACTATATCAGTATATATCAATATGTTAGCTTTCTGTACAGCCTTTCACAGAAATATTTATTTCACAAATATTAATACGCACCCAGGCTCGAAATCCCCTCACCATAAAATCGCGATTGCGTTCAGTGTCTGTGCAAATACATGTGAATAAATGGAAACATTCCCTAAAAAACAGCCAGTAATGACAGTGATGTGGTCAGGACGCGCCAGTGCAGCTTTCCTTAAATATGATTAATTTTAAATATGATTAATGATTGCGCCCATGCCTGCTTTGTCCCGAGAGTGATAGATATGCTGCCTTTCAGTAAGCATAACAGAAATGTGCAGGACAGTCAGGTATGCACTTTTATATTTTAATCTATGCGTTTAAACTCTAAGTATTATCTGGGTAATTAGTGACACTACAAAAATCACTATTAAAAACGTCACTATAAAAATGGATGCAAGATTGTATTTTTCCACAGAATTTTCCCCCACTGGGTTAAAGACTTTTTTTTTAGCCTATTGAATATTAAATTTAAATTGAAATGTTAGTTTTGTTTACCATAAAACTGTTAAGAAGGTTTGAAGAACTGCTTCAAGGTTCTATTAAGCATAACAGCATAACATGCTGTTTTTCACTAGTCATATCATTCACTAGTCATTTTGTCACCTGCCACCCTGTTGTAGAGCTGATAGCATAAGTTTAGAATTGTAGCGTACATTTTCCAACTGAACTAAATAAATTTAATTTATGCTCAGTTGCAGAATCACATTACTCTGTGCTTCTCACATTATTATGTTTATAAAGATGAATGAAAGCAGTGTAGAAGTAGTTAATCTGGTTAATCTCTGTGTGTCTTAAGTGGCCATGTGTCAAGCACGAAAAATAAATTTTATGTAAATTCTGAATATAGCCTATTATTGCACGGCCTCAGACTTAGGCCCTAGCCTGGCCCTAACCTGAGATGCTTAGGCCCTAGCCTGAAATCGTTCAGATTTTATGTGTAAGGGGCATGTCGTGACCGCCCACATGTGGAAAATTAAATTTCGAGTAGTTTATCCGTTTTCTACCCGTGAACCAAAAAACCAGCCTAAATCTTGTTTTTTTTTTAATTTTTTTTTTTTACAAATTGAAAAACAAATGATCACAATGTACACGGACCTTGCTGCTACATACGGTACCTTTTTGATTCAGAAGTGTATACAATTAAATCCACATTTTCATAATAAACTTTTGGTGTTCCAATCAAATAATGAAACAAGAAGGATTTTTATTTTTTCTAGTACATTAATCATACTGGAAATCGAGTGCTGCAGGAACTATGTAGTTTTTGTAGGCCAAAGCCCAGAAAGGTGTATTTTTAGCTGTGTATAGTGTATAGGTGTATTATTATTATGATAATTATTTAATCGCTCTTTTGTACTGTAAGTCAAGCATTGCATTGAGGGATATTGGATTCCACCCAGCTCACTCAGGTTGTATGTTAAATCTTTTTGCAAACGTAGAAATTTATCTTGGTGTTTTATCCATACAGAAAATTCACAGTATATGTACTATTTACTGCAGAGAAGCTAGTATGTTGCTCCAAAGATAGCCATAGTTTTGCGCATAGACTGATGGCAACACAAAACTCATGACAGCTGAGCAAAAAACGCAGCTACACTCACACAGCAATTCAGTTCACACACGCTACAAAACCAGGCATATGAACAAAGGACATATTCTTATAAAATAATGAAAAATAAACAACATGCAATTTAAAAAATAAGAATTCATGCATGTTACTTAAATCAACATTTTGCCAATATTGGCTATTTGTTTTACTTTGCCTTGACAAAATTACTTATTGTACTGAAAGACAGATCTGCATATCTTTTCAAGGCGATGCAGTGCATAAAAACTGTTCATTTGCATAAACAAACTGATTTTTATTTGGTAATTTTTACCAGGAACCACTTTTGTAACAAGAATCACAATGTGAGATGCTGGCAAGCGAAGAGGGAGGGCGTATTGGTAAATATGTTCGTAAGTAAACGTTACCACGTCGCCTGGTCACCAGGTAGAGAACTGCTTCACAGCAGGATGACAGCTGCCACGCACAGAGATGCAGACAATTAGGCAAGCAGAAAACAGGAACTCCAAAAGCCCTTTGTCTGCATAGTAAACAATCCAACCGCTCAAGCGCTCCATTCAGAACTACTACAGAACATAAATGAAAGAGCAGCGCCACTGCAGGCCATGCTGGGAAGGACATGTGTTCAATGAATGATATTTCCCACCTACACACTGGAGTTTATGGTGTGTCTGTTGATGATGCTGCACATGGACAAAGTGGTGATTTGCGGAAACTCTTTCATGTGCTGCGGTGGTCTCTGGCACAGACGTTTGTTGACTATTAAGAAGGCAGGCGGATCCAGCTGTGCTTTCGGAAATCCAATTTATTTCATTTCCACTTGATTTCAAACTTATACCATTCATTTCATCCTCTTCAAGACACATTACCATCGACAAAAGCCCAATGACTTTCTTAAGTGTAGTCGGTCTCAAACTTCACAATCCATAATTTGGCCAGATTGCTTTCATAGCTACTTTAGCTAATGAGCCAAAAGTTTAAGTATCCAATCATTGAAGTGTTAGAACTACTAGGAAGGATGAAAATATAGGATTATCAGAGGTCTCAGGTAGGGATCGTGTAATTGAGAAGAACCTCTTTGGTGCAGAGTACAGCTGCCAACTGCTGGCTCTAAAGGGCCATCCGGAGATCAGGTTTTGACCTCAAACACTGAATCCGTGCCCTGGTTTGTCAAAGCAATGGAAAGTGGGCAGCCCATGTATGTAGTCAATAAAGCTAGCTGTCCAAGGTAGCAGAACGGTTGTACATCAATGTCCGTGTTCACATATGTGCTGCAGGTGTTCATGTTGCAAGGACGCTTGTTCGCCACTCTCAGGTCTTTATTTGCTTTTGTGGGTAGTTTATGTCGGTCTCCAGTGGGCAGTTTTTTGTGTATTTATGGATAGGCATGGCTAAGGCCACTCATGGTGAAAACGTTTGCCATTCTTTTTCCTCTCTTTCTGCAGGTGCTCCAGTTCCGCCTCATACACCATCTCCTGCATCAGGTATTTCTCCCTGCGCATTCGATCACACAGGTCTTTGGGCATGTCTGGAATCATGTGGGCTATGAAGGTCTTAATGCCAAACACCAGGTGCTATGGAGAATATAACAGACAATGAAAAACATCACAAACATGAAATAATCTGAGGTTGCATTGTAGTACTGAGACAAAATTAGCCTTGTGTGAAGGAAGACCAGTGCTACCTAGAATAAGTCTATTTACCAAAATCAAAAGTCTGGCTCCGGTAATTTGATACATTGCACTGGAATTACCAGTTCCTCTCTGCCCATTCCAAACATAGCTTGAATAGACAATAGCAGGCATGGGAGTCAGGCAAGTTAACAATAACAGTCTTCCATCAGTGGCTAATGCATCTTCACAGGCCAGGAGAGTGAGGTTTTCCTGTAGTTATCAAATAACCTGTAGTTAGACTGTTACACTCACTCTGCTAACCTCACCCTCATCTGGGTCATGGCACCACTGTACCACTCCAAGCAGAGGGTGAACAGCAATTAAAGTCAGGCATGTAAACAAGGACTCTAAAAGACCAGTCACCAGTTATCCTAAACTCTAATTCACAATCCTTGCACCTGACAATTCGTATCTTCTTATCTGACAGTGGCCATGATCTTACCACAATATCAGAGAGAAATGATGATCATGCTTCATAAGAAAAATGGTGTCCAGTCCATCTCCTGGAGGGCCACTATCCAGCAGGGGTAACCTAAATTCTAATTACATACACCTGACCTAACTAATCAGGATTAATAAAAACTTCTAGGCAGAAGTGTTTTGGCAGGTTGGAGCTAAACTCTGCAGGCCTTAAAGAAGCAGTACTGGACACTCCAGACCCAACCCCCATCCATGACTCTAAAATCTAAATAGTTAATAGGAAGGTTTTTCTAGATTCTAGAACATGGATCTTCAAACCTGATCCTGGATGGCCAGTGTCCTGCAGAGTTTAGTTCCAACCTTCCAAAGCACACCTGCCTAAACATTTCTAGCATGTCTAGTAAGACCTTGATTATCTTGTTCAGGTGTTTAATTAGGGTTGGAGTTAAACTCTTTAGGACACCGTCCCTCCAGGAGTGAATTTGGACTAGAAGATTTATCAAAGGCAATGTTAAAATCATGAATAGCTTGTAGTTTTGCATGCGTAAATTAAAAAAAGCCAACAATTTAGGGTGAGGTCAATGTAGGCACAATATGAACTTGGGATACTGCCCAAGGTTCCTCTTCAGGAACTCGAGCCGCGTCCAGAAGACGCTATAGGGAACGCCTCCAGCGTGACGGCTCTGAACAGTGTGTAGAATCAAACCAATGAAATGGATAGACATCATAGGCGGGTGACATCACCGGCCAGGAAGCTTAAAGCACATGGAGTGATACCGGCATTCAACTCTTTGTCATTCAGCAAAGCGTACTCTGTGTGTGTGTGTGTGTGCATGTCAGCGTCTCAGCGAAAGCATAAAAGAAAAAAAGTATGTCCAAATCAGTAGCGAAGAGTGAAAGGGGCGACAGCGAGTCTCAGTATAGACCGTGTGCTTTCCCCTGCAAAAGATTTATTTCCCCAGGGATTTAACCCGATTTATGCGCGGCTTGCTTGGGAGCCGAGAGAGCTGACTGCCCGCACTGTGATAGTTTCCCAGTGCGCGTGATTCGTTCCCGTAAGGCTCTCTTTGAGAAGGGAGCCTTCGCTGCGATTCCTCGAGGTGCTGGAGTTCAGAAAGCGCTCGTGGGGATTGCAGCGGGACCTTGTACAAACAGAAGAGTCGGAGACAAGCGAGTCCCTCTCTCCACTCTCTTCACCGAGGTCCGGCGCTGCCCGTAAAAGTGAGGAAGCCCGCACTGTGGCTCCTTCCCAAGCTCAGGGCGGTGCGGGGCTGTTGCTCTCTTCATCTGCGGATGAGGAGATGTACAGCCCCAAGGAGGCAGTTAGCTTCTTCGTCGCCCCATTATGAGGAGCTTGTCGAGGTGGTGACTCGTGCCAATGCCAAATTAAAAATCGAATGGCTGGACGAGGTTAAAGCAGCAAGCTGGATTAGTGCTTCCTGCGATCTCGGCCACCACGTCCGAAACGGAGCCTTCCGTTTTTCTCCGATCTCCATGCCGAGGTAGTGAGATTGTGGGAAAGACCGCATTCTGCTCGTCTTTTTGTCCTGTCCTCTGACTTTTACAGGGACGTTGCGGGCATAAGAGAGCATGGATACAGGACGATGCCGCAGAGCGAACAGACACTTGTGGGCTATCTGTCCACCACCTCCGCATCATCCTTGAAGGCTCTGTCCCTTCCCACCAGACCGTTACAAACAGTCCTGGTTGGGAAGGGGTACTCAGCGGCAGGTCAGGCTGCTGCATGTCTGCATACAACTGTAGTATTGCAGGCATACCAGGCTGATCTGCTCAGGGAGTTGGATGAGAGCGAGAGGGTAAATATTAGAGAGCTTCGGAGGGCTGTTGATTTGTTTCTGCGTGCTGCCAAAGAGATCGCTAGGGCTATTGGCCGGTCTATGGGAGCGACCCGGGCCGAGTGCAAGCTCCTCATACCGCGAGACGCAGAGCGTTGCCGACCGCGCTCCTCCAAGTAGAAAGTGGAGGGGTTGGCGACGTTCTGTCGAGGGCTCCTCTAAGCCGAAGCAGGATCGCTTCAGGCGAAGAGGAGCTCTCGTAAGAAGCCCTGAGGCTCTTGCTCTAGGGCTTCAGAGGGCAGCCCCCAGTGAAGACAACAGGTTATACTGCATTACACGGTTCCTGTCAGTCTTCAGTGCCCTCAGGGGACTGTTTCACTAACCCTGACAATGTTACAGGGCGTGGAGGTCCCCAGCGAGCGCCAACCTCAGCCTCAGCCTCATCACGAAGTTCAGTCCGGGTTCTACAGCCGGTACTTCATTGTCCCCACGAAGGATGGAGGGCTGCTGTCCATTTTAGATCTCAGGCTCCTGAACCGCTCAGTCACGAAGCTGAAGTTCAGGATGCTTACTGTCAAGCAGGTCGTGTCACAAATCAAGTCCAGGGACTGGTTTGTCACGATAGATCTAAAAGACGCATACTTTCATGTGTCCATCCATCCTTCTCACAGGAGATATCTGAGGTTTGCTTTCGGGGGCAAAGCTTTCCAATATCGAGTTCTCCCCTTCGGTCTGTCCCTCTCACCCCATACGTTTACGAAGTGTGTGGATGCGGCCCTAGCACCTCTTAGGTTACAGGGCATTCGCATCCTCAATTATATAGACGACTGGCTAATTTTAGCACAGTCAGCGGAGCAATTGAGAACACATCGAGATGTAGTTCTTGCCCCTATGCAACATCTCGGGCTGAGACTGAACCCCAAGAAAAGTCTTCTTTCTCCCGTACAGAGAACCACATATCTTGGCGTGGTTTGGGATTCGACCGCGATGCAGGCTTACATGACACCTGCGCGTATCATGTCGATCCGTATTGCAGTCTCAAGAGTGAGAGAGGGCCGGTCACTCACTGTCAAGCAGTTTCAGAACATGCTGAGTCTCATCGCAGCTGTGTCCAACGTCATATGTCTTGGCCTGCTGCACATGAGACCCCTACAGTGGTGGCTTCGGGACAGGGTCGTTTCCTTCACATGATCAAGGTATCACGCCGAGTTGTACAAGCCTTAGACATGTGGGGGGACCCCGAGTTCCTACGTCAGGGAATCCGTGTTGGGAGCTCCGTGTCGCAGTGTCACGCTAGCGACGGATGCATCCCTCACTGGTTGGGGAGTGGTCATGAGCGGCCGTTCGGCCCGCGGTTTGTGGACTGGTCGTCATCTTATGTGGCACATCAACTGCCTGGAGATGCTGGCCGTGTTTCGGGCTCTGAAACACTTCTTAATAGACCTGACGGACCAGCATGTGTTATTTTGCACCGACAACACATCAGTAGTGTCTTATATCAACCACCAGGGGGGGCTGAGATCGCGGCTGTTGTACAAACTAGCGCGCTATATCCTTTTGTGGGCCCAAGACAAACTCCTCTCACTCAGAGCAGTTTATCTACCCGGGAGGTTGAATGTAGAAGCAGATTTTCTGTCAAGTACTCTCTCTAGTTCATTCAGCTCCACTGGGGCTGGATGCCATGGTAGAGACATGGCCGAGGCTTCGTCTATACGCTTTTGCCCCGATCGTTCTGCTTCCAGGAGTTCTGGAGAGAGTGTCCCGGGACGAGGTCAGTCACTTACTTGTAGCGCCGTTCTGGCCAGGCCGGGTATGGTTCTCGGATCTGACGTCCCTTCTAGACGGCTCCCCGTGGGAGATTCCGCTAAGGAGGGACCTCCTCTCGCAGGCAGGAGGGGCCATAGTGCACCCTCGCCCGGAGTTGTGGCGACTGAGAGTGGGGCAGCTCATAGCCTTGTAAGGTCCAGCCTACATTTGTCGGCTGGATGTTGCGTGTCTCGCTTCCAGCGCTTCTGGGGAAAAGGTTTTAGTGCTTTCGGGTTTTTAACTTTTGATTCCACTTTTACTTTAGTTTTTACCTCGTTTTAATCTGACTCCAATTTTTAAGTTATTTATCTGATATTAAATTTATGTATTGTAGTTATCTTAATTTAGATACTCGATCATTTTTAGATCTACTTTACTTTCCGTTCCCCGTTCTGTGTGGGACATAAAGCTATCTGAGTCTACGTCGGCCGAAATGCAGTACCATAAAAACACAAACCCGCCAGACTGATAAATTGCTCAGAGATTGGAGGGAACCCGTATCGTTTTAGTATACTTGGTCCTTGTCTTACCCAATTTGTCAATTTCAGTGATATCAGAAATCAAGAGGTCTCCAGATAAGCCGTGCTCTGCTCCGCTCACTGTGCCCCTAGTTTGCATATCTCTGGCCATCTGTGGCTCTGGAGGGAAGACGCCTCCTGAGTGTTTAAGCCTAATTCTTTAAAAGAGTTTCTAATTTCTTCCTCAGAAAAGTGACTGCTGTGAACCTTAAACCAACGTACCAGTCGCGTTAATACCTTTGGAATGACATCAGATATGACAGTGAAAAAACAATATCTTCACAATATGACACATCTACACAATATGACACTTTGAGTTTTTATCTTTCTTTGGTGATTTTCCATGAGAGGAAGACTGTGAGGTGCTATAAAGTGAGGCAGGGAGGGGAGGGGTCGTAAACCAGAGTCACGAGTGGGGGGGTCATTGTCTTTGGGTCATCCTGTTGTCTCAGTTTGTCTTTGAAGATCTCAGATAAGGTTTTATGGCATGTCATCTGCAAGCTTTGCGAGACTTCTCTGAGACCAGCTTTCCCAAAAGGATTAAATTTCTTTTAGCCAATTTTTCCAATTCTTACAGGAGAAACAATGTAAAATGATGTTTCCCATTCATAGAGATTGGATGCTCGAGAGGCATTTCAATGATAGCCGCGTCTTAAAGATACTTTGGTTCAGAGTCTAATTAATAAATTAATTATTCTGTTAATCCTTAGATTAATCAATGGCAACCTTAGTACACAAATGTTTCCTTTTTGCATATGTCACAACTGATTCTCATTTATTTATTTTAGGCTTGATGAAAGTGAAGGAAAAAAGGCAAGGTCTGGACGAGGTGGAGGAGAAACATCAGTGTCAGGAAGATCATGGTGTCAATGGAGAAAAATCAGACAATTGCAGCA
>JAUCMU010000053.1:12901187-12911774 GCA_032275025.1 Enteromius treurensis | reverse complement strand
TTAACCCTCCTCCCTTCAGGGAGCCCGGCCAACAGGAACAGAATTGCATATGCCCAGTACGAGCATTGGATGCTTACGTCCACAGGACGGCACTGTGGCGTAAATCCGATCAGCTCCTGGTTTGTTTTGGTCCACCTAAGAAAGGGTGTCCAGCGACCAAACAAACCCTAAGCAGATGGATTGTGGATGCGGTTAATCTATCCTATGAGTCCTCTGGCCTCCCACCTTTGTTGGGAATCAGAGCTCATTCGACCCGCGGAATTGCGGCTTCCAAGGCCCTTATTGCGGGAGTTCCCTTGGAGGAGATCTGTGCGGCGGCGGGATGGTCCACTCCTCACACTTTCGTTAGGTTCTATGGTTTAGACCTGCGAGCCACTCCTGGTGCTGATGTGCTTGTTGACTAGACACACACACTGAGCAGGGGCTTTAAAAGTGCGGGGAAAAGTGCATACCCCATAGCGTCTTCTGGACGCGGCTCGAGTTCCTGAAGAGGAACGTCTCAGGTTACGACTGTAACCCTAGTTCCTCAAAGGAACGAGACGCCAGGTCGAGCCGACCACACTTTCTGCATCCCTGCCGACGTTTTGCTTCAGGACAAAGAGCTGAATGCCGGTATCACTCCATGTGCTTTAAGCTTCCTGGTTGGTGACATCACCCGCCTATGACGTCTATTCCATTTCATTGGTTTGATTCTACACACTTTTCAGAGCTGTCACGCTGAAGGCATTCCCCATAACGTCTTCTGGACGCGGCGTCTCGTTCCTTCGAGGAACTAGGGTTACAGTCGTAACCTGAGAGGTTCCTTCACCCTTATTCAACGAAGCCCCACTTTAATTCCATGATGGCTCTATCTGAATTAGCTCCAGTATCAACTCTAAATAGGGTTTTACATTATTCCTTGTCAGCCTTGTCAGAATTAGCCCCAGAATTGGCTCTAAAATGGGGTTGTCCAGAAGTTACCTGTTCATTTTGTCTGAATTATCTCAAATATGGACTTATGTAGGATCCTACATGAAACCTTTGGACAAACACATTTAGAGCCCATACCTGAATTCCATTTTTTTGCTTACACTGGCTCCCATTAAATGTTGACTGAGATATGTAATGTTGTGTTAAGCATTCATTCAATAATATAGTTACATTTTTAAGTAGCACTGACCTCAAACACAATGATGAAGGCTAATCTGGCAGCCAAAACATGCCAGAACTGCAAGGTGAAATCATAGGGTTCAGAACTCCATGGAGGTGCTCTGTAATCCCGATACCTGTAGAGGGGAATAAGACAAATTTACCTTGAGAAAAGACAAAACCTAATTAAAGAACAAGTGTATGAAAACATAAAGCAGTAGTATGAGTATTGCCATACCTGCAGTATCGAGGATGATAACTCCCATTTTTAAATTCACCCATATCAAAAACAGACAGGCTGTTGTTCAAGTATCCTCTTAGACATCTGTGTGAAGACAAACACAACGCAAATACACAGCATTAGCAACACAGAGATTCACTAAATACAGTCAGTACAATTTGACTAATTTTGAAAATGATTTTCAAAATAGTTTCCCAGAAATGCTCTGGCAGCCACCCACCTCCAACAGAGGTGCTAACTTAATAAATCTGCTCAGCTTTACAGTGCACATGCATTTGGTGTGTTTGGCCCAGTAATTGATTCATGCAGCTATTTTGAAATCTTACTTCTCATGCCGGTAACCCTTGTCCACACAGGGCCCATATTTGAAAGCATAGACAAAGCGAGGGATATAATCTGAAGTGATGGCAATGACAAAGGCATTTGTTATGACAGCCACGACTCCAATTCCCTCCAGGATACCATGCCAGATACCTAAAAAAATAAATAAAAAATCTATCAAACCAAAATGTATTGGAATTTACCAGAACAGATAACACAAATCTATAAAGGAATCTGCTACATTAAAATTTATTTATAGTGAATATTCATGCTAACAATCTATATTTACAACAGACCGAATGAAGTAATCACAACAAACAGCTTGCATTTAAATTGGAATAAACTGACACCAGGCTAATTGAGGTGAAAAGGACTAACCGATGTCAGTAGCGCGAGCGGGCATCGGTCTTCTCCACTGTGTGACAAACTTGTAGGCGTCCAATCGGATCTCGATGATGTTGTTGAGCAGAGCAAGCAGGGGAGCCAGAGGAAATGCCGCCACAAAGATAGTAGTGAAACCAAACTGTAGAACTGTACAGAAAAAACATGCAAAACTTGTAGGCCGTCAAGATTACAAGCAAGCACTGACACAAACGCTTGCACAATGCATTAAACACATGCAGCACTGATAATGAAACATGTTTTTGTGTTTGCGGTGGTAACACTTCCCAGTACTCAAGGGCAAAGCAGTTATCTTAAACTATCAGTTACATTTATTTAGATGTGTCATTATTCCGGCAGCTATTATTATCATGGTTTAACTCACTTAAACTAGGTGACTAACTACTTCTTTACCATGATAAAAAATGACACACTAAACAAGCTAGAGCAGGACTCACCCATCTCCAGATACTCGTCCACCAGGCCGTGTGCATTCATGGGCTGCAGGTTCCAGTCTCTATCCCACTGCGGCAGCTCTTCTTTACTCTTATTCTGTTCTCCTGCTCGTTTCATCTTACGCCGGGACCACCAGTTCTGCAGCAGTCTGAGAAAGAAACAAAAGGGGGAAAAAGAGTTATGAAGAGTGACAGTTTTGGCCAAATAATCAATAATCAAGTACCTAAGAAGTATATGCTTATATGCTCAGCATAAGCATGCTTCTTTAAAGTACATCAAAAGGTTATTAAAAAAGATATTTAAAAAGTAAATTAGCCCCAATATAAAGCTTTTGGTCACACTTTATCAGGTGGCCTTAACTACTATGTACTTATAATCATTTGATACAAAGCACTTATTGATTTTAAATTATAATTATATAAAAAAATACCTACATGTAATTACATCTGTAATTACATTTATAATTACACTCTTGGCCCATCCCTTACACCTTAACCCACTCTTAAATCTACCCTTACCACCAAACCTGTCCCTAACCTTACCCGTATCCACCTCACATTGCAAAGATTATACATGCATATATATACAGATAATATACATTATTTTAAAAAGTAATATACATAATACCTTTTTACATTTTAAAATGAATGTGATAATATCCGCAGCTCTAATTTGCTCGGGATACCATCCACTCATCAATAAATGTATTTTAAATGCATTTTTATTTGGTGTTGTTAAGTGTTAGGAAACAGTCACACAACTAATGTTTAAGTACCATTATATATCACTTTTAAGAGTTTTTAATTTTTAAGTTTCACTGCAACTGCACTATCAATACAACTAAGTGCAATTTTACAAGGGGAGGGTTTTTCCACGAAAAAGACAGAATTAGGGTTCAGCGCGAAACAATAATAACAGAGTTGCAATTTTTCTATGAACACTGGAAAATGCACAGTAATGTTAACCCAAACTAACATCCCTCCTCGTGGTTTGCTGATAGTCTGTTAAGCACGCTCTGTTGTCAAGGCTCTTTCTGATGAGGCATACATTTCTCTCTGTACTGCAGGGTTGGCAAAATCAGTCAGCTGTGAACACAGTGGACTGGAACTAAGGACAAACTCTCTCTTTTGAATGTTCAGTGCAGCAAACACCTCCTGTTCGGGCTAATAATTGAGTAACACAGAACTCTGTGTTCAAACAGTTGGTAAAAAAGCCAAATCTTTTGAAATAAAATATATGAAACCTACAAAGAAAAGCGCGAAAAGTGACGTGAAGAAATCTCTAGGACTACTAGGGGTTAAGAAAGAACAAACAAAATCAAAATGCCATTGACTTTGATTTCATCTGAGAGGAAAATTACAAAACATTTAGGCTATTAGCAAACTGAAAATATGAACATACAAAAGCATTCTCTCAGACATTGCAATAGTTTAATAATGTCATCTGTGTGTTTTAGGATTGCTAGGGGGCCCCGGTCATCAAGTTCCATGGCCTCTCCAGGTCTGATACTCACGGGTAGCCCAGCTCCATGAAGTTATTCCAGATCTGTTTCAACACCATAATCACTCCCATCTGCAGGCACAAGTCAATCAGGCAACCACTGGGATGACACTAAAAAACAACAACAACAACAACAACAAAAAACATTTATTTTGGTTGCCCTTGTGAAAAAGTACACTTTAGCAAATTTTATGGAACAATTATGGAAATAATTGACTTAAGTGTAAGCTGACTAGAATGTCCTTAGACACTTAATTGCAATTAAATGAAAATGTAATGTTACAGTTCAATGTTACAGTCCTGTTCCCCATGCATAATATGCACTATTTTAATGTGCTTGTATTAATATATAAATAATAAATATACACAATACACACACACACACACATAAATTATGTTAACAAAAACTTTTATTTTGGATGCAATTAATCACAATTATTCATTTGGCAGGACTAAAATTTAAAATATATTTATAATAATTATATTTGGTTACCCTTTATTTTAAGGTGTCCTTGATACAGTGTAATTGTACATCAAAGTACAGAGTAATATTAACTAACTGCATGTACTTACTACACAGTAAGGGTTACCTGCATATAATTATGCATAACTGATTATTGGTTATTAATTTAGTAAGTACATGTAACGTGTGTAACAAGGTCACCTTAAAATAACAACATGTCCTCTAACAAATATGCCCGTGAATACGCGGTGAAATACATGAATACGATGAAATAGAGTATACTACAATTGCGCCCCTATCGGCCCCAATTGATTCAGGGTTGGTGTAGCTCAGTTTGAAGAGAGATGCTTTATACAATGAGAAGTGATCGTGCAATCATGGGTTAGAACCCAGAGAACAAATTTTAACGCCCACTAGAGGACGCTTACCTTTAAAACGTAAATATAGGTCGTAATAAGGTACTTGCAGAAACGACCCATACGGGCGTATTCTACAACAACTTGCTTGGTAACAAATAATTTATAGAATAGTGATCTAAAATTTACTTTTAACAAAAACTTTTTTTTTTTTTGATGTAAGTGAACTCTTTCTTTAATTACACTTAAGTGGTCTTTTGTTTCATCAAAATAACTGCCATAAGTGCAGTTTTTAAGATTAAGATTTCTAAGTTTTGCAATTCAATACAACTAAGCACATTTGCTTTTCACAAGGGTGGTTTTGATCTAAAACAATACACTAGTGTTATGAGCAACCATTGTTGTTATGTTGAGGCAATTACAGTATAAGAGAGTCTGCACTCAATAAAGACGTTTTTATTGAAATCACATGGCAGTTGCATAACTGAGGCCGATATTTGATAGGGGAATGTTGATCATGCCGAAAGGCAATAATAACCAAGTGTGAGAAAACTCATTACCGCCTCATCTCACTTACCTCCTCCATCCTCCACCGGTTAAACAGCTTATTATAGTCACCCGGCCTGCCAGCAAACCTGCAGAATACACACACATCACAATAGCACGTGTGAAATTAGCTCTGAAATTAAATTAGCCATGCTATTGAGGGGGAGGCGGTTGTGTGCTAGCATGTGTGCTAGCGTTATGAAGTTCTTGTAAGAGTTGATGAACAGATCTCAAGTGGAAGAGTCTGGGTGAATTAAAGCAGCAAAAACAAGTAAACCAAGCGCTGAACTGTACATCGACTGAATGGAGAGTTGCTTACCTTCCTAAAAAGAAAGCGATGTAGAAGGTGGAGCTGTTGAGATTGACGAACTGGAAGAGGAACATCTTGAGGGCAAAGCTGTTTTCCCATTCTGACTCTGTCCGAGGATGTTCTAGATCACAAGTGAGCTGTGTTTTAGCTTTTCGCTGCATGTTACAGGCACGAGGAACGTTTCTGTTACACTCAGTCTATAGTATCCTTGTCTGAATCAATACATACCCAGGTTCGTAAGTAGGTAGGCCACTTTCTCATAGACCTGAGGGGTAAATGACAATCAACTCAGTGCCATTACAGAAAAGAATGAAAAATAAGTAAATAAATAATTGCCATAAATGTACACGCTGTAAAATCCAATAGTCTACCTTACTTATATATTCTTAGTTACCTGTACTTAGTTGTTATACTTACTAGGATTCATTAAGTACCAGTTACACTGTAAAATCTAATAAGTTGAGCTTACTTGAAAAAATCATGCAAACCGATTGCCTCGAAAAAACTAAGTAAAGTGAAATAGAAGGAGTATGTTGGACTGACAAATGCTTAGTTAGTGTAGTTTCCCACTAAACATTGGACGTCGGATAGATCTACTGTATATGACGTGCAAATCTGGTACGGTATCTCAACGTCCAACTACGACCTCACTTGGACGTAGATATGCAGTTCAAAGTTTCAGAGAAATTAAAAAAGAAAAAAAGAAAAAAAAAAACATCATCAACTGATGAGTTTTGCTATTGGCTTGTCTGGCTGTTAGAATTTAAATGCATCAGCCAAAACAACATTTAATTCTTCCAATGTAAGGGTCAAGAGCCCAACTAAAGCACACACTGACCACTGGAACGGTGATACATAAAAAAAGCTTTTTTTCTCAAAAATTTTGGACTGCATATCTACATCCAAGTGAGGTCATAGTTGGACATCGAGATACAGTACCGGATTTGCACGTCGTATAGACGTATAGATATGGTCCCTATATTGCCTTTTTTAAAGGCAATCGGTTTACATGATTTTTTAAAGTAATCTCAACTAATTAGATTTTACAGTGCATGTTGTGCCATAAATAATACATTTACTACATGGTTTATAATAAATTAAATATAGGAACTTTGTTAATATAACATACATTCCGATTCAAAAGTTTGAAATATTTTTTTTTTTATATTTAGTTTCATTCAATAAGTAAGCATTCATTAAGAGGGACAATATACAATATATGCTACTGTATGTAGCAGTAAATCAGTGTATTAGAATTTTATGTATTAGATTTTCTTCGTCTTTGATAATCACAGTCATACATTTTACAATATCAATATAGAAAACTTGTAAATTGTAACAGAATGTCTTAATATATCAATAATTGCTGGATTTTGTCAAATAAATGCCACTTTAGTGAGCATCTTCTTTTAAAAACTGTAATTAAAAAAATTTAAATTACTAAGCTCAAACTTTTGAAGGTTAATGTAAGTTAATCTTGTTATCATTAGAGAAAGTGGCATTTTCCTCTCTTGTCTTTAGGAAAATACAATTGTCACATTGGTGCCACACAAAAAAGGAAATTATATTGTAACCGCTCAGAAAATCAATCTTTTATTTTATTGACTTTCTGTTGAACAGAGGCAGACAAAATGCTGTAATAAAATTTGTGTTTGCTGGCAATCTCCTTAAGTTTTATGCCTGGGAGTGACAGTATGTGATGGTAGTCAGTCGTTTTAATGTTTTCATTTTGAGGCTCTGGTTTTTCAGAATAACCAGAGTAACATATGAGATGTTTTGAAATAAGAAAAGTAGTACATATTTTAATTTATTTATTTTTCGATTGGCTGGTGCTAAGTCATAAAAACACATTGGATCTAATGGATCAACAAGTTTAACTGACTGAATGGGAAAGTATTTTATGATATTATTTATTTTATTCCCTATATCCTATATCAGTTTGCAATTTCACAATTTATTTTGTAATAACGGTTTTATTGCCTTAAATGATATTTTTTGTTTATAACTGATTGTATTGTATAAGTCTTGTGCCAAAGCCCTTCAAAAAAAAAAAATGTTTTTATTTATTATTTATTTTATTTATTATTATATTATTATGTCTTATTGTGTGAAACTTGAGGGCAACATTTTTTTTTTTTTTCATTTTTGTTCCGGGGACCTTTATTGTGTCTCTGCTGGAGTGAAGAAGAGGCCTTCGGCACTAGAGGAAAGACTCTCACCACATTCAGAGACATGATGATCATGAAGTTGATGCAGACTCCAGTGCCTGAGGTGGCGAACTGCCAGTTCTTCTTCACAAACTCCCATCGGAAGGAAGCAAACTTCTCCATGGCAATGAGCCGGAACACCACCACAGCAAACACGGCTGTCAGGACCAGAGAGATCTGGAGGAGAGATGACAAGATGTGAACATACCCAAATATCATAAATAGATGGGTACATATTGGGATCTTGCAGAAGTTTCCCTTTACGAAGTTAGGCACAGTATTTATATGCATCGCCTTTTAATTCAAGGCCACCAGAGGGAGACAGTTATTTACGGTATAGTGCAGCTTTATGATCTAATAATGTAATTAATAAAAATAACATTTAAACAAACAGGGTTTGTAACTGACAGTAGTCATGAACACTTCTTGTTTTTTATGACATTCAGTTGTGACATCTGCACTCTTTTGCATGTGTGGATGAAACACCAGCATGCAATATGTAATATATGCTCTATACAAATGCATCTTAAGGGCATAATTTTGTCAGATGTGATCAAAAATCTGCAATTCTTGTTCATGCCTGTGCAGTGTAATTACTGTACACGGAAGAGAACTAAATAATTGGAATTATTCTGGTTAAACTTTATTTTAAGGTGTCGTTGTTACAGTGTAGTTATACATTTATTACCATTAACATTAATTAACTACATGTACTAACTATACGGTTAGGGTTTGGCATAATTTATTGTTATTATAACAGTAAGTACATGTAACAAAGACACCTTAAAATAAAGTGTTACCCCAAAAACATGTGGCCTGTTACGAAATAATTGTTGCACTTCATTTTAAGTTTGTCATTGTTAGAGTGTAATTAAGTTCTGAGTAACATTAATTAATTAATAACTTGTACTTGCAATATGTTAAGGGTTAGGATTAGGGTTTGTTTTAGTGGTGGCTGCATGCAATACATTTATAGCAATGACAGCATATTATGAGCAATTTACCACAATATAGTAAGTTAAAATGTTTTCAGTTATACATATTTCTATAACGGCATCTTAAAATAAGCCAGTGTTTGTGAAATTGTTAAGAAACAAAAGTAAACACAATTGGAAGTGAAAGCAGAATAGTTAAATTCCATTCAATTCTCATCCCAGTTTTCATGGTGAGGTGTTAATACTTTTGATCTGCTTTAGGCCAAATTTAAGCACAGAACCCTACCATAAAGAATATTCCCGAAACAGACACCATGAGTCGGCTGAGTTTGTCTGTGAAGGGCTGGAAGGGCTCTGGTTTCCCAGAGATGGGGTTTACTCTCTCCTTCCGGGAGTATTTGGCTTCAAACTGGGGCCGGAGTTCCTCCTTTTTCAGAAAAGAAAACACATCATATTACTCCTGAAAGATTAGCTTGAAGATCTTTTCACAGATCTCATGAATGATTCTGATCACGCACAGATGTTAAACATCATCATCTGTTTGGGCATGATGATGTCAATCCAGAGGCTGTTTATTGTACATGATCTCAATGAGTTAACATGAGACACTTCAATGCCTCTGCGTGAGATAAATTTATTAGTACATTCCACAATATGATAGTTAAAAATTAAAAAAATATATACAGCAGCAGTTCTCAAACTTTACAGGCCAACTGTTACATCTTTTAATATTTTAAACTAATATTCTTTCATTAATCATCCAGTTGTGTTTCCAAACCCTTATATCTTACCTTAACAGAGCAAAAACAAACAAAAAAAATAATAATAAAAAATACAAAAATGTTCAAGCTGCTCTTTTCCATACAATGTTTGGGAACTGTTCTAAAATAAACATAAAGCCCTCTAAAAAATATTATAAAAGCAAAATAAAACTTGGGTAAAGTTTTTACTGCACTGTATTAATGTCTACACTAAGCACTAGGAAGCTTTGGGAACCCCTTGAAAGTGTTGGTAAAACTTTACAATAAGATGTCATTTATTAACAATGTTATGGTAAAAAAATTAAATGGTTAATGGTAAATTCCTCTAAAATGTACAGGGGAAAAAAACGTAAACTGACATTCTGAGAATTCTCTGCATTGCATTTCAAATTTAGTTTTAATTCTGTGTTTTTTCTTCAAAAATGACACTGAGCACCTTCTATTTAAAAGCTGTTCATGATGGGCTTTGGTTCATCATGTGACTTCCTCATAACATAAGTAATGCTGTAGAAGTAATGTCCACTTTTAGTTCATGTTAACTAATGTCCTTAACTTATGTTAACCAAAAAAAAAAAAACGTTATTGTAAAGTGTTACCAGCATATTTAATAACTATTATATCAGCAATTAAATTGTAAACTGCTTTTGGAATAGTCATCTATTAATATCTAGTAGTGCGTTCACACCAGACATGAATGAAGCGTTAAGCGCGAGTGATTTACATGTTAAGACGTGATTAGACATCCTGAGGCACGTTTTGCTTCGAATGACATGAATCGTGCGAATTGAGCATTTCACGAATCGCACTCCTTCATTCTAAGTGAGCAAATAAATAAGCAAATTTGGCGTGCTGTCCAGGGAGCGAGGCGGGACCGAGGCGGGCTCCGAGCCCTGCTGATAGTAACCCTAACGAGGGCAGAGCTCGGAGCAAGGCTCGGCCCTGTTCGCCCCCCTGTGAAGGTGCGAAAAAAAAAAAGGCGGAG
>JAUCMU010000053.1:12846756-12866462 GCA_032275025.1 Enteromius treurensis | reverse complement strand
AAAGGGTTAAAAATTCAAGGCACAAGTTGAATGTAATTTTGTCCCCTTCGGCGGGTCCGCAGAGTTTAAGAGGTTAATGAGCCTTTAACAAACCTAGTCTCATGTATTTCGGATTCAAATGCAGAAATGAATTTCTATTTAGATAAAATATAGACATCTTTGTTCATTCTAACTCCCGTCATGGTATTTATTGTATAATATGAATGAAATCAAATAACAATACGCAGAAAAACCCACCACAAAAACAAAACCCCTGAATACAAGAATAACAGAAGCTGCTGTCAAATCTGGATAAATGATTCCACATAACCGTTTAATTAAAAACCATTCCACAATGTGAAAACAGCAGGGACGTCCGATGCAAGGTCACACTGACACAGTGAAATGCTCATTTGTAAGCCAGTGCTGGAGAGATCACAGGCTGGGAAAATGCCTGGTCTTCCCCACACGACTGCACAGAGATAGAGCTGATGTGGAATTCCTCTCTCAGTGACATTGTCCATGATGGCTGCATTAATCTAACCCACTCATAACCTACGACTGGCCTTTTAAATAGAGCTAACGTGAAACAAGAAGCCGTGATTCAGACTGTAAAACCCGAAGCGCACAAAGAGAGACACACAGAAAGTTCAAACACACATGAATCATATGCAGGACTGAGTTAATTAAGATTCTTTCACATCTTAAGTACTCAAAATTCAGCTCTTGAATATTAAACACTCAACCCTAAAATAACTCTTCCTGTAACATCTCGGGATCGAGACTCAAGAGAGAAATACTTTGGAAGGAGGGAAATCAGCTTGTAACCCATTTTGCTGCATAAAAAAATGGATATTTGCTTTCATTTGAAGATGATGTGAATGCGGCTTGCATGTGAACAACTCTCCACCGTGTTATCAATGGCTATTTTCCATGTTTTGTTATGCGGTTCCTAGAGTGTTCTGTTTCTGTACAAGATGCTTAACCACCGTTGCATGCTAACTAGCTAGCTAGTTAAAGACATCATGCACAGGTGCTGGAGTAATAACTGCAGGGTTTATAGTTCATTACATGAAAAAACAGAAACATTTTTAATCACTTTGACCATATTTTATTCAGTCGACAGCTATCTTCTATATGCTCATCATTTAGAACAAGGCTGCAGTAAGACCGCCTCACTATTTTTGTTGCTTGTTGTTTTGCTGAACTATGTTGGTAACAACAGAACTTGCGGCCATAATTGGCTCATTGTTTAGGTCCCTCCTCCTGTAAGTCCGCTCACAAACTTAAAGTGTGATATATCCTGGGTTGCCAGATTTTGAGATGTCACACTAAACATAAACTGAACACAGCATGAAAGTTTCAGAGATTGAACAAAACACATGAATATTTAATGAGGAGATCACTGAGGCAGTTTATGATTGATTTCCTTCTGCAAAACTACTTTCTAGCACTGCATTGTTCACCACTGGATACATTTCGC
Source organism: Enteromius treurensis (assembly GCA_032275025.1). Classification (NCBI taxonomy): domain Eukaryota; kingdom Metazoa; phylum Chordata; class Actinopteri; order Cypriniformes; family Cyprinidae; genus Enteromius; species Enteromius treurensis. The sequence goes on along the minus strand of JAUCMU010000053.1, from coordinate 12,865,000 downwards.
ACAGCTTTCTACCAGGGTTAAACCTGTACAGCTGAGTCTGAAATTCTATTTACCGTGTGATAAAACTGAACTCACGGGGAAGCGTTTTTGCCAACAAAGACTTTTCTACAATATACCTCATTTTAGAATAAATCCTAGATGATAGATTATTTAAAGAAAATGTTAATATGTGATAAATAAGCTTTCATTCAATATTAAATTGTATCTATAAAGTAATAACAACATAATAGCATCTAACTAGGAATTAATTAGTCATGTGGAGCACTATTTATGTGCCTCTGTGCAGCTTTTTAAATTGCCAATTTAGGAACTCATGCTTTACACTTATGCTCGAATTCACTGTAAGTCATTTATGGATGTAGCACCATGAAGCATTACTCTGTAAAAAAGTAACTTATTGCATTGTATTATATAGAAAACTTGTTTATAATTATAATAATAATAATAAAAGTTCTATTTTAAGCAAATGTAAAAAAACACAGGTTAATAAAATATTCGATAAGGTATTTGTATTATTTAACATATTGCAGGTCTGCCTTATATTTTATTCATTTCAAGGATACAGAATCTGTTTTTCGAAAGTAAGATTTTTTGCATTTAGTCTAGAACTACAGTAACATCATGCGCAGGCAAGGCCTCTGCACTTACTCCTGATTTCTCTCAACATGGCAATATGAGTGCTGTCAGTCAGTACGTAGGAAAATAAATTTACTGCTGTACTTATTTTAAAAGTAACTTTCTAGTAAATTAAAAGTTAATATGTTACCTTACTATTTACTGGGAAAAGTATTCTGCGTTATTATTAATGTGTTACCACCAACGTAAGTGTCTGGCAAATCAATAATGTGAAGTAAATAACGTTTGATCTCTAAAGGCTACCTTTAGACATCAATGATGTAGTCACTGTAGTTGTGTTTTAAAGCAATTAGCGTTTACACATACTACGTATGCAAGGCCAGTAGTTGGCATACTGTTTGTTCGCACTTGCCTTTAAAATCATACCATACTGCGTATGTCTACACATCTAATAACACGTACTATGAACATGCAAGACCTCATTGTTTTCTTAGAATCAAGCCCCAAAAAGCTGTTGTTGAGTAAATACATAAAAGTTTTTGACTGAAAATGTTCTCGTGTCAATAGCCCCTGAGGCTCATAAACAATTTTTATCTGAATACTTCATATGTTTTAATCAGACAGGTTTACACACACACACGTTTTACTGAAATGGCTAAGATGACGTGTGTGTCTCTCACCAAAATCGGTGTAATATCTTCATATTTTCTGTAGATATGCATCACCACTGCCCAGATTCATTGCGCTCAGCTCCCCACAGACATAGCCTACCATTAAACAAACGCAGACTAATTATCTCCTCTGCTTTATCTCGGTTTGGAGATTTCTGTGCAAGAGAAGAGCAGATGGTGCTATGGGCAGCATGTGATGATATCTCATAAAAACACTCTTTAAACATTAGTACTCTTTCTATAATGCTCTTATTCCTATAGTTATAGTGTAGATAATTTCCTAATAATATACCTGTGAGAATAAAGGTGATATTTTAGAAATATATGAATGAAAAGTTGAACGTTAATACACTCTGATGAAGGAAGCAAAGATATTTAGAATAGCATCAGACACTGAATAACTGTCCACAGCATGAAAGAAAAAAAAAAAGTTTTGTTTATCATGCTGGCATGTAACTGAGTCAGACATCCTACATGTCTGCACATGCTATCGTAGGAGCAGGTGGTTCTAGTGAACTCATTGTGTAGGTTTATACAAATATATAAAAGCCTATTTGATCCAGATTTTAATCTCGCTCTGAGCTCATTCTGGTTTGTCGGGAAGAGAAACACAATCCTTTATGCTTTACATGAAAGATAAGTGAAGAATTAAATAAAAACGAGGGAGCAACGCAACAATTTCAAAGTGTGACACTATTCAAAAACATTCCGGAAAGGCAATGCAGAGGAATTGAGGGAAGAGAGAGAGACTGTTAAGTGTATATTGGTTGGATTCGGTCCAGTCTATTAGTGTGTAATCTTATCAAGCACATCTCTACCATCAAACGAAAACGTGATAAAAAGAAGTGACATAATAAATGTTCCCACAGAAAACAAACACTGCTGTTCGCGCAGAGCAATGCTTGCTGTGCCAGGGGTAGAAATCGTCAATCCCGGATTTATCCAGGGAGGCAAAGCCAGTAGGACCTTGTGATTGAGTGAGATTATCAGTGTGTGTGTGTGTGTGTGTGTTCCTGCTGCACGCTTGCACACGTGTCCCACCTGGACAGTTCGATTATCAACCTCAAACCAGCAATTCAGCACAATAATAAAGGATGAGAGGTACTCTAAACAGATCAAGAGTCTCGTCGTGTGTAATCCAAGCACAGCTGTGTGCTGTTCACATTTTTATACTACACGCTGTGAAAAGCCACAGAGTTTATTCCAGGAGTTGTGTTTTAAAAAAGGTAACACTTCAGAATAGGAAACACATATATTAACTACAAACTTTCCAAATTTTCTGTGTATTGATAGTTAATAAGGTAGGTATTTTGTAGAATAAGGTTCTTAATTAGCATTAATATAAATATTAATATGGCTAATATTCTAGTAATGTGGATACTTATATGTAGGGATGCAACGGTACAGTGAGCCCACAGTTTGGTTTGTATCACGGTTTTATGGCCACGGTAACGGTTCGGTTTCGATACATCAATATTACTGTACAGTATTGTATGTGAGCTTTAACATAGTCATTTGCTCTTTTTACTTCAAGTTATCAAGGTACAGAGACAATATTAAATGTAAAAAAAGGTACAGATTAAGTAAAAATACCACATTTATTTAAAAATATATATATATATATATATTTTTGCCCTCTTTCAAAAACAGACAGTATAAAAAGTGCAGTATGAAGTGAAATATAAACATGAACATTATTCAAATAAATATTGACAGCAACAAGAAAATACTTAAGTTTACTAAATACACCACCAGAACAAACAACAATAACAAAATGTATCACTAAGTGGTGTCGCTTGCAGCTGAAATGTTAACCTATGCAGCCTGAGGCGGAAACAGAATTGATTTTCTCGAGTCTTCGGGTTTTTCGAGTCGTTCGTTCATCACGTAAGAGCCCCATAAGCTTAACATATGCAGCCTGAACCGTGCGCGACTGAACGAATCCCTCCCACGAAACGACTCGTTCTTCCCGAATCATATTAAAGATTTGTTCAAAATGAACGAATCGTTCAAGAAAGACACATCACTAGTCTTGAGAATTTCTGACCATCGCCTGATTGTCTATGCGCTTAATACACAGAAAATGGCAATTTTAATTAAAAGGTAAGTTTAATGCTAAAGTAGGCTAAGTACCTAAAAATATCGTGTTTCACGTGGGTGTACCGAACCGAACAGGGCGAACCGAACAGTTCGATAAAAAAACGAAAACCGTTGCATCCCTACTAATATGCAACTGTTAAGATACCCAGTTTAACATTTAGATGTTTTGCATTTGCAGCATTTTAAACAGATCTACTGACTGCAATAAATACCACAGAGTTCTCAGCTGCGCTAATGCATATCATAAGAAACGACTTACAGAAGACAACTGTATGTAACAAAAGGTGTAGAGAATACTTCATGAATCACTTAATGCGAATACTGTATCCCACAATGCAATAGGCTTCAATTTTAAATTGTGACAAATGGACTGGAACTAATGTCAACCTTGACAAAGATCAGCATCTCCTTCAAAGCATGTGTGACCAGTAAGAATAGTGTACACTGTGCAGTGTTCACTCAGTACACTAGTCTTCTATTCTGAATTTGTAAGCCTGGGTTGTTCACACACACACACACACACACACATTGTGTGTTATTGACAGGCTTCATGAAATTCAGCCAAATGTCATGTTAGGACAGCTGTTGAACAAATCGACGGATGCAGTTGGATTAGTGTTGATATAATGCATGTAGAGCCGAGTTAAGAGCTAGAATATGGTTAGACTACGATTGAGGGCATTTTTTTTTTTCTACTGTAACCAAAAAAAAAGGATGCACTGCTATCTGAAAAGTAGCTGAGAGCTACAGAACAAAAGAAGTATTTAAAAAAAAAAAAAAAAAAAAAAAAACTATTTGAAATAAAGAGCTTTCCTTGCTTAAGGGAAACAAGTGAGGGAACAACGTGAAGGAAATGAGGTCAGTGGGTTTGCCCGTCTTTCCTATCTCAAAACCTTGCATAATTCATCTCTGGTTCCTCAGCGCTCTCGGCACACAGGAGTTTTGCATCGCCCTGCCCCACTAACAGATGCTTTTTATAGATCAGAGAGGCAGAGTGGGCTGGGTAACTCTACACCCCTCTTAGAATCAGTCTTTACGGGACGTTAAGGGGCTACTGGCTGACGATCAGATGTGGCTGGATTTAGAGGAGCTCAACTGAGGCTCTTTCAGATGCACGTGGTTTACAGCCACTAGTCTGATTTTGTGATATTGTTAGCAAAGTGCAATGCAGCCTAAATGAATTATTTGTGATGTTTAATCAATTTGATTTCCATCAGTCTGGGCAGTAACGTTGGTCTCAACACAATGCAAAATCACTAGCTTAAAAATATGTGCGTGGCATGTGCAAATGTGTATCTTTGTAATTGTAAATCCCAATATAAATGTTTTTTAAAATCAGTATTTATGGAAATTGAGCAATAAATACATAAATGAAAGTAATATAATAAATGAAATTTTAATTAAACGCAAATAACCTAACCTTACCTAATCTTCAAGTACTTAAAAGAGGTCAAATTATGTGATTTAAATTTTTCCTTTCTCTTTGGAGTTTAACAAGCTGTTAGCGCATAGATAAGATCCCTGAAGTTGCAAAGACTAAAGTTTTAAAACCAAAGAGAAATTCTTTATTAAATTTATGGCTTGTTCACATTGCCCTAAAATGACTCGACACAGAGTGGGATTATTTTCGTAACACTGCCCAGATGTTTACACAAAGAAAGAAGACAGAACTATTAATCTCACTGTAGTGTTGCTGCGGGAGCCATGTTCTGGAGAATCTTAAACTGCATAAACACATTGCATTTCACCATATTCGCCCATTCACCACCGAGCATCCATTGCTAAAACAGTGATGCAATGGTAAATTTCTCCAACTGTGATGAAGAAACAAACTCATCTACATCTTGGATGGGAAGGGTGAGTACATTTTCAAGAAATGTTATCTTCTGGGTCAATTATTCCTTTAAAATTGCGTCAAACTACCAAAGCATGATCTTTTATTGAGTATTGTTTTTATCATCTCCAGAACTCAAATCCCTCAAACACAAGGGCTTAAGTTAGTGTGTAGTTAGGAGCAGATGGCACGTTTCCAGAGCTTAACTGCGTTCAGCACAGAATTACACAAGCCAGTCAGTGACGTGCTGAAACATAAAGACAGGAGATTACAGTATCCATCACTCTCCTCTGTCCCATCAAACAATGTCATAGTCTCCCTGCACATAAATATAACAAGCCAAATGCCATGTTTATTCCCTTAAAATTTATTTTACCTTTATTACAAATGATGTCAAATTGTATGACTGTTTGTTGGTTTGCTGGTTTCTGGTCTGCAGTGTGTAAAAAGTGGTAACCAGCATTTGTTACTCTTAAAGAACAACTTATATGGAACCCTGAATTTAGCTGAATACAGAAGCTTTCCATTGAGGTATAGCTTGTTAGTATAGGTATAGTATATAAGATTCAATTATTTGAAAATCTGAATCTTTGAGTTGTCGTAATGAAGTTCTTAGCAATGCAAGGTCAGATAACCAATGTCTGTATTGATCTTAGCATTCCCAATACTTCTGTGCAAGCAGCTCCCATGACTTTTAAAGTAGATTGAGTTCGCAAAGAGAAATTTCTGGTCTTACTCTGTACCATCATTTTACCATTTTAAAAATGTTCCAATCAGTTCCTGTATTTTCCTTCGTATTTGTTTGTTTGGTTTCGACATTTTTGACAATTACAGGTTACAGATTGTTGTTTTAAATGCTCAATCTATCGGTCTGTCTGGTGTCCGTGATCTACGGCGAAACTCTTCCCCATCTGTGCGTTATGTAACATGACAGGTGGCAAGTCTGCGGCTCATGGGATGTTGTGCAATACACACACACTCTTGCTTTGACACAGAAAAAGACAAATTCACAGCTCCCCTGCGGAGAAAGCCATGTCTCTCTGAAAGTGGGCCTCCTCTTTTTAGGCTGCCCAGTAGAAAAAGCACACCTGTCCTATCTATTACATATAGCTTGAGCATATTTACAGGCACAATAGCCAGAGTTGAATGTGGCACCAAGCACAGCGACGCTGATATCGTCATCCTCCCCCTAACTCACAGTTGCTGGAGAGTGGCCCATGTGGCAGGAAGTCCTTGTGTCTGGCCAATCTGTTTGTGCTACACTGCAATAGACCAGAACAGCCAGAATGCCGTGTTAACTAACCTCTTGCTTTTCCATCATAAATTTCTGGACTGTAATCATTTAAGAGTTTGTTTATCCATATGGTGTGGTTTCTTGAACAGTTAAATCTTTATTATGGCTTCCAGTCTTTGTTTCCAAAGACGATTCTGATGCTTGTTGCTCATCTTCTGTAGCGAGGCGTATAAATTATCACCGCCGCTGAGGCATATATCAGTTTATTGCTTTGGGTTATTGTGCTGGTTGGAATTGATTTTGGTGCTCGACTGAGTCTTTAATGGTTTGAATATGTCAGTACAGTAGCTATTATACGTCTCATGGCAGCAGCTGAGAAATGTTGGTTATTTGGCACGGGTTGGTATTAGATCTTATTTCTTCTTCTTATAACATTCCTCATGTCTCTCTCACATGTGGCTTCTCTTCAATGAAAGCATGTTGGTATCTAGTTTTTTTGGTTGTCGGATCTCATTGGTTTAGGTTTCAATAATCCAGTTTTCAACATATTGTACCTAATATAACCCAGAGATGGAAAATCCACAGATTGTGGTGTACTAGATCGCCCCTAAAGAAATTGACGGTTCCTATCAAAGTGTCTCACTCCTGTGTAACTTCCTGGAGTCAGGATACATGGTTTAGGCTTAGTAGAGTAAGTTAATGAATGTCTTTGCTGCTGACCTTCGATGATCCAGTTCAACAATACTAATAAACAAAAATAAGTGTCCTATACTTCATGCAATCCACAGCTGAAATGTTTCTATGAGTTGCATTCTCTACTGTAGAGGTGTGAAATTGCATTTCCTTCAGTCTGAGGCATATTTGTTTCACTTTAAGTGTGAACGGTCTTTTACATTTGCTAAAAATAAAACCTTTTTATATTAAAAACAAACCTTGCCCAGAGAAAAAGTAACACAAAAGTAAATTAACCCATTTCCACTAAAAGCTAAGCAATTTAGGAAGTAACTCAATACTGCAATGCTTTACTTTTAAAAGTAACTTTCCCCAAACACCGCAAATCTGTACATCTGCTTTATATCTGATAATTATGTGGTCAGCAACAAAAACATTTTCACCACAAACAAAATTGTTTTCAGTTGGGTTGAGAACACTATGTGTCTGTGTTTTGGTGCAGAAACATGCACAGTTGCTGTGCTTACATATGCCTAAATGAATCAAACTAACAAGAGAAATGCACCAGGTTCTGAAACAAATGCTCCAAAGGAGCCAGGTCAGCTAGTACAGTATGTGTTCTACTGAGGAGGAACTACAAACTGATTTGAAAAGGTTTGCAAGGTCTATGGCTGAAAAAAAGTTCTAATGAAGCAGTCAGTAGCTGGAATCACATAGAAATAAATGTGAATTTAGCAGTAAAAGCTGAGGAAAAAAGCTACAGTAAAATCCTGTGAAACGGTTCAATTGCAAAAAGGTGCAAAACTGTGATGGACATGTTATTTTATGGTAGTGTACAGTTTTTGGAAGTGGACAAATAACAAATTACAGTGACTAGCCATAAATGTTATGCTTTTTCATTGAACTAGCTATATTTTTCATCACATTACCATGCTGGGGCTTAGTATTTCTGTGAATGATGCTGTGCACCTTCTATAGTTGTTAATATTTTAAAGTAAGCTTGTGATGAGCTTTGGTGCATCATGTGACCTTCAGCTTTTGGAGGTTATCAGTGTATTACAAAGGTACAAAATACATTTCAGTACTTTAATAGGTTTTTACGGTAATTCTGGTAACCACAGCTGCCATTTTTTTACCGTAACATATATATATATAGAGGGGCTAGGTGAAATCTGTGTGAGCCCGATTCTCATTCTCATGCCCCAGCACTGGCAATGTATTGTTCAAATTGTGCAAGAAGTGTTGATTCAGTGCAGCTGGATTCTCACTGAGAAGCAGGCAATTAAAATTAGTCATGCCGTTTTCTAAAAACAGTGTTGCTGTTTAATTTTGGACTTATTACATTAGTAGTTGTTCTCCCCTTTTTCTGGTTGTTTGGTTAATATTCCTTAATCCTGTAATTATATTTAATCTAAAAATCATGTTTTTGTCTGGAAATGTTCTCCATAGAAGTTTAACTGCTCATGTGCATGCAACTTCATAAAAGCTATCTAAAATGATACAGAGAGACTTACAGTAACATTTTTTGCCACAATTGCGTTATCAAAATATCCCCTGATGTATCCAGGTTGCACAACAAAATTGGCATTCCGTGTATGATTTAACACACAACTGATCTCATGTTATGCCAAAGGAGATCGACTGTCAATACATTTTCTATTCAAATATACAGTATAATAAAGATTGTACAATGTTACAATTATCTTTTACAACACTACAAAACTGGATATGAGGGACAAAAGGGCATTGTCATTTTCAAATACCTTCATTTTTCGCTATCTACATTACAGTATTACAAATGATGTGTTTTTAAATGTATTCAGATTAAATTACCCTCAGTCCAATCCAATGTGGTAAATAAAAACCCCCATCCTCAGACGTCTGTCACACTACAATTATCATTAGCGGAGAATTCATCTCACGCTTTCACAATTCAATGCTAAATTACAGATTTTCATTAATTATGGACTTGTATTATGAGAGCATTAATTAGTGTAATATCCATTATCAACACTCAAATGGTACGATTTGCACAGAACATTATACTCAAAATGCATTATCCTTGCACTGCGTATTTCTGTAATAATATGATAAGATACACTGCAAGCCAGTCAAGGAGTCTGTGGCCAAACATGCTTTGATGTGGACATAACTGAATATAAAATTTGCTCTTCTGCAGAGGCCTAAACATCAAAGATTCTCTTTCTCTCCATTCCATCACATCTCACCTTCCCTGACTGATGTGTCTTCCTCTGCAGTCTCCACATATCACTCTTATGTCAAGGGCATGCACTGTATGTGCAAAATTCTGTTTTCATTTAACTGCAGCACTGCACACTGTGTCAAAAAAAATAAATAAATAAATTGAGAAACCCTCAAAAAATAAACAAGAATGTTTCTAGAAAGAGAAAGATAGGACGAAGTAGAATGGCAGTCTCCTGCTGTAGTTATTTCATGCACTTGAGACAGGCGAGGTTCTGGGGTCGGTGGATATTTGGGTTTTAGTCAGGCATCTGCAGAAGCTTCAGGGCCTACCGGAATACCACTGCTGACAGCAAAAGTAGTTGAACAGTTTAAAAGGTTCACACCAGACCCGAATGAAGCGTTAAGCGCGAGTGATTTACATGGTAAGTCAATTAAAAAAAAACGCAATTAGACATCCTGCTGTGTGATTTGCGCGGATGATGTGATTCGCGCAAATGACGTGATGCGAATTGAGCGTTTCACATGTTTGAATCGTGTGAATCGCTCAAGTTGAAAAATCTGAACTTTGGCGAAAATTCACGCTGCGTTAACCAATCAGGAGCTTGTTCTAGTAGTGACGTATTTACTAGCAAACGGAGGCAGAATTCTGAAACTATGGAGGACAAAATCAACATCACTGTTTGTGGAGGAGTTGTACGACACATCTTTGTACTTTAATATGAACAGAAATAAAAAGGAAATAAATAATAGATTAATTAAACCAAAGTTTGCCTATTAGATATACCCAAAACAAATTTTACCTCATGTCTAACCACTACAGAGACTGGAAGCGCCTGGCAGAAGCCCCTCCCATGACGCGAATTTGCGTTTGCTGTGAAGCGAGTTTCACACGCAAATTAAGTGAGTACACTCAAAATGTTCAAGCATCCAACTACGCGCGAATAGCGTGATTTATTCACACAAGTCGCATCTGGTGTGAACGTAATATGCTAATGTTTCATGTTGACGTCAACAGGCTTGGGATTAAATTTAAAGACGACTTGTTTTAATGATTTCGAGTCAACTCAACTTTCATGTATTACACGCCGCATGAAAGTTTATTTTCAAAAATCCATAATAGGGGGCGCTTTAACAACCTAAGATTTCAAGTTTTTGGAAAACCACAGAACAAGCATTCAAAAACAGTTTCCCAAACTTTTGTGGCTGGAGCTTTAGCTCTTGACCTACTTTCCTGTTAGCATGGCATGATCATGCTCTACATCTTTTAGTTGAATAAAAGTGTCATTTCTAAAGCGCATTCATGTTTGTATGTGCTCTATAATCTAGGGCATGACTTGTAGCACATAATACAACAGCATGAAATAATAACTCATACAAAATGTGCTATAAAATTAATCTTAGAAGAAGGGCCAATAGCTCTTGTAAATAAACACTCTATTAAATTCACTGATTATAAGAAGAGAGAACTAAAAAATAAGTAGAAGTTTATTATTTACATTAATAATTTGGCATTTATTCAATCTTAAAACAGTTAATAAGCTTAAGCTATTACTCAATCGCGCACGTCAATGTCAATAACGATACTTTATTGCAGCAAAATGACTGATACTAGTTGATGGTAGTTTAGCAGTGAGTTATGCTGTTATAAAGGGAATGTATTCTAGATCAGTGGTTTAGTGCATCAGTACATCAGTGCTGTCAAAATAAAATGTATATATATATGTGTGTGTGCTGTATATATTTGTTATGTATATATAAATACACACACATACTATATATCTTTAAGAAAATATGTTTGGTTTATTTATGAAATATATTTATAAATAATAAATTGTATACAGAAATGCATGTAAAGATTTTAATTTTTTATTAATTTGTATTTATTAATCCTCGCCCAGCATGCACATATTAACTGAAACCCAGTTGTGCTTTGTAGAGACCTTCACAGATTGCGAGCCGTTGTTCCAGGGGGAATGTCAGTGCAATAACTATACTAGAAGTCACTTTGAATTAAAAGCATCTGTTGAATGACTGCTTACTGCAATAACCTGAAACTGCCCATGAATGTGCTTTAGTCTCATGTGAAAACCTAAGAAACAGAGTTCGGTGGCTTCCCCTCAGTCCTGGCATGCTGCACAAGTCCTAAATAATTAACTGTGAGTCATTACAGAGCTTCTAATGCCTGCAATAATCTGTATATCCGCTCTTCGATCGATAGCTAATGACCGTGCCAGAGTCGTGTCTAGGTAGTGGCACTATAAATACATGCCACTGTCATCCTGCTTAAAGGGGAAATGTGTAATTTACTGCGGCGGCTTCGCACTGGAGCCATTCATTCTGATCACTACATTCAGAGATAAAATGAGGATGGGTTTGTTAATAAAGTGCGTCCTCACAGGTGTGGAACGGTTCTGTAAAAAGCTTTCCCAATGGCAGTAGCAATTTGGTATCAGCATATCTGCAGAAAAGTAATCAGGCTGAGTGAATTAACTCAGCAACTACTGCATAATATCAGGATTATCCTTGCTTTTATTATATGTAATTATATATTTAATTATAAAATAAAATGAAATACAATTCAGAAGAGTAATAATAATTTTTATGACAAATTATTTTACTCATGTATTCAAATAATAATAATAATTATTATTATTATCAATTGTGGGTTTTTAGCATGTTATTTTCATACATGAGAGTAAAGAGTTTTACATCATCATTATTATTATTATTATTATTATTATTATTATTGCTGTTGTTGTATTAAATAAATGTTTTCTGTTAACATATTTATGTCTACTGTGAATATTTAATGTCTATTTAAATACGCAGACAGAGTATATGTCTGTATGTATATATATATATATATATATATATATATATAACAGCATATCTTCTTACATTTAAACATACTTGTGTTTATATTTAATATGTGTGTGTGCTGTGTTTATTTATTTTGCAAACAAAAACTTTTATTTTGGATACGATTAATCGCGATTCATTGTTTGACAGCCCTAATTATTATTATTAATAATTGTTGTGATATTTCCTCTTGTAGCATCCACTGCTAAATGGCTGCACAAGACAGAAACAAGGCAGTGTTCCGGATGGGTTTAGGCTCTCTAAACTAAACCGATGCAAAAGGCTAGATCTGCTCAATGAAATGGGAGTGATGTAAATAATCTATGCTCAAACACACAGACTGCTAGTTACTGAGTGGCAATGCAGTCTTTTACCCATTTCAGTGTCTCAGTTCAATCTCTGTAACAGCATACTGTAATACTACTAATGAGCTTTTATAGAGAAGTGTAATCATATCTGTATTGTATCTCATTTCTTCAAAACAAGGCGCAAATCCACTTTATCAAAACAAAGTGCAACACGCACCTCTAATATCACAGAAGTGCACCAAAGCTGCTGTCCTTTCCATCCCACAGCGAGCTGCTAAAACCTGCAAAACTGGCTCTTTCTTTTCCGTTTCACTGTAATCAAATCATCAATTGAGTCAGAAACACCCTGAGAGCAGCGATTTTCAGCACAGTGCGATTTAATAGGCAGAGGACCACTTAGTGTGTGTGGCGACCCCATTAAACACCATGAAAGATCAATGAAAAGTGTTTTCCCATAACCCTGAGTCAAGATACCAGTAACATTTATATATATATATATATATATATATAATGTTATAAATTGAATTAGCATTCCACATTCATTTAAGTTTTTCTAATTTTTTTTGTAATTAAATAGATGTGTTAATAAAGCCACTGAAATTACATTAGAGCTTGCGGTGGTTGAACTTCACAGATGAGTTGTTTAATATAAAAATAGAGAGATATCCCTGATCAAAAGAACATAATAGAATTTCTGTGCTTATTTAAATAATAGAATATATAAATAATAATCATAAATATATAAATAAACACAAACACACACACACACACACACACATATATATGTGTGTAACAGTATGTAACACATTTTTGATATCAGTTCTTTTATCATTCCTATAGGCTTAGATGTTTAAGGTTTTTTAATATGCACTGAATATGTATATTTAAATGTTTTTGAACCCCTTGAAAACTTCTCTTATGCAATAATCATTCAAATCCTTGCGATCTATAAAAGCGAAAAAGCAAAACAGTTGTTTGACTCGTGATCTATTTATTAGAGAAATATAAATACTCCAGTGGCATCCGGGATCGAACCAACATGCGCCAAACACTTGATCATGAAGTTGAGCATACCATGAACGCATTTCCAAACCGAGACCTGAGCTACAGCTGCCCAGAGCCGCACTTTCCCCCCAAAACACGTTCTCCTTTACGCGAAACCCCCGCAAAAACAGCAGTCTCACTGACCCTTCTGCTGCTTGAAGGACTGGATGGATCCAGAGTGATGCACCATGGTGGCTCCCGACAGAGATCCTCGCGTGCAGAAGATGAAGGCAGGATACATGAGAAAGTATGGAGCGATCGCGTAGGTGTCTCTCCTCTGCGCAACCCAACACCTGTCTACCCTCGCGCTCCACCATCCGGGGCTGTTGTCATGGTTACGTACTGTAAGAGGACGGATGGACGCCCTTCGGTGGCTCGATGAATGACCCACGATCCGGGGAGCGTTCACACAGAACGTGTTGTTGCGTTCCGTTTGCGCTATTTCTAATTGTTAGACAAATACACATGCGTCAGACGGGCGTCTTGACTGTTACGTCGCGTCGTGTTCTTTATGCTCCGCGTTTTAAGACGCGCTGTGAAGTTAAAAACGGCTCAACTTTAAAAGACACATCTCTCATCCGTTCTGTTCCATTCCGTTTTTACTCTATGGCCAGCTGTTTGTCACGCTCTGCGTGAAGAGATGAAATATAACCCCATACGTGCGTAAACTCAGAGGGAATCACTTCAAAGCCCGTACCTCCAGAAAAATAATGCACCAGTATTTACATTTTATTAAATCATTTCGTTTTCGTTCATCAATTTCAACAATATCGTTGTCAGCACTTTGGAATGGTTTGGTAAATGGTTTTATCCTCTGTTAGAAGACAGTTACAGCAGGGAAATCTATCTTAAAGTGTGAGGGAGCGTCCATAATGAACAGGTTCACAAGTAAGAGAAGAACCAAGGCGAGGTTAAGAAAACGTTGTGGAAACATTAATGTGAAATGGTTCTGAAACGTTTGAATGTCCAGTTTTCTTACAACGTTCTAACTTTTATCATATATAACCTGTGATTTGTTCTAGCTGTGATTAAAGGTTACAAAATATTTCCTAGAACTACCATCAATAATGGCGCCAACATCACAAAGATGTTCTGAGAATGTTTTATCTTTTAGTGTTATGAATATGTGTATGTATATATATATATATATATATATAGCCTCTATATATAAAACTTTTTTCCTCCCTGATGATATTAGTGGTTAACACAGCATAAGGTCCTGATGCCATTAAAATAACAAAAAATAAAATTGTCCCAATAGATAGAACTACTGCATATGTGGTTAGTACGGCAACCCAGTAGTGCACAACCCAACGCAATCACAAAAACACAATGTGTAAAACTAATTCCGTTGCGTCCTGCTAATTTTGTTGAGTTGCAACTTGTTAAGGTTGCGTTGTGGCTCGTTTCCATTGAGTTGTCCTAACTTCTGTGTTGTGCTGATTCTGTTCTGTTGCAACTTTTTTTCTGTGTTGTGGATGTAGAAGCTTCAATCACAAGCTGGTATTAGATACGTATTGTTTTGCCCTAGAATAAAACGCAATAATATCTTAAGCATGTATTTGCAACGGACCTTTTTTAACCAGAATGATGAAACCCGAAGGGCTTAAATGTTTAATAGTTTCCAGGTTTTAGCCAACAAAAAACATTAACTCATGCATCTCTCTATTAGTTATGTTAGTCCTGTGTGCTCTAAAGGCTATGCATTTGTTAGTCACTAATGATTTTAGCTTCCTGCACTCATTTAAGCATCACCAAAGCAGCGTCTCAGTAATGGTCACTCCAGACGGCCAAATAACAGCTGGTCTCATTAAAAGTCGTTCATTCACACTGTTGCTGTCACAAACCCCATGGGTACTGTGAACACAACAAAGCTGTTTGAAATATTGGTATTGTGTGATTCTGACTTAAGCCGGCCTGGCTGACATGTTATTTTAGATCCAAGTTTGGGTTTAAGAGTGACTGCATATGATCCACAGACAGTGACGGGCAAACCTTTGAGATGCTGTCTTTACATGTCACAGGGGAAATTCAATGCAGCCTATCTCATCTTGACTGAAATGTCGCATCTCCTATGCAGGTTTCCAAACTGAAAAAGAGTCTGACAGTGCTAGGAAAAAGTGTAAGAAATCAATATCCATTTAGGTTAGTGCTGACACCTCAACCATGAGTGACAAATGACAGAGATATCTGCTGAGACCAGCAAAAAACAATCAATCATACAATATATCACGCACACACACACACACACATGAAACATTTTAGCTGTGGTAGCATGAATATAAATGATATCTGCAATGCACTGATGCATACTGACACCTGTTAATTAGCTAAGCCCAGCACCATTATATATACATATATATTTCTTCCTTACATTCCCAAACCTGTGGCAAAATGTGACCGCGACTTAACAACAAGGTTTGGAAGATTAATACAACTTATTACGACAAGAAAAGAGTTCCAGTGTGTCCTCAAGACCAAATGGAATCAGCACAAAATCAATGCAAGAATGCAACAGCATTATAAGTGCTCCAAGTGCTTGTTTAGTATGGAGTCATGTTTGTGCCAAAAGAAATTTGACTGGTCTGTACAATACATTTGTATATTGTACACAATGAGCTTTCTAGAACTTTCAGATGCATTTTCTCTATAGTTCTCTATAAACCCTATATACTGTAGCTCTGCTCCTTTTCAGCACTGCACTGATTGTCTTCTCTCTGCTGGTTTGTATTTTCACAAGAAATACATTTCCAATTTTATGAGTGAACGGCTAATTTTAAATTCTCCCTGGTCTACTGACATTTGTAACGACATCCGCTTCTAACATTATGCACATGATAACCTTCATCAACTCTACAATTAGTAAATTCACTTGACCAGCTAATAGACCTTACGCAGGGATCTTCACTAATCATGTCAAATGTGTCATTTTGACTGACAAATAAACCAGAAAAGGGAGTACATTAACTTAGGTGGATTTAAACTTGAACTGTGTGTGTGTTTTTATGTATTTCCATGGTAGAAATAAAATACCTTCTTATGTTCCTTCATTACTGTTTCAAGATTCACCCTAGGTTCACATGGCCCTTGAATGAGACATTACGATCGTCTGTCATGATACGTTAAAGAGCCACAAAACAGTATTTATTGTTTGAATTTGAAATTGTTTGCCTTGTGAAGGGTTAACTTTAACAGCAATTTCATAGGACTATGCAGAGCGAATGCAAGATGGCCATAGACTTGCATGGTCTAAACACCTGAATGAATATGTAGTCCTTAGGTTTGATCTTTGGTTCCAACCAAGATGGTGAGAAAAAGCTAAACATTCTATTGTTTATCATGACATCTAAAATCTGTTGCAGAATGTTCATAGAGAACAGGAACTTATAAAGCATCGCACAACATAGTTTTGGCACAAACAGTACCCCATAGTTTATGTGCTGAAGGCACCTAAGCCTCTCTTTAAATGATTATTCATGACACTCTAAATCTAAAAGCGTTATTATGAAATACATTGAACTCAAAAGGAGCCCTTTTGCACTTGGCAGCTTGAAAAGAGGATTTTTTTTCTTTTCTTTTCATTGCTTCCTAGACAACTGCAATCAATTACAATAAATTAAACAACGAGCGTCTCTTCTCATCCTGGATAACTCATCTCTCTTCCGCTCTCTTTGATATTTATTCCTTTAGTAACCGATGTTCGGCTGGTCTAAAGAGAGGTGACTTATTGTCAAGATGGGCATGTGCAGTGGGTTGCGTCACGCTCGTCGAAACAATTTAATATCAGAGGCGTGATAAACAACACGTAAACACAGATGCATCCAATGACTGTTGGAAAGCCAGAATATGTGAGAGGGCTTCCATGTATTATTGAGCTTCTATATCCTCATTTTCATCCCCCATCCTGTTTGTGTTTTTCACTTCTGCAATCACATGTCCCATCTGCCTTCCCTGCAAACAGCAGGCGACCTCCTCTACCTACTGTCCCCACACAGTCTCTGTAGTGTCCTGCTGGACTGCGCATTCATAGTGTGATTTGCCATCATAATGGAAGTGGGGTTTTTTTTGTTGTTGCTGATTAGCACCGGTTTTGTTTTGATATCCTGGTCAAATGACTTTGCTGCAGTGTGCCGCATGTCGTTTTCAGAGATCTCATGCTGCCCCCTGCTGGAGAAATGAAAGCGTATTCATGTGCCTGAAGGAACAACACTCTACTGTCAGTCGAGTCCAGGGGCGTAGCACCAAATTCTGGGCCCTTTGCACAAGCAGTGGCAATGGGCCTCCGTAAGCTTGAGGTTCACAACTACCTACGACACCATTTAATACATCAATCAACTGATGGCATTTACCCAAAATATTAGCATTTACATTAGTTACATTTCTTGTGATCTTAAAATTTCACTCCTCAGGGGCCCTCCCCCCACAAGGGGCCCTGGTAATTTAGTCCCACTTTTCACCCAACTACGATGCCCCTGAGAGTGTCCGATTATATTAGTCTGTTATATGTCTTACACACAGGACTGGACTGGGAGGAAAAATCGGCCCTGGCATTTTATGGGTCAGTCGGCCCACCACCACATATAGGCTACAGCTCTGGAAAAAAAAGGAGACCAACTGCAGAAAAATCAGTTTCTTTTGGGCTTTATTCTTAAAACTGTTAACCTCACCAATACAAAACAATGCACATTTGTTTCTTTTTTAAATTTATAAAACTTTTCAATTAATAAAAATAAGTAGGCAA
>JAUCMU010000053.1:12834932-12846656 GCA_032275025.1 Enteromius treurensis | reverse complement strand
GTGTTGCATAAAGAAATTAATGTGTAGCTATAATATGAGTTAGACAATATGAAACTGTCAAAAGCTAATTAATTAAATGATGAGACAAGCAGATAACTGATGCAAATACTGAATCAATCATCAAACAAATTAGTTGCAACCCTAAAATAGCTATACAGGATTTTGCAAAGAATACAATAATTAAAAAAAAAAAAAAAGTTCAAATATAAAACAATCACAAGCTATTAACATTCAGTGAGGTGATTACCAGATTCGTGCGATGATGACTGCCCAGTCCATTTCCCCAACTCAAAACTTTCTGTTTCACTGCAAGCGTCCCGGCGCTCTGACCGGATCGGCTGAAACTGCATCTCTACTGCAAACTATTTGCAAGTCCCTCGCCACTGAAGTTTGTCATTTCGAACAAATGTAATATACAGTAGTTCTATTCAACAGACACACCGGCAGCAGTTATGAGCCCACGGTGATGTTTATTTGTGCTCAGCAGCCACAGATGGGGTGGAGTTTTACACACTGTACATTTGCAAAAAAAAAAAATTTAAAGGCTCGGATAATGTAACAGTATTCCGGTTCTGATGTCTCCCATCAATAATGTATTAGTCCTGTGTTATAGTTCACTGTGCCATAAGTGCTGTGTTTGGAGTGCACGCTGATGATGATGACCCTAACACACTACAGTAGGTTGACAGATTCATAGAGCAGAAGGTGAAAAATGTGCTTCTTATGAAACGGAAACATTGTTAATGGCCAGTCAGTGAAGGGCTGTTTGCGAAGAAGTGTGTTTTTTGTGTGTGTCTTTATTGAAGAGGATTGAGTTTGGCTTCACCCAGATCAGTGGAGCGTTGCAGTGATGTTTTTCCTTCTGTAGATCTGTCCTATCTTCACATATGATCATGGAGCTCAACTAATTTGACAATCAGCTTCTTGGACAGCAGTCAAGCCCTTCTCCATCAGCTGCTCAGTTTGGCAGGAGGCCAGCTCTAGAAAGAGTTTCAAACTTCTTCTATTAAGGGTAACAGATACTACATGCTTTTGTGAAGCAATTTTTTTCTGAACTCTGACCCAGATGTGTGGCTTGAAGGAAACCTGTTTCTGAGCTCTGAAGGCAGTTTTATCTCAGGGCTGTTTTTTTTTTTTGGTTATATCTTTTTTAAGACCTGTGTGCCTTTCCAAATCATTTCCATTCAATTGAATTTGCCACAGGTTAACTTCACTATAAGCAATAAATGCTTCTGACCTAAATTCCAAAAGTGCATTTAGTTTATTATGCCACAATAAAATAAATTAAAAGGCATATATAAACAAGTATTTTGTAGCTTGTGGTCAAATAACAATCATGTTTATTTATTTGTTTGTTTACCTTTGCCTAAAATGCTACAGCGACACTATCATTATGCAATAATTACAATTTTGTTAGTAACTATCTATCTAAGATTATTACAAGTATTTTCAAAAAACTATATAGCAGTTACCAACAAAAAAATATTTTTTTCAAACATGTTGCTATATGGTATTCCCATGGTGTTCTTTGAAAATCACGATGATAATCATTCAGTACAGTATAGTACACTGTAGTCCTGTCCTGGGCTAGCTCGCGACCCATTGCTACAGGAGTAGCAGTAATTTGACTCCATAGGGGTAGCATGGCGCTGTTGAGCTGCACTTCCGTCGACTAACGGAGCTGGTGTAATGCTGTCTGACAGCTGCACTGTCAGCTAAAGTAATAAATCACATTTAAACAAGTGATGCAAATACGATTCATTTCGCGAATCGGTTCTTTTCGGAGAGTTCGGCTCATTGAACCGGTTCAAAAAGCCGACTCATCCGTTCCTGACGTCATCGAGCAATGACGTCACTTCACATTTCTTTTCTAACAGCTCAGTGCCATGTTGTATCAATAAACATACAAATAAATTTATTTGTGTCATTACATGTTAAATCAAATGTTATCTGTGTGAACGCATATTGCTGATTAACTGCCTTTAAGGGTCTCTGTGGTCAGTTTCATTCGCGGATCCTTTATGACAGACCGGATTGACTAATAGCCTACATCTTTGATAAGATTCCCAAAAGTTTCGCACCTACAGCACACATTACAGTCACTGACGCGAATATGTTCTACATGTCAACAGTATAAAGAAAGAATGCACCTGACGAATTCACATATATTTAAAATATTATGCATGCACAATGAACTATTGTAAAATTGATCTTACAATATTTTAAGGTTTTTGCATTTTTTAAAAATCAGATTTTCATAATGAGCATATTTCCAGTTCAGGCTTGCACGGTATTGTCAACTGGCTCATTCAAATCTTCGGTATTCCTCGGCAGACTTCGCCACAGCTCATTCAATTCTTGTTGGGCCCTCGGTAATCCTCGGCAAAGTTCGACAGTTGGTTGAACCGCTCGTTCCACTATTTTTGAGTTGGACGCGCTACTTCGGCTGTGCGTCCTGCGTCATCCACCCGGAACTATTAACATTCGATTCAGTTCGTTTGTGAACCGACCGGCTCGACCTGTTACTTCCTGAGAACCGGCTCAAAAGAATGATTCACTCAAGAACCTAACATCACTCGTTTAAACAGCAAAACCAACAAATGTCGGGAGGCGTGAGAAAGAGGTTCGCTGTAGGTTGAATTAGCCTGTTAGTGTGGTAGGTGTTATTTTAGCGGTAGCGTTGGCTCCATAGCTAACTTAACGTTAGTTCAATTCAAGCAGCTTTAGTAGTGGCTTTATAGCAGCATGTTAGACTGTTAGAGACATCATCTCAGCAGCCTGGCTCATCATATGTGCTCAAAGTTACTGTTGTTTGGCTGAAAAGGGTTTTATTTGTGCCTGTGCTTCATTAAACATCAGTATGGGGATGTGTTTACCCTGTCTGAGTGGAGCTGAGGATGACGTAGTAGTCACACCAGACCCTGTGAGTACTGGAATAACGTTACATTTTTCTATGCGTTCATCAGCTTTAACTGTGCTGATGTTTCAAATGTTAGACTTTACTGACCTGGCTTTTCCAATTGTATTTGAGAGTAACGTTACTGTTTGTTCATTCTGCACCCGAACACAACGCCAGAATGGCTTTCAGTGACTTTACCAGACATTTGGTAATACGCTTATTTGTTTATTGTGAAACAATTCTGAAATGCAGTTGGTGTAACTTATACTCGCATTGATTTAAAGAGACAAAATATATTATTTAGGCCGCTACAAATGTATTAATTTACAGTTAATTATAATCATTGGTCTCAAACTCATTTCCTGAAGGGCCTCAGCTCTGCACAGGTTAGCTCCAAATCACTCCTGGGGCCAGCTGCATAAACTCAGCCTTCATGTTAAGACCGTGTCTTAAGAGCTGACCAACTAGCAGTTGGGCAAGAGTAAACCGAGTAAACTTAGACTGATATACTTTTTTTTTTGTAACTGAATTTTAAAAAACCGTGACCAGTCTAAAAGACTGTTTTAAGACTAGTTTATGCAACTGGCCCCTGGTTGGAGGTGTTTAATAATCCCGAAGAGCCTGATTAGCTGGATCAGGTGTGTCTGATTAGGGTTGGAGCTAAATTATGCAGAGCTGTGCTGATCTTAAATATATCTGTCCAGACTTGAGTCTATACTTTTGTCCAATTTGGAGCAAACCATTACCCTTCTTTCCCACAGGAGACAAGGAGAAGACAGCTAGCGGAGGCTGCAGAGAAGAGACAGAAAGAGGTGAAGTAACACCATTGTCTCTCATCATCACACACAGAAACGGGAGATTAAATGCATGTTAAAGGTTTTAGGCTAAACCTCTTTAAATGATTTTTTTTTTTTTAAGGTAAAGATGCTGTAACCGGTTTAACTGCTGTTTAGTTTAGTTTCTTTATTGGGAAAAGGACATTTACAAGTACAAGTATGTTTTGGAAGCACCTTAGAAAAGAGCTGTTGTTGGACAAACACTTTATTTTTTAGTTAAGCTTCATTAAACAACAGTATGGTGTTTTATAAATACAAAAAATGCTGTTGGAGATTTGAGTCATCGCGACTTCTGAAGCAGGACAGACTCGTCAGAGCATCACAACTTAATACACAAGTGTTTTATGGAGGAGTGCATTTAATTTGCCCACACGTGATTGGTGGGCTATTTTACTGTCTCTTAGAAGTTTAAGGGAAAGCACAGAGGTAAAGCGGCACGGTAAGTACTGGTTCTTAATTTGCCGTCTCCTCAAACACACACACCGCCACAGACATCTGCTGCTTTAATGTCACAGTGCTTGTAGCCATATAATAAAGTTTGATCGGGTCGTTGTTCAGGGCTGTTATATTTCAGTGTTTTAGTTTTCACACACTCTGTACTCACATTTCCAGCTTGTTTATGGCGCACTATGATTCAGCACGTGAGCACACATATCATGCTGATTTATCTCTGAAATGTTGTATATGGGAAGATGTACGTTGTGGTAGCTGCATTTTGTCTGATCTGTGTGTAGATCACCTACAGAGGTGTCAAAAACCCTGAAGCCTTGGAGAGGAAAAAGAAGAAACAAGAAGAGACTGAGAAACAGACCCTGAACTCTGTACCTTCTGGAGGCGGCGGGCTAAGGGTATATCAATTTATTTTAGTTTTTATTATTTACACAAATATCAGACATTTGAGATGGTCTTAACTACTATGTACTTGCATTTAAATTAATATTTTGGTAAAATGCATTTTCTCTCTCTCTTCAGTGGCAGGTTGGCTAACACAGGCTGAAGGGAAGATCGCCGGTGTGTCTTCATCGGAGGTCAACCTTCACCTGCAGTTTTTCCTGTTGACTTCAGAGATTCTTAAAACTCTTCGATTCTTATTTATGTAGTGTACACTAGCCAGAGGAGTTTGCATAGAGACTAGAATTTTTGCCAAGCTCCTGCACAAAACTCCTCATCCTCCAGGCCTTCTGATTGGCCAGAGTGTATTCAGGCCACGCCCTTTTAAAACGCCAAGACGGGCTAGCTAGTGGGTTTATAGGATTTTAGCATTTTGTGCTTTTTTTCACCCAACAACCTGGGGTGCATTTCCCAAAAGCATCGTAAGCGCAAGTTGATCTTGGCTCCATTGGTTTCAATTGGTCTACGGTGCACTTAAGCTTAGGATGCTTTTGGTAAATGCAGCCCCGTTCAGTTTGTGTTCATGCATCATTTCACACACGCAGCTTTTGTACCAATGTGCTTTGCATTTTCAACATTGACTTATAGAATATTCAAAGCGGAGATCAGAATGTCATTTTAATACACGTTTATACAACTGAAAAGCATCTTTTATATTGGATTTTGGATAATTTAATAGATATTTAGCCATTTATATTTATGCATCGGTTATGCAACGGTGTTGGTTGTATGATAGTAGTGCATCGTGGGGTTGTTCAGGACTTGAAGTATTATAATAATAATGGACATTATGTCAGATAGCACTTTCACTGCCTGTTGATTGTACAACTTTCTGTTCTTATGAACTAAACTGAATGTGCATCACTTTATCTTATTAGACGCACTGAATTCTCGTCCTTCCTGAAGGGCTTACCGCATTTTAAAGTCCGCATCCATGTGTCTGGGCTGTGCAGCATTGACTGTAGCAGCCTGAGATATAGTGCTAAGTGTGGAATATATTGCATCTATCGAAAACACATCATATTGCCTTTAATGCATTTGGTTTGTTATGCTCATGAGTTGTTTTCTCTGCTTACAGCAGTTCACTCAATGCTTATGACAGGGAAACAGATTTCAACCAAATAATCACCTGAAATATCTTCCCAGGTTTCATTCAGAATGGATTATCAACATACAGATACTGTATAACAATAATACAATAAATTGGACAAAGTTTTGTGATGATCATGGTTGCCAGCAAAGGGCAGCAGCACACTTTTGGATCAGGAACATCTGCAAAAGGTCATTGCTTAAATAAAGATTGTGTTTGATTGAACAACCAAGGAGCTGTTAGTATTTCTTGCGAGACTGATGTTACAAGTTTCCTTTTCTTTGCCAAATTTCCAGAGATTGATGTGATGTTTATCCAGACATGTTCTACTTTGCATTGTTGTGGCCATTCTCACGTTATACAGAGCTGTCACTCACTGGATGATCCCGGGTGATCAGCATATGCTACTGTCATAGTGACTTCCGACACATTTCTTCCTGTTCTGATGTTTGACATGAACGGCATTGGGAAAGTTTTAATGGAAAGTAATGCACTACTTTTTGTCAGCTTAGCTGGGCTTGCTTCTTAACGCAGAATATTATTACATTTTTTTTGCCAACTCCAAGGGCCTGTTTCTCTGTTTCTCTTAACACGAGACAGGGGAGACGTCAACGAGTAAAAAGGAAAACTAAGTAACTTGCGCTACTTATCTAAAAACGTAACTTTGAGAGTAATGCACTACTTTACTAGTCATAT
The DNA here is from genome assembly GCA_032275025.1 of Enteromius treurensis. Taxonomy (NCBI): domain Eukaryota; kingdom Metazoa; phylum Chordata; class Actinopteri; order Cypriniformes; family Cyprinidae; genus Enteromius; species Enteromius treurensis. Next base: position 12,840,244 of record JAUCMU010000053.1, on the reverse strand, counting down.
GACAAAGTAATCTGATTACGTAACTAGCTTTACTTGTAATGCGTTAACCCCAACGCTGGATATGAACAGATAACATTCTCCAACGGAGCAATGTCAGCTCAGAATAATACAATAAATGTCATAAAATATATATCATGACATCAAAAGAACATAATATACTCCCAAAAAAGATATTAATATTGTTAGTGTAGAATGTCCCAGTCTCATGAGAATGAGTATAAATAGTATGCCAAATAAAAGGTTAAATTTGTGGGATTGGTGGGCATATAATACACAGTTTTCACGTTCCTAACATGCATGTACCCACTGCGTAGCTTATACATGGCATATTTTTTGCATATGTATACCACAAGTGTATAGTTTTTATTTGCAGTATTATTTAAACAAACCTTCATGAGATTGGGTTGGATAGAAAGCACTAAAAAGAATAGCCACCAGGGTAGAAGTAAATACTTGAATTCTACCAGCGATTTCATTCCATAAAGACACTATTGAAGGTAAAAGGTTATTATGCAATTTATATTTAATCAATTAAAAAGTAAGAGGCTAAAGAGAAACAAAACGTTAGAGATTGGTATACAATAAAACAGCCCTGTTACTGGATTCCAGTTCCAGTTTAGTATCTTTGTTATGCCCAAACTGACTGATCTACACTGTAATTTATGTATTATGATTTGTTTTTCTCTTTTAAAGTTTTAGTTCTAGAAGTCCATGTGTCCTACAATGGCTAGCCAGTGAGCTGTGCTTCAAAGTTTCTTTAGTACATTTCTTCTTTACTTCTTGCTTTTGTAGTGGGCCGCCACTACCAGGTAGCTGTCGGGAGCGAGGTCTTTGATGTTGGGAGATTTGCCGGAGATGGGTGAGATCTTGCCTTCTACACGAGAGATCTGGAGCATGCGACAAGGGTCATGCTTCAGCAGGTAGCTCTCGAAAGTCTCCCAGCCTCCACCAACTCGCACCATCACATGTTTATTATGCAGCATCTAAAGAGACGTAGAAAAGTCTTTACTGATAGACATTCACAGTACAAGAAAGATACACCTTTGCAAAGTAGGTGAAAGTAGACACTTTTGGCTTCCCAAGTTTGATCTTCAGGAGGTAAGATGCGTGGCATTTGAACACTTTGACCCCCTTGAAAACTGACGGTTGTTAGTGTCGCAGGAATGCAGTGTATAATAACATAATTGAATATTGTATTGATATAGAACATAGGTTGACAGAGACAGAGTCTGACAGAATGAAGGCCTGTAGAAGTACACTGGCAACAATTTAAAATACTAGTTCTACCTTTGAAACCAACTTAATGTCTAGAACTGATAAAAAATAAAGTGGTGCCGTGACCCGGGTGGATATGAGTGTAATAGAGGCCAGCTGGTTAGAAATAGCTGTGCGAATAAACATCAATCCCTTTGCAAACTTCAGTCCCATTAGCATGCCCAACTACTATCCTGGTTAACGCCAATTCAAGCTCTGATGGAAACGGATCATGTGGAACCAGTTAAATGGTGCCGTGACCCAGATAGCCAGCTGGTACAATACAGTTGTGCAGGTAAACCTCACTCTCCTGGCTACAAGAGGCATGCTATTGGCTGTGGTCTTTAGCATCCTAGTTAGCACACTAGATTTCCTGACTACTGCCAGTTCAAACCCCCTCAAAGCGAGCCAAGAGGAAACGATTACATATGCAAAGACATGAACTCATAGTCTTTTACTAAGGCTCAATTTTCAGTAAGTCAGAGCATGTTAAGTAAGACTGAGTGCTTGCAATGCAGTGGCCAAGCATTTGTGTCTACATAGAGTATTTCAGGCCTAATCCTGGCATTCGTGAAAGCTTAATAGGAGAAAACAGTATCCGCTATTAAACTCCTTTAACAGCTCCAGCATTATAATCACACCCTTTTATTGGCGATATCTCACCTGCGGTTTCCACTGTGGAACTCCCTCTAGACAGAGGACAGCCAGTCGCTGAGATGAGAGGCTGTATTTCCTGTAAATTACTTTTTCAAGTTCTACATTCCCCAGAGGTCTAAACTCAAAAGTCCACTACCTTGTCACATCATCTATTATAAACTCAGATTATAAAAAATATCTAAAAATATATACAGGATATAAACTTTACTTTTAAGTTGCTCAAAGCAACTTTATTCCTACTAGTCTGTTGGTGTACTCATGGACCAACATAGTCTGTTCACTAACCATTTGATGCATTGTGGACACAAAATGGCAAGAGTTGGTTAAAAACCATAAGGTCCAGTTAGGGGTGTGTTATATTTATCATCTACAATACAATATTGTTATTTATTATATTGTTATCTATAATTTAAGCTATGAAAGCAAAAAATGACATGCCATAGCTGACCATTCTTTGAGAAAACCAAAATGGTTCTGGTGGTTATGGCTTCTCCGCAAAATCCTAAGAGTGCAATATAAAACGTAGTATCAAATATCTTGACTAACCCACTGAGATATCTTTAGTAACCATTGAGTTTTGTGTGCGTTTATGAGGGACACTGAGGATGATGAAAAAAAAAAAACAGGGTGATGGAAGCTAATATAAGCTAATGTTACTCTTTCTTTTCTCATGTAATTTTATTGAAAATTTTTGAAATAGAATTAGATTCTTAATAACCCTGAGGCTTATTTTATTTCTACAAAATAGCCCAACATAGTCTCATAACCAATTCGTACGTATTTTATGATGAGGCTAATTCGTACGACCTCTCTTGATTTTGTACGATTTGTCTAAATCTCAGTGATGGGTAGGTTTAGGGGCAGGGTTAGGTGTAGATCATTTGTACAAATTCATACGAACTGGCAGCTAAATATTGACGATTTAGCAAAAAGTGAGGTCATATGAATTTATCACCTTATAAAATATGTACAAATTACAGTGAGATCGGGCTAAATATCCTGAGGTGAAACATAAGGCTGAAATTTGTGAGCTTAATGTTGAATCTTTGGTTTGTATTTACATTACATTGCAACTCAATTTTAATGCACAAACACATCATTAATGAACTTCTTCTGCAACCAATAATAATCGATCCGAGCTTAGTTCTCTCACAGTGCACACACATAGAGCTCTAAACAATACACCATGCACAAAAACCCATTACATAAAAATAGTTAATCCCAGACCCGATAAAAAGTGTCACTGGAGTAATTCAGCTGTGATTCATCCTTCTATTCTAGCCTCTATCCCTGTGGCCTTGAACAGGCTGCTAAAGAATCTTAAATAAAGGGTGAGAAATGACAAAATGCCATTCTGATAACAACCGCAACCCTCTCCTGCGGGATAAAGAGCTGAACAAGCCGTAGCCTAAAGACACATGCTCAAAAACAGACAGGAAAAATGAATGAACACGAAACAATAAACAGAGAAATCTCCTACTGTGAGCTCGTATTAACCCTTCAGGGAAGGAAAATATTAAAGATTCATAAAGGTCTTTGCAGGCTGTTCACAGGTCAGCCTCTCCAGATGGGCGTCTGTGTGACCCTCAGGCACTGGAGCCACAAATATATTAGCAATCAGACTCTACAAGTCACCACAGGACCCCTATATAGACACTCGTATGTTATATAAAGTAGCCCAGGTCTGTGATGTTGAAGGTTATTGCAAAAAAAAAAAAAAAAAAAGGCCTCTCTTTATCGGGAACACACACAATCAATTTCTTTCAGGAGCACCAGAGTTCAACAGGCCAGACTGAAGCACGCAGTGTATTTAAATGAGAACGAAATGAAAACACGACTCTCTACTAAACCATCTGGAGAATCTGAGGGGTATTTCAACAGGAAGGTCTTTCAAAGACAAAGACAAAAGGAATGCGTCCTTGAGACAAATTCATTCGCTCATTTTACTGGAAAACGAACAAGAGAAAGAAGCTTTGCTCAACTTGGCCTTGGTTGCTGGGCAACACGTTTTAAGGCTTTGTTCTGTAAAAAAACAAAATAAGCTAAGAAAAGGATTTTAGTCGTTTAAGATAGATAGAGTGGAATAAAACAGGAACTCCAATTAATTGGTAACCAATTAAATTCCAGTTTTGTAACACATTCTACCGTGGTTTAAAAATGTTGATAAACTACGGCTGTGCAACCAAACAATGCACAATTATCTTTCAAAAGTGACCAATAATGTCTCTTTTTGTGTGAAGCAGTGAAGTGTTCCTTAGGAGTGCAAAAAAAAGAATATTAGTTTCCTTCTATAGGGGGCAGCAGTGATGCAGCATGCTTCATTTCTCAGCCAGAGAGCAATTAAACCTTGCACTGAGTAATGTGATTCTCCTCAAGCGACTGAATTAATATCAGCTGCAGTGGTTTGACATGATGAAGCGCTGCAGTCAGTGTTTTAAATGAAAGCCAAGCTCTGACATCTAAACTTGAAAAAGAGGAATAATATTAATTGTGTAATTATGAGGTCTAGACAGCTTGATCGAATCAAATTACTGAGTTCATGGAGAGAGAGCGAAAGCGAGAGCATGAATGTCAAACAGTGGATGGGACGATTCTATCATTTCAAATGTAATTTCATTGTCACCTCAAATCAGCATTGAAAATGTAAACACTTAAAACATTTTCTCAGGCCATGCAAAACTTAGATGGGTTTGTTTCTTCATCATATTTTGAGTAATGTAGCATCCCATCATTGTCTTAGCAATGGATGCTCTGCAGGGAATGGGTGACATCAGAATGAGAGTCTAAACAGCTGATAAAAACATCACAATGATCCACACCGCTCCAGTCTATCAGATGGCACTGATGGACGCGGATTTGTTCAAAGAAAAACAGCTCTGTGTTAATTAATCATTTCAATGAAAAAGAAAGAAAATTACTTCATTAAAGATTTAAAGACCCAGCCAGAAATCCAGTCTTCATCTCTTTTTTTATTGAGTGAGAACACTGTTTCTAATGAGCTATGAATGATGGGAGTGATGTGATCACTCAAGAGAGCTGTTATCAGTGTATAACTGCACAGCTCAGGGTAATAAAACACATCTGAACGCAGATACATGATTAGGATAACTCAGATCTAAAGCATGTGTTGCCAAGTAACGGGTTTCCATGGTGACAGTTAGCATCAGTTTGTGCTGTTATGGGATGCCCCACTGCTGTGTTTGTGTGCGTGTTTAACACAATAATGAACGTGATCACACAGCAGTTGAAAATAAAGGTTCTCCTGCCTATCTAGAAATCATGTTAAAGGTGCCATAGAATGATTTGAGAGAATATTTTAAATTGTTCTGATATGTACATAGAAGGTATGTAGCTTAGGTAAGGGGAAAAAATGCCCAGAAACGGTTTTACAGGTCCATTTA
>JAUCMU010000053.1:12811391-12827355 GCA_032275025.1 Enteromius treurensis | reverse complement strand
CTCGATTGGACTCCTGTCATGTCAGAAAGTGGTAAGACTTAGTTTTGTGGACGTTGCCATGGTTGATATTAATTGGGTAACTGTTGCTAACTTTTTTTCTTTCGTTTTCTTCGTCTTCTGTTGTTTGCGCATGTACAATGAATCCACAGAAAACAAATATTACTATTTTTAACGGGTCACAGACGCTTATCCTTTTTAATTGAATTCAATTCTCATTTAAAATAATGTTTTTAGTTAACCGGTTAATAATCGGTGAACGAGCGTCGGTTGTCGGTTACGAGAAATAACCGAAATGAGCATACCTACTGTGCAAAAAGATAAATACAATTGCGAAAAACTGCTTTTAGTTTTAAATATGGTTCAAATTACCCATCTGAAATCATTTTAATATGCAAATTTGGTGCTCAAGAAACATTTCTTATTGTCAATTTGTAAAAAAAACAAAAAACTGTGCTGCTCGTGTCAATCCAATCCAATCCAAAGACCATCGTTCAGGCGGTCGGGCGGCTCTCTGATAACATCAAAGATATCTTAATTTGTGTTTCGAAGATGAACGAAGCTCATGTGGGTTTGGAACAATATGAGGGTGAGTAATTCACGACACAATTTTCATTTTGGGATGAACTAACCCTTTTAAATATTAGCAGAAACCCTGATACATTTGAATCTTTTGATTAAAAGAAAGTTGAAAAGAACAATTTATTTGACATATACATTTTTTGGTAACATTTTACAAGTACTTACTGGCAGTTTTGATCTATTTATCACATTCTTGTTAACTTCAGCTATTCAATTCTTACATGTAATAAAAATCTTACTGAACCCAATTTCTGAAAATTCAACAAAGCTTGACACCTACCTCCGGCTGTCCTGAGAGCCACGAGTATACCGACCAGGAAAACGTCCTCCACTGCCCCCACGGCCTCGGCCCCCACGCAGACGGACACGGGCATGTTCGATGGTCACCCTGCAGTCAAAACATCCCTCATACATGTGTCTGCCTCTGCTAATAAGTCTTAAAAAATACAGCTGCTAGAGTCCTTACCAGGTCAAGAAAATCTGATCATATTACCCCAATTTTAAAGTCTCTACACTGGCTGCCTATTAGATTCCGCATCAGCTATAAAATATTACTTCTTACCTATAAGGCACTTCATGACTTAGCTCCTGCTTACCCAACTAGTCTTCTAACACGCTACAATCCATCACGCTCCCTAAGATCACAAAACTCTGGACTGTTGGTAGGATACCAAGGATAGCAAAGTCCACTAAAGGAGGTAGAGGTTTTTCACATTTGGCCTTCCAGATAACGTTCGGGGTTCAGACACACTCTCTCTGTTTAAATCTAGAATAAAGACGCATCTTTTTAGCCAAGCATTCGAATGATGCATCTAAACTTTTCCTGCAGTTATATCTGATCAGATGTTTATTATTAATCTTTTAGCTCTGGTTTAACAAATCTTCATTTTCTTAGTTTGAACAGCAGCTACCCTAATTTTGTTCCTATTTGTTCTGTTTCTACCATCCCATGGTAACTAGGAATTAACAAGCTCCAGGCTGGATCCAGAACACTTAAGAAAAGATGATGCCAACCCCACAGAGGACTTCAAATGATGCCGACCCTGAAACAACAGACAGCACTACCGAACTCAAATACTAATCAATAATGTTCCTTGTCTGTTCGATTACGTCATTAATTGATCTTTACCTCACATCTATGCCATATGTACATGTAACAAACTACTACTACATATACTGTAAAACATTACTTTGGTATAAAGCTGCTTTGCAATGATGTGTATTGTGAAAAGCGCTTTACAAATAAATTTGAATTGAATTGAATCTCTCGCCCTACATTTCCTTTCTCACTCAGATTTCCCTACAGTTCAGTCTCTCTTTATCCACTAACCTGAGAAGTATGTGATTTTCTCTCATTTTCTGTCAGTCTCTCTCTAACCATCCAACTCACTTCTTCCCTCACATGAGTCCGGATCACTTTCCAGGTTTCTATTACCACATATGCTTTCACAGAATCCCCCTTTCTCTAATCAATAATCAATAAGGATGAGTGTGACAGTGATAGATGAACACATGCATAAAGAGCTGGTGGTAGTCAAATATCAAATATTAATCTCAGAGGGAGATTACCCAGCATGTATTTCCATACAGGACACTGAGAAAAGTTAGATGAGGTCATGCTGGAAGAACGTAATAGTGGCTGGAATGGATTGTTTTGTCTTGCTTTTTCCAGAACATTTCCAAGCTACAAAAAAAAAAAAAAACAGCTATGATATGAAAAGCCTTTGTAGATGGGTCCCATGTTTGAAAACTTAGAATGAAGCTAATTCTGAAAAGTTAATATTTAAATCTAACATAACATGACCTTAATAAATGTTTTATAAAGGTTATCACTATTCTGTAGCTGAAGACTGAGATGTGTTGCCAGTTATTTTGAAATTGTGGGATCCAAATGGAATTTGAATGATTCCTAGCCTTCAAGAGATACTTCACCCACAAATTAGGCAATTAGACAAAAAAAAATCAATAACATTTACAAATTTTAAACAATAAGCCATCATATTGGCAAACTGTTGTATGCACAGAATTCACAAAAGAGTTTTTTTTTTTTTTTCAAAAACAATGGCATGTTGTGACAAGCAATGTAAAGAAAGTGTTTCACTAAGAAGGCATTTTAAAGATATAGCCTAGCTTTATTATATTAAGTTAACTATAGTTTTATTTTGTACTTTTTTTTTGTACTTTTTTTTTTACTATAAAGCATCACTCTGGCAAACTGTCGTACTGTATGTTAAGCAGAAGGGTGAGTTTCTGTTTGGTGTAAATTCAAGTGTATTTTGCATGTTAATGCAAAAGTAATAAGTGTGGAGACATGTCATTTCTTATACAAGCTTCACAACATGCTTACACTACAGAGGACTGCAGTAGCTGTGGGTCTCATGGCTGTATGTACTTTTGTAGCACCATTGTTTGGGCACAACAATTACTTGCATTGTATATGGACTTATTTATGAACTGACATTACTTTTTTCTTTTTTTTTTATCTGAAAAAAAAAAGGAAGTCATGCATCTAGGATGAGTAAATAATGACATTTTTTGTTTGGTCTATCCCTTTAATGCATACACATACAAACCCTTTGTCTTTCTCTCACAATCTGTGTGGATGTGTTTGATCTTGCGTCTCTGTAGCCTCTGGACTGTGTGATCAATTAACTGCTGCAACTCCCTCACTCTTTCTATCCCTGAGGAATAACAACCTCAAATATTCCTTGCATCTGCGCTGTTTTCACACATACACATATAGTGATCGGCCAAACCAGCATCCAGCAGACATATACATAAATGTTAAAAATAGCAGTAATATTTAACCGATTAACTTTAAAAAAATAGGAAATATGGGGGCATTCTGGGAACATTTTATCAAGAATATGTTATTTGTGTATTTCTATGCCATCACAATGCTGTTTGCCAGGCATTGCTATAGTGCTGTCAAGTTGTTCTAAATTTTTTAAGAGCATTTTAAGGTGGTCACAGTTTGTTTCTCATGTCTAAGTCAAGAGAGCCTACTTTAGCATGTAAGATCTCTATATACTATCTGTCCATTTTAAAGGATTTTTAAATATCACAAGACAGTTATGGTGAGGGTTCACTTCATTCAAACACAGGAATGACTCACAAGATTGTTTTTGAATGGATCGGTGTTTTAATAATTATAAAGTATTGACTGAAATGAAACAGCCTTGAAATTTAATCTTTCCTATGAGACCAGTCGGTTTTGTTTCCCAGAAGCAAACTCTGTGACAGAAACCCTGGATTACCATGAAACAAGCCATGACATAAGGCAACCTCCTCAGTGGAGTACGTCAGCCAACTTTTACACACAGTACAGCAGACATGCTCACACACAGTTTGAAATAGTATACTATCACAGGGTGGCCTGCAACATTTGTGCACTGTTAAGACATCTACAATGAAAATATAATAAAAGAAATATATAATTTAATTCAACTAAACATGCAGTCTAATGACGTTTTATAACAAATTTCAGGAGGAGCACATACAAACGATTAACCAGCTGTCGCCAATCTCCCAATTTCCTAATTACCCTATAAGAGCTCTATCCTTCCCCTTAAATACCGCCAACTTCCTCTCTCTAGCATCTTCGTTTTTTGCATCACTCATTCAGCATTACTTACCTCGCCCCCTTTGCCGAACTCCTGACAAATCCGGGCACACCATCAGATCAAAATATTGCGTTCGGGTTGATTACATTTATCTGGGAATCAGTGGAAGCAAATGAGCTATCCAGAATAAAGCCGCATCCGTTTACTACTTGACTATAATATTTTATTGCATATAAACAAGCATTTCGCGCAAACTTCTGATTCATCATCTTCCAAGTGGACATGCGAAGAACCTGGACAGAAATGAACTGGCAACCACTGTTGCCGGGAAAATAAATGATGGTGCAGCTCCCTTAGCACAAGTTGGTGTGAAGCTGCCTCTGCTAGCGGACCAACCTCTCCGTTCAGCTCCAGCCTCATCAAACTGCAAGCTCGCCGCCTGGAGCTGGAAGCACAACCACCAGCACTACAGCGCCCGACTCATATCAACTCTATATTTATATTCCCCTAAACCACCCTCTGAAAACCCTCTTCGAAGCCTCTCTAGACTCAATCCTGCTAGCAGTTTCCCCAAGAACCCTTCAATCGTATATTACAGCTTGGAAATCTTTCAAAACTTTCCATTTCCAATTTAACGTACACTTTCCTGACTTTTCTATCTATTACCTCCTTCATATCTTTTCTCAAGACCGCAAAATCTCCAAGCTAGCTCAATTAAGGGGTACCTCAGCGGGATTCAGTTTTTTCATAAGCTCATTTTTGGGCATCTTGCAGAACAACTATCCAATTCTAAGACATCCCTCCTTCTCAAAGGTATCAAAAGAGCTGTCTCTCTCTCTCTTTTATCTCCTTTGCCATTTCACCCTACAGATCCCTCCCCAAGCACCACCCAAGGACCTATCTTCTCCCCCTCCTTAATTCCTCCCTCTAATCTTAACTCCCCTTCCATGTACATTTAGCCAATCTTTCCCGAATTCTCTCTCTGTCCCTCTCCTTTCATCTACTTCTCCTTCCCCTCTTGACTTTACCCGCTTAGCCAGCTTTTCAAGCCTCTCTCTGCCTTAATTAAGCCCACCTCTCTGGGCCGCGGCTTTTGCCCTCACTCTCAAACTTCCCGCCTTGAACATTCTCTTAGCCTCTCGGAGCCCTGCCCGCCTCTCTTGCATTGCCTGCCGTGGCCTCTCTTGGCCTCGTATTGCCCGCCTCAGCCTCTCTTGGCCTTGTATTGGCTGCCCTGGCCTCCCTTGTATTGCCTGGTCTGGCCTCCCTTGGCCTTGTATCGCCTGCCCTGGCCTTTCTTGGCCTTGTTTTGCACGCCTCTCTTGGCCTTGTATCGTATGCCTCTCTTGGCCCTGACCTCCCTTGGCCTTGTACTGTCTGCCTGGGCCTCCCTTGGCCAACTCCTGACTTCACAAAGACTTCTGATCATGAACACATACTTTGAACAGCAGCGATCAAAGAATGTTGTCAGGCCTGAACTACTCAAATCTGGTGACTTTTTGTTGATGCCCTGCTCAAGTTTGCAAGTTCAATAATTCGCAGGGTATTGCCCTTAGATCAGTCAATAAAAAGTTATTTTTCATTGTCTTTCTAAACCGCTTCTTAAGATCTGTTGATATCTAGCCTGACTACGTCAGACTTCATAGTTCCACTCAATTTTGGTTTGCTTCTGTACTCAGTCTGTAACAGGAGGAGGAGGACATGACATGTGCCAGGTATGGTTTCCCATACTAGGAATTTGTGCTCTGTGTTTAACCCATCTAAGTGCACACACACAGCAGTGAGAAGTGAACCTGTGCCTTGAACCCAAGACCTTTGCTTTCACTAGCAGTGAACACATACACACACCGTGAACACACACCTGCAGTGCAGAGCAGTGGGCAGCCAACGCTGCAGCCCCCGAGGAGCATTTGGGGGATCGGTGCCTTGCTCAAGGGTCTCACCTCAGTCGTGTATTGAAGGAGAAGAGAGCACTGGATATTTACTCCCACCACCAACAATCCCTGTCGGACCTGAGATTTGAAACCCGCGACCTTTTGGGTTGCCCATAGCCGGCTATCTTACGGTTTCTCTCCGACTTAAAAATGGCCGGACCAATCAATGAACAGAGAGCGGGCTTAGAGCCGTGACATAAACGCTAAGCACCAAGTTTAAGATTATAGGTTAGGGAAATCTAAAACGACAGCGGACATGGAGACACAGGATGCTGTTCGCTCTCTTGTGGAGAAGATTCCTGGCATTTGGCAAATGAAGCCTGAACAAGAAGAGGGCTAGGTTCACATTTTGAGGTGATATTGCAGCCCTACCCAAGACAACAAGGTTTTGGGAAAAGATTAGATGTGTTCAACTTGAAGCAGCGCTGGAGCACACTGATCAGTCACTGCAGCGCTGCTTCAGGTCGCACTACCTTTTAATTTATCAACTGTAACCGATTACTAGCGAGAAACTGGGAAAGCCAAAATCTGTTATTTGATACCTGCCTTAGAGAGAAACAAGTGGGCTTTTGGAGTGGACGATCTTGCATCAAGGGACAGAACATTCGGAATACCAACAATGTATCTCACTGAACTTTATCAACTTTGTCAAGGCATCAGTGCGTCGATAAACACTACTAAAGATAGCCCAGGCTAACGGAATTCATGATTTGTTGGCATCTTTTGCAAACCGTACCAAGGCTCTCGCTGCTGTGTATAAATGGGAAGAGGGGTAACTGATTTCTTTGCAATCAAAACTAACAAATGACAAGGTTCTATGGTATGTTAATCATTATCATTATCGACTTAATTGATTTTTTTGTCGCTCGCCACTTTATTGACCGCCTACTCATCGGTAACTTTGAACAGTTATAAATCTTTTCCTTGCCAATGATATCATTGTTCTTGGCCCAACCCAAACTGCCCTTATGGGATCTCATTATGGCCGTAGAAAACTCTCCAAGTCCCCACACCGTCTGTTCCTATACATCAAAATCCCACTGGAACAACTATCTGTGGACAGTCCTGAATACTGCTTCCACTTTAGTGATGTGTTGTGCCATAAGTAGGCTTCCCAACTGCCTCTGCACCAGCCATGGGACTGTGCATTCACTCTCATACTGGATTTGGCAAATGGAAAAATACAGGCCAGAGGAAAGATCCTGGATTTTCCAGGAACAACATTCTCGACCCTAAACTACTTACCTTCTTCCATAAGAGAAATTCTAACAGTCAAGGGCAGCCACCCTGATAAAATAAAACTGAAGGACGAATAAATATTAGTTTATATTTAAACTATTTACTAGACAGAAAAAAATAAAATAACTACCAATTTTGACATATGTTTACGGTTAATTTTTTTTTTTTAATAAAGCTTCCTGCGTTAGTTCAGGCAGGTCTCGTAGTCAAGCTCTGCTGTTAGCTAATTGGAAAATTCAAACCCAGCCCCCATCAGCTGATCACACACCCAAGCTCACGATTGGCAAATTACATCAGAGCACCCTATTTAAACACTGCTTTCATCTGCTTGCTTTTCTGCTTCCTCTGTATGCTGCTAACAACCCATCTCCTTCCCCATCTCCTCCTGCTGTGGGTTCAACTTAAAACAATGTCATACTGTTGTCATTGTTGCTTGCTCTGTTCTGGGGGTTTATGCAACTCTACTATTCTTAAAATAGAAGGGTGCCCCTGAAATGGCTGTTATTCCCTGTCTTGGCTTTCATGGAGCTCATGAAATGGACAGGGAACATGGAACAGAGCCATACCGCCAAATGACATTCATATTATGCAAATAAATATATATACTGCATATAAAATTTAAGTTGTCTGTGATATATTTTTGACTTAAGAGTTCCTGACTGAATTATTATTAATGCACACATCTCAATTGGCATGTTTATACTACAATGTTCAAATACTTGGTCATATTAAATGCATATAAAATACCCTGGCTGATCTTACCCTACTCTCCTCCAACTAATTTGTCAATATTTAGTGTATACATTACTTTGCAGCTCTACAGTTCATGATTGCTTTGATATGCCAATTGTGAAAACTACAGGCCATGAATTCTACTTTGTAACTCCTTCAGGGACTCTATTAGAATGGGAGCGAGTTATAACTTACAGAAATCCCCATTCTGAGTATTTGTAAGAGGTGGTTCTTGGCCAAGACAAGCAGAAATATTTTCTTAATTTGCCATCGAAAAAATCTCCTGATCTTAATGGTTTTCCCATCTGGAGGAGTTTTTGAACACTTAACAAGTCACAGCTTTCATTAGGCTGCTCTGTTAAAATGAGAAAGCTCAGTGATTTTCCAAAGTTCATCGTCCCACAATGCCGAGGTTTGGCAGGGAATGGCAAGCAGCCCTGACTCCAGACAAAAGTCTTTGTGTGAGAGAAAGACTAAAAATGCATTCAATACCAGCACCTGAAACCAATACACTGCCGTATTCTGTAACCTCAGTTTGAAAACATGCACAGGTTTTGGCAGCCGTGCTAAATTAATTCGTGTCACTGCTGTGGAAATGCATGCAACGTGCTGAATGCAGAAAGTAATGAAAGCGGGCGAATGTTAAGGTAATTTGCAAATATGTTGTTCACATGCAATGTATTTGTAAGGTAGCTAATTCATACAAATTCGTATGACCTCACTTATACGATGTTGTATGATTTGTCTAAAACCCCAGTAATGGGTAGGTTTTGGTGTAGGTCATTCATACAAACTCATAAGAATTAGCAACAGGTAAGGTCGTACAAACTTTGTAAAATATGTATGAATTGCTGTGGGCTGGCAGTTCCCACAATATCACTGGGCCATCTCTTATAATGAAATTTACTATTCATCTAGATTTTCAGCTATTTTTTAACTAGTATTTGAGATTTACCACTATAATTATCTCCAAGAAGTATAAATTCAAGCCATTCAGCACTGTTACAGTCTTCAAAGCAGAACATGTTTGTCTTCAAACAGAACACATTTGTACATATTCATTTTTCTTAAATAAATAATAATAAATTAAAATTAAAAAATGGGCTTTGCATTTAAACGTTAACATGAAAAAAATAAAATTACTACAGCATGATTTTAGCAGAATGATGTTTTGTCTGAACTCTACATTCCACTTGCATTGAAGATGAACAACTGTGCAGAATACCAAATTTATCTGATTCAGTAGCAATTACCTTAGTTCCTTAAAATTAAACTAATACCAGTAAATTAGTACCTTTCCTGGTGAATTCACTTCGGGCTCATTTTGCCTGAACTTCTCCTGCAGCGTCTCAGCCAGCTGACACAACAGGAAACCATTATCTAACCTGTCCATGAAGCTCTCGGCCGTGATTTCCACACCTGATGGAAAAGATGAGAGCAAGAGATGAATATCCCACAAAAGATTCCAGTTTGATTGTGCTTCATTGAACTTAGCTTATTTTTATATTCAGTGCATTACGGAATTACAGCATATAAATCAGAAATAAGCTTTTCAACATCCAGGAATACATCTGTTATAGGATCAGGGTTAGACAAATGTTTTCATTATTATTATTATTATTATTAGAAATAAAGTAGTAACTAAGAAATAACATTTTGAGGAATAAAATTATATTAGAAATATTTATAAAAGTATATAAAGATGAATTTCTATATGTAATCTTTTAATAACTCTCACCTCTTGATTCTGGATCTACTCAATATTATAACATTTATAGGTGTTCATATTTAAAAAATTAATTAATTAATTAATTCTCAAATTAGTATGATCAAAATGAAAACTATGCTTTTGGAATATGTGTTGTTTTTTTGTATGTTTAATTTATTTTTAATTCTTCGATTCATATTCATATCCGATTTGAAAGGCATTCTCAATACTGACACACAACCCCTTGTCAAATCCAAATATTTGTTGCAGCTATTATTCAGAGATAAACACATTTCAGTTTCAAAAGATTTATTTTGCAACAGTATTCCAGATGAGACACACACACAGAGACACAGACTCGATTCTACACAGATCAACATGTGGCGGCTACATTTTACTGACTTCCAGACGATCATTCTTTCTGCATGATGTCACTGTGAAACAGGAGGTGGTTGCAGGGGGTTGGGGTATCTGTGGAAAGAGCATATTTTCTCATCCACTATACTTTTTTTTTTTTTTGATAGAGAGGGGGCGTCAGTGGTCGAGGGGGTTCAGATGTTTTAATGAGTTCCAAATGTGGTAATTGAGCCGAGCGGAGAGGGCACGCGGAGCTTGTGAAATTCTCTCTGAACGTGCCTCCCTTGCTCCTCATTTAAAGAACCCAAATCTACACTACCTGTTTAGATTAGAAGAAATTTTAGTAATACATATTGAAATAACAATTACTTTCATATTTCTCAGTTGCCCTGGCAAAATTAAGAATATTCTTTTATTCTTTTAATATGTTCTTTTAGGGTTCACTTAAAATGTTTGTGTGCAGAAAAAATATATACAAATATATGACCCACATTCTGTAACCTCTGTCCAAAATAACCCGTTTTAAGCAAGGTTATTGCAGGGTTTAAGCAGTTCATTAAAGGTTTGTCAGTAAAACTTTTTTTGATTGGCTAACACATCATCATGCTTACTGTTTACTGTATCCAGTGTGGGTTCTATTTGCATTTGAAGTGAAATGACACTCAAATCTAGACTTGTATCAGTCATTAAGTGAGTAAATGCCACTTGCTCATACTGTATGGCAGTCATATCTAATTAGTGCTAGCATACGGTTAAACGTAATTAATCACATCCAAATAACATTTTGTTTACATACTATATAAGAGTGCTATATATTAAATAGATGTATAATATACATATAAATGTATGCAAATAATGTAAATATTTCCCAAATATGTGTATGTTTGTGTTTATATGTATATAATAAATATACACAGAAAACACACACACACACACATATATATATATATATATATATATATATATATATATTATGTAAAAATAAAAAATAAACTTTGAATGCAATTGTGTATCACGATTAATCATTTGACATCACTACTAAATATATTGTTTTAGTTATGTGTCAACAATAAAATCTGACAACACTATAATAATTTGTGATTCTTTAGCGCCACACTCCAGTGCAACAATGACTGAAGACAAAAATTAGCAAAACTATCAAGACTAGAAAGCTACAAAAAGCCAGAGTATGTTTTATGGACACAAGTGGCTTCTGGTAAGACCAGCAAATGGTCAAATTGTGTTCCTGTAACACAGATCAGTTTCAGAGATCTGAGCAGCTATTTGTCTAAAAGAACAACACAGAGACAGGCATAAGCCACTAAAGAGTGTGGACAATCTGGATAGGGAACTAGTGGTTGGTGTGTGGTTGAATATGAAGCCCCTATGCTGCCCACTGCGGCTCCTGGCTTCCTTTTGCTCCAGGCAGACCAAAGACAAAGCCCTGGTTTCAGCTGGCTGTTCACAGCCTGAGAGCTGCCAGAAATTCCACAGACATCCCCCTCTATCCACACACACACACACAGAACCGAAGCCAGGGCCATTACACACTACCATTCTTTTCTCTCTTCATAATTTGTCTCTTAGTTGAAATGGTGAGTGGCGTTCAGAATCTGATTAATGCTGGCAAATGTTGGAAAAGAAAACATGGACGCATGCAGCCATGCCTGCGTATGCGTAGTCGATTGCATACATCAATTAAATTATTTTTTTTACATTTAAACATTAAATGTACGGTACATTATGATCTGCACATTATAAGAGATTAAACTTATCAGATGAGCTTAAATTAAATATGATATGAACAAATTATAATATACAAAAGATAAAAAGAGCACAGCTGGATGTGCCCTAAGCAACCTATGCAAATAACAAAACATGGATTTAAATGTTTCCTCTTCGGCATGAACAGAATACACCAGCAGAATGAAGAAGGCCTCAACACATATCCTTGTTGCACACCTCATGCATTAGCCAACCTTATGAAAATATATACATAAAAATCCACAGATTGCATGAATAATACCTTTTTTTTTTTTTTATATAGAGTCTTTGCACTTCCAAATCCCATCTGGACACATTACAAAACAAACAAAAAAATTAGATGTTATGGTACTTTAAGAACCCATTTTTTAGTTATTCAAACCTGTTAAGTTGTTTCATTCATTATAAATGTACATTAAAAATGTTTCTAAAGTAAATAGAATCAGTTAATTTAGATATTACCACAGTAAAGTAAATGACTTTAGGTAACCCGACGAGCATTGTGTTGGATGTAGTGTTCAATATTTACTTTATTTTATTTTGCTTTCTTTTCACTTTGCCATTTCACAAACAACAAATAAAATGGTTATTTTACAGAGCTAGTGCTTAAATTGTACTTTCCCGATAAAGTACTGGATAGTTTAAGGTAAATATATGGGGTAAGGTTACATTTAAGCCTATTGCTAATAGTATATACATGTGAAATATGAATGCATTTCCTAGGAGTCGGCACTGGTTGCCGACGAGGGGCGCGCACTGGAATCACTGGATTCGGGAATGGCTCTCCTGGCCGTGAATCGGGAACAGGACTCAGGAACGGCCCTTCTGGCTGTGATTGTGTAATGGACACCAGCAATCACATGCTGGAGACTTGAGTTTGAGACCCCCTCGGAGCGAGGACGAGTTGTGGTGGAAGCGGATCCAAGGGGGTTACGTTGGTGGGAGTGAGGTTTAGGGGGGTGAGTGCAACGGAGGCCAGCAAGTAAGTGCTGTGCAGGTAAACCTCACTCCCCTGATCTCAAAAAAAGACTGACGCTAGGGGTCATGGCCTTTAGCCTCTTTGGTAGAGCGCCCACTTCCCATGCAGGAGACCTGGGTTTGAGAGTCTGGAGCGAGGAAGAGTTGTGGTGGAAGCGGACCTAGGGGGGTTACAATTGCGTAACAGAATCCACTGGGCACTGGAAAGGCTCTCCTGGCTGTGAATGCAGAACAAAATCTGTGGGGATCTGGAATGGGTCTCCTGGCTGTGACTGCGGAATGGAATCCATAGGGAACTGCTCTTGCGGTGCAGGAATTGGACAGTGCTCCTCTATCGGGTCCGGACACCGGTAGATAGCCTCCTCCCTCCAACACAGTCCCGTGGTGACTGGGAGATCGACGGGGTGATGATAACAGGCCCCGAGCCGGAACAAATGGACGAGGACCGCATCGTCCAAAGCGTCCACTCTGGCCAGCTGACAAAACACCTCCACAAACCCATTGAAGGAGAGGTCCTTCTGGACCAGGGCATAGAGGTGGGGGGCGAACTCCATTGCTAGTTATTAGGGTCGGTCCTTCTGTCACACTCCCGTGAGTTAAGTAGAACACAGGAGTCGCAGAGTGTGCAAACGAGAGTCCTTTAATCATTCAACTCCGGAACACAGGATACAGCGCAGACGTGAAGACATATACGGGACCGGCAAGGGAGACTCGGTAACACAGGGTAATTATACACAAGGAAATCATGGGAGAACTGAAACACTTGGGGAACATGGCAGGGAACAAATTAACACAATGAACAACCAAATATGGGCACAAACATATGGACACCTTTATGGTATTAGCAGTCGTCTTATTACTAAGTGACAGATGAATTTAGCAAAAACATGGTTTAATTTTATTAAAAATCAGATGACTAAATTTTCCTATTCCTTCTTATCTGCATTGCTATTATATAGCATTATTTGATTTTTTATTTATTTATTTTTTTTTCATTTCTTGTAGCAATTTAACAGAGGATCACTTATATGAAAGATGCAGGAAGTACTAAGGAGATGAGGCAGGAACAGCGTGACTTACCCAGCATGCTAGAGAGCCAGAGCGCCAGGTCTTCCTTCATGGGCAGCAAACTGGCCTCATGTCTGCTGGCCAGCCACTGACTGTACTGCTGCAGATCTGTGAGGCTCGGACCAGCCGGCTGCTGGTTACCGCTCAGAGGACTGAACATGCTTCAGGAAACAGAGAGGAACATCTACATAAGTACAACTAAACAACATCAACTCAATCATACAGCTTTGACAAAATCCCTCAAATGAATTATTTCACTTTCCCATGGAGTACAAATGGCATCATACAAGCCCTTTCTGTTGTTTCACAGTAGACTCTTATCTTCTATACCGATCTTCGCATCACAGTCCGGCTCCGGGCTCTATCTCTGTCCTGTGATATCATATTCACTCGCTTTTTTTTTCTTTTAAAGACTGAACAGACACACACTCTATGGTTTCTCTTCAGTCCTGCTCTAGTTTTATTCTTTTCTGACCCAAAGGCTTGTAACCAGCATGTTCTTCCCAAAAAGATAAATCAGAATTAGTTGCAATGATTTAGATACAATTTTGTCACATAAACAATCCAAGCATTTACTATGAGTCTTGTTTGGTGTTTTACTAATAACAGTGGCCTTTCAAATTATGACTGGACTTGGAAGGACATCATCTGCAAAGAATAATAGTGAGTAAAAACTAAAAGTGAATGAACACTAAGAAGGATTGTGCTTAAACAGCACAAAAGACAGCAAACAGCAAACTTCAAATTTGACCCCAACAACAGGGAACTTCACAAAAACCAATGTTTGCTAAAACGTTGAATCACAATTACCAATGCCAAAATGTGCAAAAGAAGGTGTCGTGATCATCACCTCATCAAATTCTGTTGTTTTTTCCTCCATCCTTAGTACACATGCACATCAATGTTTAATGTGCTTATCATCAGGATTTCCAGTTCAACATGTCCACAAA
Organism: Enteromius treurensis; assembly: GCA_032275025.1. NCBI lineage: Eukaryota > Metazoa > Chordata > Actinopteri > Cypriniformes > Cyprinidae > Enteromius > Enteromius treurensis. The sequence continues at coordinate 12,812,483 of JAUCMU010000053.1, read as the reverse complement.
TGTGTCTCTTTTATAACCACCATGGTTGTTCATGGGGCATTTCCTTGTTTGTCTAAGGCAGTTTTATTTCTCTCTGACACCCTGATGCTATTTGCAGAGCACGAATAAATGAGTTTGAATCCAGTTGAATTCCACTGATCTAGATTTCAGGCTACATAAACACTGAAGAGGGCAGTGCATTCTCTTGTAATTCTAGTGAATCCCGCTGATCAGGCGGGTTAATCTGGTTCTTCATCTCTCAGAAAAGCTTAGTACTTCATATCACTGATGTTCGAGGTTTTGCTCCAGAGTTAGGATGCATTAAATGCAGTGGTTTGGTGTTTTACAAATGCAGAAAAACGGTGATAATATGTGATCCCAGCCAGCATTGCGAGGGATTTCCCCTTACCCATAATTCATGCGAGGAACTAGAGTTCTGAGAAGTGTAAATAACTTTGCTGATGCAGAACGGGACCTCTTCCTAGGTTCTGCTCTCCTTTACCCCACTAAAGCAACCTGGGAATTAGGAGTAGGTTCCAACAATCGTCACATTGTTGCGATGGGCTCTGAATGGCTGGCAGGCGAAGGCGAACTGAAAGTCAATCTGTATATTTTTCTTGTTCCACAAAAGAGAACGCCAGAGTTCACTTTACCTGCCAAACGTCTATCAGATACAGCCAAACCTCCTCTTTCTTTCTCTTTCTGAAAGAGCTCCTGTGCTGGAAAAGGTTTGGAGAAAGAGAAACCAGAGAAATGAAAAAAGGTGTTACTGGCTCTCTAAACAATTAAAAAAAAGAGGACACACTGTCCCATATGGACAAAGACAGGGTGAACAGCAGTCCGCTAATAATATCAGAGCTGCATTTCTGCTCTTAGTATGTTCCAGACAGATTCAGTGTTCATTGGGTGTTGAGTGAGAAAGCTGATATGAAAGAATGTGAGAATGATCTTATTAGTGGTGCACGAATCTTCATTATATTTCTAAGCAATCAGATCTGGCAGTCAATAAAACAGATTAGATCAATTCAGTGAAGTTACACTCAGGCCTGGACTGGCCATAGGGCATACCGGGCAATGCCCGGTGGGCCGACGCACATTTTGGGCTGGAGCTGT
>JAUCMU010000053.1:12794430-12811291 GCA_032275025.1 Enteromius treurensis | reverse complement strand
TATATTTTCTAAATGTGAATTTTGTCACTTTTTTTGGGTCCACTCCAAGCCGGTGACATTGTGTTGGCCCAGATACGGCCCACATCTGGCCGTGTGAAATCCATGCAGGCCAGATGTGGGCCGTATCTGGGCCAACACTATGTCGCCGTCTTGGAGTGTGCCCCAAAAACAGTGACAAAATTCACATTTAGAAGCTATAAGCGTTCAAAACTTGCAGTTCCGTCACTTCCGCCAAAACGAATCAACAATTTCTTGGTAGTCACCTGGTACTTCAGCTTCTCATCAAATATTCTGACCAATCAGTAGGGGCCCGCCCCTACACTATACATAGATGCTGAAGCTGTAGCTCAGGTCACTTATTCACAGTGTTAGTATTTTCTGTACGGCGATAGGGACTGATTCAGGCAATGTAAATATGCTTTTGATTGGGGCAAATGAGGTCTGGTTTTGTGTTGTGTCACGCAAATCCTTGCAGAGCTCACAGTCTGACCTTACTTTGTTTCTGGTCCAGAGAGGCGATCACACAAAGTGAATCATATGCGAGAGTCGGCATATATTAAACACTTTTAAAACTACACGACCTCAGCGTGATTATGATCACTAGTTTGTTTTAGTAAGAGTTTCATATTCAAGGGAATAATCTATTAGACTGTGGCTGTCAAAAGCGGCTTTACCGAGCTTAACGAGCAGATATAAAGAAAACGCTATTGGCCATTTTTAAAAGAGGGCGGGGCTGCTCGATATGTTCCACCCTGTCTTCCTGTTTCAGTTAAAATTAGGTTCCCACATAAAATAAAGCTGCATGTTTCAAGGCACTTCAAGAGACCTTTAAATAAGGTTACCCGAGATATTTTTTTCCATTTTATTTTATGACATTAAATGTATCTGCATTACCACACTTATGATTTTTTAAAAGCTTTTTTTGTCTTGAAAATGTAAACAAGTGTCTACAGAAGTTGTCTGGGACTTTAAACAATATCATGCTGAATAGAAAATGTCCAAATAATCTAGCAGTCTATTCTAACTCAAACGTTCTGACTTGTAGATTTATAATAAAGTTATGCAGCCATAGTTTGTTTATAGTCTACCTTTAGCTTTTTATGTCTAGTGATTGTTTTTATGTGTTAGAATTTATAAACATTGTGTTCTTTTATGATGATTATCTTGATAAACAAAACTTGTACATTGCTGACCAATGCTTATTTTCTACAATAAAAAAAATCCTATTTGCTTTTGGTCAAGGGAACCAGAGTGAGGGGAACTTACAATAATACGTCATCCCTTGAGCACTCTGTTGCATTTCTCATAGTTGCCACAAGGTGGAATCACTAAAATCCAAAGTCAGTCACATTTAGATATATGCACTGATTCTTTAGAAGGGAAATCTGTAGAATGGATTTAAATGCAAGATGATTTGAGGCTACACTGCAAAAACGAGTTCCTTCCTCTGTATCTTTGTCTTCCCACTACAAATATCAAAATATTTTAATTTCTATACCCTAATTTCTGGTAAAACTAGAAAGGGAGGGGGATAGAGAGCGAGAGAGGGGGGTTCCTGCTCTATGACAAATTTTTATGTTTCTCTGTTTTAAATCAATCATCGTATAAAAGTATTTGCTAAATGCATAGACATAAACATTTTTAGATCCAGATACATCTACTTGGTAACCAAAATGACCTGAGAGATATCGTCTTGACTCTTGAAATAAAAATGTTACAAACATCTTTAAATATGTCAAAACAAAATAAGAAACATAAACTTATTACAAAGGAGAAAAATCTAACCCATTGACAAATTTTACTTGTTTTAAAACTAAGCTTACTTTTCATAATTATTTCCAGAAGTGACGTTATGTATTTTTCTTTTTCAAATAAATGTGTGTTTGTTTAGGAAATTTAAAAAAATAAAAATATAAAAAATAAATTTTATCTTCTTATTTATTTATTTTCATTTAAGTTTTAATTATATTTTTTATTTTATTTTTTTCCCCAGACAACACTTAAATTACTAATTTTGAAGAAATATGATCCGCCCTAAAACAAATTGATCGGATGTCATTATCACCTGCAGTCAGGCCTGGACTGGCCATAGGGCATACCGGGCAATGCCCGGTGGGCCTACGCACATTTTGGGCTGGAGTCATAATTTAATATTTTTTAAAAAGTTTATTAGGCCAATTTATTTATTACCGCAACGGTAGCGTATCTGAGACACAAATCGCGGCCCATTGGTTGACTGTCTTAAAGGACATTGAGCTACTCCAATGAAATCTTAGACCACGCCCTGCCTCCCTCCTGGCCAGCCCTCATCTCCCCTTTATGTGCTATGTAGAGTTCGACCGGAGTTTGAGATCAGTCCGTCTATAACTATAATTATTTTTTTTTATAATTATTTTTATTAATTGAAAAGTTTTATAAATTTAAAAAAGAAACAAATTGTTTTGCATTGTTTTGTATTGGTGGTGTATTGGTGAGGTTAACAGTTTTAAGAATAAAACCCAAAAGAAACTGATTTTTTTGCAGTTGGTCTCTTATTTTTTTCCAGAGCTGTAGGTAGGCCTATATTGTGGTGGTGGGCCGAGTGGACCATAAAATGCCAGGGCCGATTTTTCCTCCCAGTCCAGTCCTGGTTACACTGAAGGAGGGAGACTAGAAACGTCTGAAGACCTGAATATATCAGGGACCTAAGAGATAGCAATCAGTGAGCAACCACCAAGAAACCTCCCAAACAAAATCTACTTAACACTCTAGCCCTAGAACGTACATGTATCTGAGGTATTGATATGCATATTTTAGGGGTAAATAAGGTACAAAGATATACCTTTTTTGAACCTCCTTTAGCAACCACGTCAGACAAGGCTCAATGGCATGACACTCATTATTTCGTATAGATTTGTTTAATTAGTCACAATACATTAAAACTGCACTTCAGTAATGCAATGCACTGACCAGATTACATATTTTCTGTGAGGAACGATATTGTTTGTGGCTTAAAATTTCTTTCATTAATTCATGAAAAGGTGCTAGAACCATTTTATCATGAATTAATAAATAAGTAAAAAAATAAAAAATATATACAAATAAAAAAAATGTCATTTAAAGAATGAAATAATTTTTTTGGCATAATCTTGGGAACAAAAATATAAAAAGTAAAAAATATATACATAAAAAAATGTATTATATATTAAATACAAAAGGATGGATGTCTCTCTCTCTCTCTCTCTCTCTCTCTATATATATATATATATAATGTAGGTAACACTTTACAATAAGGTGACATTTTTTTAACATTAGTTAATGTATTAACTAACATTAACAAACATTTAGCAATGCATTTATTACACTATTTATTCATCTTTGTTAATGTTCGTTAATAAAAATACAGTTGTTCATTGTTCATTCATGTTAGTTCACACTGCAATAACTACTGTTAACAAACACTTATGCATTAGTAAATGCTGAAATTAACATTAACTAAGATAATAAATGCTGTTGAAGTATTGTTCATTCTTAGCTCATGTTTACAAATGTTGTTCACCAATGTTAACTAATGAACCTTAGTGCGAAGTGTTACCATCATTTATTTACTTATTTATTTATTTATTTATGCCTATTCTTTATTGTGATCCCTTTTCAAAATTCTATTCTATTTTACTGATAATTTTAAATATGGTTTTCCAGAACCAATCAGATTCTCTTCCAATTGACTCATTCACTCCCTCACTCATTCATTCATTAATAAAGAAATAAAGAAAATCACTTATTTTCTGATACATAACATCTACACAAACAGCATGAACACCACCTGGAAACTGATGCTCAGCAAACATAAACCCGCAAGGTTCACAGATGGAGAGGACATTTACACAGCGCATATGAACACACATATTGGGCACATATGGTTGAAATTGAAGGTCAGTGTACAGTGTGACACACACTCAAACCTTTAGCTGGGACGATTATATTAAACAACGCAATATTCTTTCTGGTCAATATTTTTCTAGCAAACAGTAACAACAAAGGAGTGAAGGGCAGTAGGTGTTCTCCTTATGTTGTGTGCATTTTCCTTTCATAAACACTGACCTTTATTCATGCAGAAATGATAACTGATCATACTTAGCTTGCATATCTGATTCTGCTGCAGTTGTTTTATCCTCAATGCCGTGTCATGTTCAACAAGCACAGGACACACATTGTATTCTGCCCTTACAGGACTGTGAAGGGTAAATCACATACACACAGGACTACTATAATTCTCAATACAGTGATCATCTACGCATCTCACATTTTCTAAACACAACCTGCATTTTGGCCTTTTCCATGCAAGTTCAGTTCAAGATATATTTTCTTTCCCAGTTAGCCAAATATTTGGTCTAGTCGCCTGCACCATCCAATAACAATTACTTCATTTTTCATGTATCACCCTGGCTTTAATTATGTTCACAGGCTATTACACACTTTAATCGTTGGTTTTAGACGCACAATAACCCATTTTACTGAGGCAGCTCATAAGAGAGAAAAACTCCAATACCTTCGGCAGTCTGAGAAGGAAAACTTTATTTTCTGTTTTCAAGTGGGCATGCTTGAGATTTTATGGCTGTAGTAATATTTCAAAGCTGCTGGTGCTTTCATGGGCTATTTCTGACACAAAGAGAAACCACAAAAACAGACTGCACTGTACAGATGATCTAAAATAGAAGATGCAAAAACTTTCTGCAAAAATAAACATTATGCCATCTCGAAGGAAGTTATTGTGTTTTATTTTATTACGAATATTTATCTTATTTCATTAAGATATCTATGTATCTATCTATCTATGGAGAAACATTTGTCATTCCCAAAAGTATACACTTACCCTCCAGAATGCTCTGTCCGCGGTCGGTTCTTCAACAGCAGACGCACGTTTCCAAAGAATTCATGCTGTTTTCAGACTGTTGTTCACCGTGACACTGAGCCTCAAAGAACCGACTGTCATTGCGGGTTTCAGTTCAAACTGCGCTCTTACGATAGACCCATCGCGCAATCTCGCCGCCTCCCTGAGCGACGCGACGCGTCTTTTTATCTGCGCGAGTCTGGGAGCTATGGAGCTGCACAACAATGTAAAACCAGACCCGACGTAAAAAATAAATAAATAATAATAAAATAAGCAATAATTATAATGAGAAAAGGCAACAAAAACTTAAGTAATAAAAAAGGTAATAAGAATAAAATAGGCAACAAAACTTGCAAAGCACTTTAACCTTTAAAATTATAATTTATTGATACGTTTTAACATGCGTTGAATGAGCTATTTAAAATCGAGTGTTTATCGTTTTGTTATAAAAGATAATATAACTAAAAGGGAGTTGTTTAAATATTTGAGTTCAACGCAAATCCATCCTTTTATTTTGAAATACAGCCACGGAAGTTCAGTCGCGCGAAAAAAGGTGACGTCGCGCGTTCTCTCAGCCAATAGAGACTTGGGTAGGAAGCACGCAGACTCAATCAGAAGGTCTCTCCGCGCGCACGTTGATTTGTTTATGTTTATTTGGAGGAGAGAGTCTCATGGAGGCTGTGCTGGGACACCTGACCGACATCCTGGAGCTGCTGGCAGTGTCCCAGACGGACCGCGTCGGTGAGTGGGATTATAACACCGTGCTCCGGGCGTTTCAGTGGGCTGAGTACTGCGAGCAGCTGCACTTCCGCCTCCATTCCAACCCCGCGGTCCGCTCCGCGCTCGAAGCCGCTCTGAGCGACACCAGCCAGCGTCTGCGGGAAACTCTGCCCCCGTGCTCTCCGGTCACATTCTCTGAACTGGCCCAGTGTCGGCACGTGCTGCTCGTTCATTTGCTCAGAAATCCTTGCGCGCCCAACTCCGTCATCCAGATGCTTTTAGATCCCAAAACCGCTGCACTTGAATCCCAGTTTGACCAAAACAGCCTAATGACGTGCAAGTCAGCGTTTAATCTGTTGTGCCGCACGCTGGACAGCACGGGTCAGGCTGAAGCAGTGGTCAGAGGCGGACTGCTGGGGAAGCTCTTGAGCTCTGTGCTGAGTCGCTCTGGTAATGATGGGTACGCGAGAACGCTGCTGGACTCCATCCTTCAGGACAGCGCGGGAAACCCGGAGAGCCTTTATGACGTCATGGCAGCTGCGTTCCTTGGCCCCGATGACGAAACGAGCTCCGTCACTCAGCGTTGCGTCCTCGCGTGGCTGCGAGAGCGCGAGGAGCGTTTGCGCGAAGCGTGCGGATCTCTGTCTCCCGGGCTTTGCGCTGTCCTCTCCCGACGGTCGTGCGAGTTTAAGCAGGCATACTGGGGGGTTTTGAAACATTGGGCTACCTGCTTGGAGTTTGACGTCCTGGAGAGTCAGTGGGTGGTGACGTCAGACGAGCCGGTTACTTTTAATGCACTGACTGATCGGTTCAAGGACTTATTGCATTCAGGACCAGCATTGAGAGAGGAGACAGAAACTGAGCTCAGAACACTTAAACGGGAAGATGGAGACTTTAATGTAACGGGTATTAGTATATGGACTGATCTAATCATTCAGATTAAGCTGTAAATGTATCAGATTGGAAGTTCGTAATTACCTTTTTATATATTGTATTTTATTTTCCTATTTTTTTAATTGAACTGTTTTGTAACAATTTTATTAATATTATTATTTAGTAATAGTATTGTATGCTTTTTTATATAAGAGCTGATCACAATTTATTCCTTCATCTATTCTTTATCAGTTTTTTAATTAAAAATCAGAACATGATTTTGTTCTTCAGCACTGGAAAAAAAGAAAGAAAGGAGCAGTAACAGAGTTCATTGGTCTCCCAACAGAAAGGGGGCGACAGTGCTCTTCAAACCATTAGCCATGTGCTTTATCTGAGGCCTGGGTTCCTCCTGTTTTGTTTTTTCATTTAAGAATAATTAATAATTAATAAAGCTCTTAAACTTTTATTATATGTTACTGTTGTCGTCTTGTCTAAAGATTCTGTATTTCCTGAATATTCTGCCTCATTGAATACCTCTTTAGATGCATAGAACAGAAATGGCATCCTTCTCAAAGCCATAGGAAATATAAAATATCAAATAGTTTAATTTGAAGCTTAATCTTTAAAATTTCCCTGTCCGTCTACTTCTTATAAAGTCAGTAAGGCTTTTAATAATAAAATGAAATAATATATTGGTAATAAATTAATAAAATAATTTTTGGTTTGAGAAGTAGGATAAACACATTCATTTTTATTTGAATTATTGATCGTTAACTGTGTATAACTTTGGAAGGTGTTTGTCTTTTAAACATTCAAATAAATTAAAATTATAATTTTTTTTTCATCTCATAGGCCTACTTGAAGTATCCATGAGATAGTAAAATAAATATTTTAATAATGAAGTATCACATTTTGTGGTTGTGACATGACATGTTAATAAGTGTCTTAATCTTTTTGCTTTTATCTCAGTGTGGTACTATTTAATACAATTTTCATGTAATTTGGAATCAGTAACGGTTTAATATTTGTAAATATATCTATCTGTATCGCTTCACTGCACAGTAGGCTCATTCTGTATTTCATCTATACTGTATAATTAAAAAAAATACACTCCTTCATTAAAGAGAAATGCTGCTGGGCTGCACTGAATAGGCTGCGTGACAGATGGTGGCATCACCGTCACCTTGGAAACCGTTGGCATTAAGCACAGGATTTCATTTGAAATAGAGGAAGAGGCCAGGCAGTGAACGCGTGCGCCTCTTAAATTGGTCCCCGGGGACGCGCAGACGCGTGCTTCATGGGCTGGGTTTCATATGTCTGTCACATTAAGGAGGAGGAGGAAGAGACCAGGAATCGGCACGGGTTGGGTTCACTCCACGTTCAGTGATTTATGAGGTCACTTGAGGATGTCGAAAGCAGCGACGAAGCCTCATCGCTTATGACTTCATCTGAAATCTCAACAGCATCGTAATGATTTAAAAGAGGACCTCATTTCCTTTTCAAACAGGTGGAGTTGTCTTAATACAGAATCAGTCAGTCTAATCTGATCTCGACATCAAGCAGAGTATGCAGAATTTATTGTTTTGATTGTTTTGGGGGACTGAAATTTTTCTAGTAAGCCTATTTATACCTGTATTTTCTATATTTAAAAACGTGTGTTTGATTATAGTGAACACACAAGTTATAGCAGCTATTATTTTGGAAGCATTGTGCAGCAGCAAATAACAGTAAATGGTTGCAAATATAGGGCCCCATTCCTATAGTTGCCTGAGGCCCCAAATTACCTAAATCTGCCCCTGCGCACATTAATGATTCATAATCGGGTTGCAAAATCCACAAATTGACCAACTTTTTTGTCATTTGTCCTCCTTCACCTAATATATTTTTATTTAAAGGACCCCCCGAGATTTTAAAATAAAATAATGTTATAAGACAAATTCACTTAGAAAGATCCCCTACAGTTCTTTCAACAAACGCAATATGGAAAACCTTAAATATATTTTCTTTGACATTTTAATCGATGTGGGGGAAAAAAGTTCAAAAGTAATCTAAAAGTAGTTCAATAATATTACCTAATGACCTGTGTAATGGATTGCATAACTACAATTGTCGTCATGTAATCTACCCGGATGGCAGCTAATATTTAAATGGGTTTTAGAAAATATTTCATATGTGAGGCTAAACGTTTTTAATGAGTGAGCAAAAAACCAAAGAGCGCTGCAATTGCCCTCTTCTTCATGGACAGAAACTGCAGACACTTCAAAGTAGTTTCTCTCTGTTCCGATGCTCTAGAGATGCTGCGCTTTCTCCGACAGCAGACAAATAGTTCTTCGGTTTTTTTCCTCTCGTCCCTGTCTCCTTGGAAACAAAGAAAATGTGTTTTCTCAGCTCAAATATGCACCGAGAGAGCAGCAGGGCGATGCTGAGAAAACACAACCGTTTCCACAGTGAATAATCAGAGGCGAGATTTCCTTCCTAACGCAGCAATTCATTACGGACTTCTCTTAGAAACGGGAGGAAGCATCTTGATGTCATTATTCACTGCCATAATACAGATATTGCGGGAATGCTGGAATGTCTTTGAAGTATTCCGTGCAAATGAATTACTCGTAAACACAGAGCCTGTCTCCCAATGTGCACATCCTAGATTCTGTGTGATATTAGTTATTTTCAATACTATTTAGGGCAGGGTGGATAGTATGCACATTGGGAAGCAGGGATGATTGTGCTTATTAATAATTTGAATTTAGCACACACATAATTCATTTATTTTCAGCTTTACAATTAAAGACCCCATTAAATGATTGACGAGTGGTATGTTGTCATGTTTCCTATTGAAACTGACATTTTGGATGGGGCGTATTCAAGAGCAAATAGCTTTATGTCACAGCCCTGATGCAAGATAAGGTCATCATCATTCATGAGGAAGCCAAGCTACAGAGACTTCTTCAACAGACATACACCATCACAACACCAACTCTGTCAGCCTGCTTTTGTAATGTCTCGTGATCTGTATTTTTGGTTGGATTTCCAGTGGTTTTGACTGCTGAACTAATGCAGTAGTGATTCTAGCAACGGTGCCACAGTATAACTCAATCTACACACTTATGAAATGGCTTTTAAATGACCAAGTGGACTGGTTATTTAGCACTTTATTAATATAACACAGAGGTGAAATGAAAACACATGTTTTCCAAAGGCACACCGATCTAGTCCCTGTAGACTTGGTGAGCTGGTGTGAGCGTGTGTTGGGGGCGGGGTGTTGACAGCACCAATGAGGACATGGTTTGTTAAACATGTGATGAAAAGCACTGCTTGGACAGACTGCAGACAGATGAAGGATCCTGCTTTTTAGAAAGAAGCGGAGCAGATGAATATCGAAGGACAAACATTGATATTCCTTTGTCACTTGTTCCCATTGTACGCCTCTATTGTTCATAGTGTGTTTTACATTCCGCAATATTCAAGCAATGGTATATTAATTTTTAATAATTAATTTATAGTAATAAAACATCTGACAGATGCAGATATCAATATGAGACCTATATACATATATATATATATATATATATATAGTCATATTCTTTGGACCAACATTTTTAGATCAGCAAATCTATTAGATAGTATAAAACATCTCCATATTCACTTATACATGGAAAAACCCATAAACTAGACGTAGATCAGTTATGCTTCTTTATCTGACTTGTAGATGTCATTGAAGTTCTAGTTTGTGTAGCAGTTGTTTTGTGAGTAATAGCAGAATTACTCAGAGGTTCCAGACAAACTGCCTTTGGTTTAATTAGCACTTGCTCTGTTTGTAATATCTGCTGATCAGTTGTTCACACCTCCATCACTCATGTGTTCTCAGTTCTGCACAAGAGCACAGAGAGGAAGTGAAAAATATTTAAAGTGATATGACTATTTAGCTTGTTCGGATCCTCCCAACCTAAGAAAGAAAGACAAAAGGTATTGAATGGAAAGAGTGGAATTGAAAGAATCATTATTGGGAAGAGGGACAGGAATCTGAATTGTACAATAGAAGGGGAACCGGAAATGAAGGCAAAGGGGAAAGGAAGGAGGAGCAAAATTGGAAAGGGATAAGGGAATGTAAAGAGAAAACGAAAGGACAAAAAAAATGGAAATGGGAGACGTGGAATGGTGAAAGTCAAGAGGGACCAAAGAGGAAGAGGAAAGAGAAAAGAAGGGAAAGGGACATGAATTTGAAAGAACGAAAAAGCAAAACTTAATAGGGAATGGGAACGAGAAGGAAAAGGGAATGTGAAGAGAAAACAGTATAGTAAGATGAACAAGAATGAGAAGAAAAGGAGAGAGGGCAACCATAAAGGTAGAACAAGGTGAAGAGAAAACAAGCCAAAAAAAGTGTAGACCTTGGAATACATTGATCGGCAAGTCTTAGATTGGGGTTGGAGCTAAATTTCGTCCCAATTTCAGTTCGCTAGATCAGTCTGATATAGCAAACCTGTTCCCATTTTATCTCCGGCTTCGCACCAGCCATCCAACCAACGAACAGAGGGCGGGCTCAGAGCCACGACATAGACGCCAAGCGCCGAATTAATGGGAAAGAGGAGTTGAACAGGAAAAAGAACATGAAATGAAGGGCTGGTGATTGCCAAATGGAGACTGACGTTTGACTCATATTCAGTATTTGAGAACACAGAGCCTAATGTGTCACAGACTCACAGTTTCAACATGTCGGTGTCTAAAGCATTGTTTCTTAGACATAATTATCAGAATTATTATATCAGAATAGACATTATTTGCTTTCCATTTGTCCTCTTGTGCACTTATGTACTAGTGCTGTTTGGTGACTTTAGCTCAGCATTCAACAACCCTCTAAGCTAATCACTAAACTTAGAGACCTGGACATTAACATCACATTTTGCAATTGGATTATGGACTTTCTGACCGACAGACCTCAGCATGTCAGGTCAGGCCACATCTGCTCCACCAGCATCACACTTAACACTGGTGTACCACAGGGCTGTGTGCTGAGCCCCATCCTCTACTCCATCTTCACCCATGACTTCAGACCTGTATATGGATCAAACTCTATCATCAAGTTTGCAGACAATACCATGATGATCGGTCTCATCAGCAATAGCAACAGCGAGACCAAGACCAAGAAGCTTATTTTGGACCTCAGGAAGGTGAGAAGAGGCTCACATGATCCCATTCACATCAACGGGATGGCTGTTAAGTCTGTTTCATTCTTCAAGTTCCTGGGGACCCACATCTCGGTGGACCCAACCTGGACCACCAACACCTCCAGCCTTGTCAAGAAGGCTCACCAGCGCCTCTTCTTCTTGAGAACACTAAAGAAGAACCGGTTGTCCTCAGCCATCCTGGTGAACTTCTATCGCTGAACAATAGAGAGCATCCTTAGCAACTGTGTCACAGTGTGGTACGGGAGCTGCTCTGTTGCTGAGCGCAAGGCACTGCAGCGGATGGTGAAAACTGCCCAGCGCATCATAGGGACTCCACTTCCATCCATTGAGGACATCCAGAAAAAACACTGCCTGCGTCGAGCACAGACCCTGCCCATAGACTTTTCTGCGTCAAGATCAATGTGCAATTTCTGATTATAGTTAATGCAAACTGTATATTATGTTCATATTACTGTATATGGATCTGTAAATATTATCCAGTTTCTGCTTGTACATATCTGCTATATACACACTTATAACTTATACCTGTATCCTGCAATTGCTGCTTATTGCACTGCTGGTTAGACCTAAACTGCATTTCGTTGCCTTGTACTTGTACATGTGTAATGACAATAAAGTTCAGTCTAATCTAATCTAATCTAATATAAGAGCAGTAGTTCAGAACAGAACAGTCTTTCGTTATATTGCCTGGCTTCATCAGCAGACACGATGCCGTACAACACTCTCGACAGCTCTGCTGATAGATAACTATATAAATAGATCTCCACATGGACCAGAGAGTGTGTTCACAGCAGCAGCTGTTAGTGAGAACGCGTGAGGTTTGCTGGGAGTATTTGCCACACAGTCTGGGGTAATGAATCCAGGAAGTGGGTCAGGTTCTGCAATACATGTAGTGTGGTGGTAGCGTAATGGTTAAATGTCAGAGTTGAATGGACGCTGTTGTTTAGAGTTCCTCAGATCCATCCCTGAGGACCACTGTAATCTTCTTGTAATTCTGAAGACCTTGATTGGCTTAATCACAAAGTCTTAGATTGGGGTTAGAGCTAAACTCTACAAGGTTGTATCTTACAAAACCTGATATAGCTTCCAGTAAACAAGTATTGGTTATTTCAGTGTCCACGTAGTGACCAATCCTGCTCCTGGAGGGCCAATTTCCCGCAGAGCTTAGCTCATCTAGCCCCAACATATTTACCTGGAAGTTTCTAGTAATTCTGAAGATGTTCAGGTGTGTCTATTTAGGATTGGAGCCAAACTCTGCAGTAAAATTTGCACCTAAAAGAGGTAATCGGATACGACATACACTTTTACAAGTTGCGTTGAACTGAAATGTGTCATGCAGTCCACCATTGTTTCGATGGTGGAGCAGGTGTAGACCAGAATGACTCCTAAGCGATTGAAGTGTTTTGTTGTTGGATTTAATAATAAACATAGCAGTAGTAATTTACTCCCTACAGACACAGTGGGTTACCTTTGTTTTTGAAGGAAACACCCACCCGATTTACCTAAATGCATGTTTGTTCACGCAAATCATTTGTTATCTGGCGTCATCTACATTGTTATAAGGTTATTTTATTAATGGGGTTTTTTTTCTAATAACATGCTAGCTAGCAAGTTTCGCAGCCAAAGTAAGTAGTCTCATGAGAACGACTCATCACCCAATGGAAGAGAGGGTCAGCAGAGCTCATTAGCATTTAAAGCAACATGGATTTCTGAAAACCGAGCTGTTTTTGTAATAAAAATATTAAAAGTGTTGTTTGATAATACCGTTGAGAAATTGTAACCAAAGTATGTTATAGAGATGTATGTTTAAGAATAGGAGTGGACACCCCTGTTTAGATAAGTCAGTAAATTTAAGTAAAATCACTTTGGCATTTTTTGTAATGTAAACAGTCAAAACGTCAAAATAGTCAAAAAAAGTTTTATTTAAATTATATTATTTGCACATTTATGAGCACGTAACCCAAACCCCTGCCCCTAAACCTACCATCTGTCAATAAAATACAAGATATATCATGCAGATACAACCACCGTCATAACTTATTTGAAATATATATATATATATATATATTCCAAGTCTTCTGATGCAAAACCATTGCTTTGTGAGAGTAATAGATGCGGTCGCTGTCTCAGTCTTCCATGTGCTCCCTGTGCGCTGCTGCAGTCTGTGCGATTTCAAAGAATGCCGCTACAAGAATCCTTATGTCAACTTTGGTTGTGAAATGCCATTGGCTCTTGCATGTCTCGTGACCCATTGCATTATGCTGTTGTGAAATACTATTAGCTCTTGTGACCGATTGCGTCATGGTATGGGACGGGAGTATGTTTCCTGAATGAGATGACGTTGATGTTTGTGCAATAAATATCTGTGCAGTAACTGCATTTGCCTGTGTGTGTGTTTATATTGTTTAGAGGTGGGTAAGTTTGGGCTTTGGTGCTCCAATATATGTAAAACATTATATAATAAATGCATTTATGCACGCAAACCATTACATCAAGCACAACAACTGAAAACCACTGAGGACCCTATGCGTCGAAAAGTGACTACAAAGGGGTACCTTGACCATCAAAAAGTGACGCAAAATGGTCTTGACCAAGCGTCAAAATGTGACGAATTGGGGGTGAGAATGTGTTGACTCCTCACTCCTAACCAGTCCTATCCTAGTTAGGGATATATTATCTGGTTTCAGGCTATATTTTAAGCTCAGAGTCTTCTCTTCCTAAATTACACCAAATACGCATACTACTTGTTTAGTCTGATTACATGGAAGTACAATCTTGTGAAGTGATACTTTTGTCTTATTAATGTTCACAAGGTTGTCATCTAAATTAACTTAGTTAACCGCCCCTTCATAGTATTATTTAGAAAGTCAAAGAAGTGGAGGAGATGGGGAGGTGGAGGAATGCCAGAACAATATGTCTCTGGGATGGCTCAGTGGCTGCTGTTTATATACACAATAATGATGATTGACAGGACTAAATGAATAGGCTCCTCATGAACCTATGTTTGGAACTTCATTTGTGAGCTTTGTTGGACAGCTTTTGTGTCTAAGGGTGCCTGTGATGAGTTGAAATGCTCAAAGTTCACTTGGTCTTGGCAAGTGTTTTTACAAAACTGGCGACTTCAGTTGTGTGACGATCAGTTGAGACGGATTTAAAAATGTAAAACGACACATCCATCCTAGATGCTTTGCAATGAATGCAAGGAATGCACAATTAAACCATAATTATTTCTCCAGCAATTTTTCATTACGATTCAGTCCTCTGCTTTTTCATCTCTTTACATTTTTTTCCCCTGGTCTCATCTAAATAGCATTTTAATCAAAGGCTGCATGTGTTAGAGAGAGTGAGAGAGAGAGAGAGAGAGAGCTGTAGCATTCATTAAAATCTAAGCCTGTCATGCACATACATGCACAGATCCCATCTGCTGAGGGTCAGCTCTGAATAGGAGAGTCGGCCCCTGGGGACGTGTTGGCCCTTCTCGGTGTGTGCTTAAGCGGATTTGGCTCTTGCTCTTTCGCTCTCTGTCTGTCTCCCTCTCCCGTCTTCTTCTGAAAGCCGCTCTCTCTCCTCTTAATCACTGTCAAAGTGAGAGGTGAGAGGCCTTGAGTCACACCTGAGCCCCAACCCAGAGGACAAAATCACAAAGCAGATCTCTTAAACATCTCAGTTGTTTCTCCTAGACAGGAATAAGATTAAATGGGAAGCAATAAATAATCAACTGTTGGTCTCCACAGAGCAGATCTGGCAACCTGAGCCAATGCAGAAATGCTTTTTCAAGGGAGAAAAAAATACTGTCAGATCCCACGGCATCAGCAGGATCGAACTATTTTAAGATGGTGTGAAGAACAAGGCGGTGGAAGGGGGAGGGGATGATTCTCAGACACAGAAAAGTGTTGATAAGTGATGAAATATTCATTTAGTTCCGTGCCTATATGTGTGCCGTACTACCAGACACCAGGCTTTTTTGGACTCATTTCACCGGCAAAGCTGTCAGGTTTCAGACACAGGGACTTCAGCTAGAATTTGTGATATTTGTGAAGCAGAGAACCTTCTTCCGCCTGTGTTTGGGGAGAGTAATTTAAAACCTAATTACATGAATAAATGCCTCAGGGCATCAATAGTTCATAAACATGATGGAAAGGAGCAACTGGCAAGCACATTCATAAGATGAAAAACCGGCTTCTTAATCCCTAGGAACCTTATTTGTAATTTAGCACACCATATATTGATCAGTTACATTGTTGAATCTAGAATTTCTTTTTCAATCTTTAAATAAGTAAATAACACTGTTAAAAACAAGAATCATATATATATATATATATATATATATATATACATGCCTTTACAATTATATCTTTCCTGTGTGTCATTGTGGCTATAGTTGTGCTGACTGTATAGAGATTCAGCATGTAAGCAATTTTATTCAGAAAGATTTAGAACAATTCTTAAAACTTTACAGATAGTTTAATGGTATAGAAATTGTCCTTGGCATCATTTAATACTAGGGTGATATGACTACTTGTTAAAACATCTATAGGGTTGCTAGGATGCTCAGGCTGGTTAATAATGCATTACCAGGTGGTTTCTATGGCATTCTGAGTTTGTAACTTGTTTTTTTTTTTATGCTGCTGTTAGGATTTTGAGGTTATGGTTGAGCTTGTGGGTGGTTGGTAATGCATTTCTAAGTGCTTTTTTCAGTGCTTTTTTCACTTTTTATTGTTTACTTATTACATGTATTATTATTATTATTTTCCTTTTGCTTTATTGTGTCAGTAAAGTACATTTAATGGTACGATTCAAACAAGTTTAATGAAAAAGTAATCTAAAAGTAGTTTGATTACTGAAAATCTATTTTACATACTAACTTATTACTAGCTACAGTTTTCACCATGTGATCTGCAATCAGTAACTGACTACAATTTGTAAGTAATCTACCCAGTGCTGGATTTAGTTAGTTGTCACATTTGATCACTCCAGACACACTCCAAAAAAAAAAAAAAAATTGGATGAACTCAATTTAATTAAGGGCACGATTGAGACACGGGAAGGCGTTCGGATCCATGAGCAATGTTTATTAAAGGACACACAGAGTAAAACAGGCAGGAAGGTCAATAACAGCAAACGGGTATATCAGTGTCACGCCCCCCCCAGGCATTCCATGTCCGTGTGATCTGTGTTTTTGTTTTCATTCAGTCTCCCTCGTGTTCTC
>JAUCMU010000053.1:12773737-12794330 GCA_032275025.1 Enteromius treurensis | reverse complement strand
CTTGTAAAAAGTAATTAAACATTTTAATATATATATATATATATATATATATATATATATATATATATTACTTAAAGTATATAAAAATACTATAAAAAGTTCTTGATTAATTCAATGTGTTACTTGCTAAAAAAAGCTTTATTGGTGTGTGTGTAATTATTAAATTAATAAATGTGTTACTTATTAAAGTATAGTAAATAAATACGTATGTTAATAATTATTTAATTATATTGCATATTATAATATATTTATGTCTATTTTCTTAGTTATATATAAAATTAATTATTTGCCTGATTATATATGAATTTATTTGATTCCCATTTCTGTAGGATACTTATAATAGAAAATATATATTTATTTAATTGCTGAAACATATTCAGTGCCTTGGATTTATCAGATGATGGTGCTGGTTTCTAAGGTGTAGTGAGTGTATTTTGGCACATTGATATATGGTTTCTGGAGTGTTTTGATTGGTTGTTTGGCATGTTTCTCAGGTGATTTTCTTGGTGGATGCAATGAATTTTTCACTCCATACATTTAATCACTCCCCAGATTAACCATTTACTATATATTTCTATCTGTTGACTATATGTCCATATATCAGTTTTCATGCCAATTCATGACTGACTAACTATCTGAAAGGTCAGTTATTCTTGTGCCAGAGCAAATTTGCATACTGATATTAACTCATATATCAGGGCATTTCACTCTGGTGTCTCCTGAGCTCCGTTTACGACTCAACTAAAACGCAGAAGAGTTTGTATGATTTACAATATTATCTCCACAATCACACTAGCGCCATGGCAACACACTGTTCCAGAAAGCTGCGGCTCTGTTTTATTGTTCAACAAGCCTAATAAATAAACATTACGACGGGGAAAACAGAACGAGAGCACGATATCAGGGGAAAAAACACTGACAAAAGCAGGTGAATAGCTAATCACTCTTGAGGAAACTAAATGATTGGCAGCTGCTTTATCGGCCGTCTTGTTACATGTCCATCCAGTTTAATAGGCTTACTTCCTCTTTCCACCATCCTGAACGTGAATTTTGCACAAATGGAATCTATTTTTCCTGCTGAGATAATCCAAGCAAGACTAATGACGGCGACTGCATGGACTCCTCATCAAATATTTAGCGACATTAGCAGTGGCAGCAGCCTGCCTCCAGGCACCTCCCACCACGCGCCTCCCTTTCCCCGCATAAGAGGAGGACACCACTGCAGGGGTATTTCCTTCTGCCCCGACACATGCCCCCACCCTTCACACAGCACACTTGTGTGGCAGGAAGATTGTACCACCCTGCAGAACTAGTCAGAAAAATAAAACACAACCCATTCGCCCCATCCACCATCTTATGAGAGATTTTGAAATGTAGCGCACCAGTTCAGTTTATATTATTATCACACTTAACCACAGCAATTTTACCCACCAGTCACTATGTGCCACCTCAATATATATATGTACGCACACATACAGCAATGTGAAACTGTTACTGTTTACATAAGAATTAAGTGGGTAGGTAGCAGTCAGCCTTTGACTAACTGATCATCAGCAAGAGTGAGCACCCCGTCTGTTTTTGTTTTGGCAGTTTGCTCGTCTGGAATCTTCAGCAAAAAAAGACATCAACAATGATCTCAAAGTCCTCATGAACCGGAAGTTTGCCCCTGAGTTACTTCCAGATTGTGACATACGTCCGTACTTTAATATACTTAAAATGGCATTTAGGTATACTTGACTTACACTTTGATAAAGTCTATGTTTGAGCCATACTTGTGCTCCTAAAAACAGGGACATAGTAGCATACTTAAAATATGATGTAAAATTCACCTAAAGAAAACATACTGTATCAGCATGTTTGCAGTATAAAACTACTAAACTAGTAGTTCTACTACAAGTATTTGATTAGTAAAATATCAGTATACTTATTCTCTTTTGTTATAATTCCCAGGCAAGCTTAAAACTGATGTAAACTAGTTGTGAATTCAAAGTTTACTAATGTTATTCTTAGAGTATGCATAGAAGTATACCTTTATGTACTACAGCATGGGCCAGTTCAGTCCCAAGGAGTATTTAAAAAAGTACACTTCCAAGTATACTACTTGTACACTGATTTTTGTATACTTACTACATAAAGCATACTTAAAAATAAAATTTTACTTTACTGAAGTATGCTTAATAAAATAAGCTTGAATCAAGGAGATGCCAATCTTTTGACTGTGACAGACGAGAATAGTGCAGTGTATTTAGGGCTTTAGAGAAGCAATTGTTGCTGCCATCAGTCTGGGAAGATGGCCATTTCTAAACAATCTGAAGTCCATCAGTCCACAGTGAGGAAATTCATTATTTAAAGTGAAAGACGTTCAAAACAGACACCAGTCCTTCCAGGAGTGGACATACCAGGAAATTCACCCCACGATCAGACCATGTTAAGATCAGAGAAATGGTAGACAACGCAAGAACTAGAAAGATATGGGCCAAGTATGGCATGTTTGGAAGCCAGAAGAAAGCCTATTCTCTCTAACATGGCAGAATGGTTTAGTTCTGCAAAGACGCATCTGAACAAACCATGAGATTCCTAGAATAACGTTCTTTAGACAAACAAGACCAAAGTGGATGCATGGCCATAACGCATAGCACCACGTCTGGTGAAAACCCAAAGGGCAAATCAACACAAACACGTGATCCCAAAAGTCATGCTGGGGGAGGGCTAATGGTATTGGGCTTGTTTGGAAACGAGAATGATTATTTCAAGTTATTGCTGCATGCTAAAAGTGAATCTACAGGCAACTGAATCATAGCTTGTCCTAACTTTTTTGACTTAGTTTCTGTTAATTAATGGAATAATCAATAACACGGCGTGATATGTAATGTGATGTTGTTCATCTTTATGTTTATGTCTATTTGAGGGCATCAGTGGCCGCGGGCTCTAGGAAGTAGTTCTGCACAAAAAAGGGCTTTTAAAAACTCTCTGGCAAAAATGTTTTAATGTATTTACACATTTGTCCCATCGAACTGTTGTATAAATGCAATACCACACTCGTACAAATCAGATATGGCTGCATATCGGCACGCTGTGATGTTATTTAACCAATTGTAACCATAAATAATATATTTAAATCAAATCGATCAATCACTGGAGGTGTTTAGAAGAATAAATCGTTGAACGAATAGTTACCATAATAGGTGTACTTCAATTCAATTTAAAATAGTGTATATATTTTTCCCAAAGTATGCATATTTGATCATCACACTCAAAATACCAGACAACCCAATTATGTAGAAACCAGAGTGCAGCTTTAAACTTGAGCCAGACACTATAGAAGTGAGCAGGAAAATCTTCTTCATGGACTCTTTAATGGTCTATTTTTTCTCTCTATCCACATCTAATCCTCCTCTTGCCCTAATATGCCTTCTTTCATTCATTCATCCCTCTTTCTATCCTGTTCAGTGACATTTCCCTTTCAGAGCGGCTGCAGGGATTACTGCTCGAGCGGTGAGGCTGGGCAGAGAGCTGCGGTCCGACTCTCTCTGGCAGGATTACCGGGGATCCGGGCGGAATCTGTGTGTGTTGTCAGAATGATTATGGTTTAAGGGGATGGTGAATCACAAACTTGACTGTGATAAACAGCAGACACATTACAGTGGACGTAATTGATCACACAGCGGATACAGGTGATGCATCAGACATTTTGAAGCAGGCGCAGAGATTGAGGGAGCATTTCATGAGCTTTAAAGTGAAACGGATCACATCCGACACTTCACAATTTGTCATGTTGGGAGATATTTATACAGCCTATCATATAAAGGGCCCTGAAGCCAGGTACACATCATACAGTTGTTGTTTTTTTTAAATGGCAGATTTTTTTGCTTTTGCAACAAATCAAATACTTGTTTAAACATGAAACAAGACAATCTGGGGTAAAAAAGACTTACATTATACAATATGTATTTTCTGAAAACAAGCTTTAAAGGAATAGTTCACCCAAAAATGAAAATTACGATATATTTTACTCACCCCCAAGCCATCCTAGGTCTATATGACTTTCTTCTTTCAGATAAAAATGTATCCTGGCTCTTCCAAGCTTGATAATGCTGGTGGATGGTGGCTATATTTTTGAAGCTCCTTAAATATCTGCAAATACTGCGTTGTAAAACTAGCCTATACGCCTTCGGGGGGTTATCACATGTCCTCTGAAGCAGGTCGATGGGTTTTTGTAACAAAAATATTTGTAGTTTTACAATTATATCCTAAATAATATCCTAAATCATATACACCTATGGCTTGGGGTGAGTAAAATATGCCGTTATTTTCATTTTTGGGGGAACTATTCCCCATGTGTCATATTTGATGTGCAACCATCTAAGGCCTTTAAATTTACTTCATGATCAAAAATTGGTGATCCAAGCATCATGTTTGAGAAAAATCTTTCAATCATCGTTGTATTGCATTGCATTAAAATATATTTATATACATTTTATCTAAAAATCTATTACACTATATTTTATATATATTTTTCATTTTAATTTTAAGTGGTTTTTATTTATTTCCGGTAGTTTTTTATACATCATAATAGGTTGTGTCTATAATTTTTATTTCAGTGTTAGTCTTAGTAATTTTTTATTTACATCATCAAGCAACTAACTGTAACGAGCAGCTGGATGTGCCAGCCCAGCTCAGGAGATGGCACTCCAGCACCCAGCTAACTGTGTATGTTTTGTGTCTGTTTTCATTCATGGACTCTTGTCACCACCCATCTTAACTGTTGTCACGGTTCCCCATTGATGTCTCCGCCCCCCTTGTATGTTGCCATAGCCACTCATGTCTAGTCTCCTCCCACTGACCTAGTTCTACCTGTTTAAAACCCAGATGTGTTTGTATGTCTTCACGGTCCATTGCACTGTCGTCCTGTTGTTTTGCCACTCCGTGTTTCCTTCTGTGTTTTGATCTGTTGTTTACCGACCTCCCCTGTTTTTGAATACCGCCTTTGTTTTGCTATTTTGATTGTGTTAACTGTGTACCGACCTACGCCTGGACTCTGACCACTCTCTCGCTGTGTCTACGCCACGCCTGAATGCTCCTGATCGACTCTGCTTGTCTCACTCCGAACGCCTTCTTGCCTCTCCGTTGTGACACTAACTGAAATAAGTTATATATATATATATATATATACACACCAATACACAATATATAGTGCCTTCCACTAATATTGGCACCCTTGGTAAATCTGAGCAAAGGTGGCTGTGAAAACTGCATTTTTTTAATCCTTTTGATCTTTCATTTAAAAAATGCACACAATTCTAACCTAGTGTTGGCCATAATTATTGGCAATATCTCTGAAGTATTCCCATTCATACTCACAACATGAAATTATCCAGCCATGGTTTCTTGTTACACAGAAATATATGTAGGAGGGACAACAAAGTCTCAAATTTCTTTAATCATCAACACAATGAGAAAAAACAAATAGTATATTAGCAGCAAAAGATAATTGAGCTTCACCAAATAGTGAAGAGGCTTTAAGAAAAGAATTTCCAATCAACATACAATGTTAGCAAACTGCCTGGAAGAGGACATGTTTCTATCACCCTAATACACGGAGAGGAGTAGAGTTTCAGTGGCTAAAGACTCTTCAAGGACCACAGCTGGAGAATTGCAGAACATAGTTGAGTCTCAGGGTCAGAAAACCTTTAAAAAAATAGTCAAACAGCCCCAACATCAGCACAAATTCTCCTCGCTCATCCAAAAACAATCTCCAGCATGTTCAGGTGTCAGACAGGACTGGAACTGCAAATGGGACTGGCTTCTATGATCAGATAAAAGTAAAAAATGTGTTTTTTAGCAGCAAACACTCAAGATGGGTTTGGTGAACACAGGGATAAAAAGTACTGCATGTGTACAATGAAGTATACTGTTGTCATTTTGATGTTGTGGGTCTATATTTCTCTCTCTGTTACAAATCTTATAATGGGCCATGGTTGGGTCTTCCACTGAGGCCATAATCCAAACACAAACATCAAAATAAACACAAGAATTAGTCACTGAGCACAAAATGAAGCTTTTGCCATGGCTGTCTCAGTCCTCTGACCTAAATCCTGGAGAAAATGAGTGAGGTGAACTAAAGAGGAGAAGCACCATCGTGGAGCTGATATTATGAAGGATCCGGAGAGATTCTGCATGAAGAAGTGGTCTCTTATTTTCTTATCAGGTGTTCTCCAAACTCTTCAGGCATTACAGGAGAACACTCAGAGCTGTTATCTTGGGCAAAGGACGTAGCAATAATTGTGTGCCAATAACGTATTGGAGAAAAACATTTATTTCATCATGAGTTTTTCTCCCTATTTTCATTTGTTTTACTTCAATGATAGGTTAGAATTTTGTGATTTTTTAAAATGAAAAATCAAAAGGATAAAACAATGCAGATTTAATTTCACAGTTACATTTTCTCAGATTTACGAAGGGTGGCAATATTAGTGGAGGGCACTAAATATAATATAAATACACACACATACAGCATTTTTTTTTTTAAATATGTACATTAGTGCTCTTAAATGATTAATCGTGATAAATGGCATCCAAAATAAGTTTTTGTTTACATAATATATGTGTGCATTTGTGTGTGTGTTCGGGTGCTGTTTATATTTATTATGTCTATGAACAGTAAATACAAACACAGGCATGTATATATTTAAAAGATGTGTTACATTTACAAATTAAATATATATTTCACGACTTTGAAACAGGTGAGCGCCCAAAAAATGCAAAAGAAAAGAGGCTGTTGAACCTGATGAAGGGTTTGTAAGGACCACCCACTTTAGCCGGCTGCCGCGTGTCTCTGCTTTCCAGCACTGCTATGGAAAAAGGCTGCAGTGCTTCTTGGTTTTTTAAACTTTGTTTCTAATTTTACTTTAGGGTTTTACCTTGTTTTAATCTGACTCCGATTTTTAAGTTATTATTAAATTTAGATTACAATACTAAAGTTAGGTGCTTGAATTTAGCTATCTTAATTTAGAGACTTGATAATTCTAGATATGCTTTACTTTCTGTTCTCTGTTCCGTGTGGGACCTAAAGCCATCTGGGTCTAACGTCGGACGTACGTAGTACCGTAAAAACACAAAGCCGCCAGATTGATAAATTGCTCAGAGATTAGAGGGAACCCCGTACCGTTTAGTACACTTGATCCTTGTCATGCCTAACTTGTCAATTTCAATGACATCAGAAATCAAGAAGTCTCCAGATAAAACACGCTATTTATGCGCGCTAAAGCCTTCCGTACACACTACTAAATGACAAAGATTTCAGCGGTCTAGAATGAATCAAGAAATAACATTAAATTTATTCATCAGGTAAAAATTATATCAATCCAATTACATAATGAAACATTGTAAATTCAATTCATTTTCAATTTAAAAGAATGCATACCTGATAATTCAAGAAATTATGTTAAGCCAATTACATAGAATCCAATTCATTTCTAATTTACAAGAATACATAATTTCATCAAACACATACCTGACATAAAGACACACTGCAGGAGCCCGTCCAATGGCTCTCACATCCTGCAGTATGGAAGATCTCTGGTTACAGGAAAATCTTAATGTGCTGTTTCTTTCTTTCCCTTTAAATACCCAGACCAAAACCCCCACAAACCTTTAAACACAAAAAATAAAATTTCCGCTGCCTTAGGGGCCACACCTGTGTTGTCTCTTCAATCTGGCCCTAGAAGGGAAACTCCCCTTTTGTAGTAAGTCTAATTCTTAAAAGAGCTTTTAATCTTTTCATAAATAAGTGACTCTTACGAAATGTAGACCACTGTACCACTCGCCTTTAGACCTTTAAATTGACATCAAATACGACAGTGAAAGAACAATATATTCACAAAATATGACACACAATGTATAGTTTTCCTGAAATACCTTTTTCTTAAGCAGCAGCTGTGGCTCTGCAAGGAAGGAAAGGGAGGGGGTCATAAACCGTGAGTGTGGAGCCAGAGTCAAAGGGGGATTGTTTATTTTCTTTGGGTCATCCTATTGTCTCTGGAGATCCCAGATTAACTTTTATTGCATGCCATCTGCAGGCGTGGAAAACTTTTCTCAGTTTAGCTTTCCCGGAAGGATTACATTTCTTTTAGCCAATTTTTCCAATTCCTACAACATTCATGTTTTTGAGAGTGAGACATTCACATTTAGTCTAGAATTACTCTTTATTCACACAGCAAACACAATGCTCTGTATTTCTGATTTCTCCCAACATGGTGTCAGGAGACCCGTGTCACAGACACGCCAGGCTCTTCCACTCTCCAATCACAACGCTCACTCTCACCAGAGTGTTGATAGATGTCCTCCTGGGTGGAGCTGTTGGCGGGGAAGCCTTCCAGGGTGGATCAGGTGGCGGGAACACCCACCTGGGCGAAACAGACAGCGAAGCCATCTTCTGGGGCGGAGCGGATGGAAGCAGAGCCCCTCTGGTTCGACCAGACAGCGACAGAGCCCTCTTGGGGCCGCCAGACTGACTTTGCGCCCTTGAAAACCAACCAATCAGACAACGCCCTTCTAGACCACACTGACATCGCCCTCTGTGACTGAATAGATTGTAATGGCACCCCTCTAGTCCGACTGGACCATAACTCAGGGACCTCCATGGGCACTGCAGCCACTAATGGGGACTCTGGAGATTCTACGGCTAAAGCCGACATCTCCAGAGGTCGTGCAGCCATTGGCGGACCCGATGGAGTCTCTGAGTCACACACGTATTCTGGCGGCTTGGGCCATGGGGCCTCACAGTCTTCATGGAGCTTGGGTGAGTCCAGTAGCTGAGGATCTGGATCACAGACTGAGTCTGGCGGATCCGGCCATTCAAAATCGGGGTCACAGGCCTCAGATAATTCAACTGGCCAGGAAACCAGGACCGACTGGATTTGACACAACCCCTCATTCTGTGCTACGTAAGTGAGACCCGTTAGGTTCTGGATCACAGACAGCGTCTGGCGGATCCAGCCATTCGTGTTCAGGATCACAGACAGCGTCTGGCGGATCTGGCCACCCGGGTTCTGGATCACAGACAGGGTCTGGCAGATCCGGCCATTCAAATCGGGGTCACAGGCCTCAGATAATTAAACTGGCCGGGAAACCAGGACCGGCTGGATTTGACACAACCCCTCGTACTGTGCTACAGGAGTGAGACCCGTTAACGACTGGCAAGACATAGTGAGGGCCTTCTGCAGCTTCTCAGGCTGCCTTTCTGGGACCGACTGAGTAAGGCTCCTCGTACCAAGCTACAGGGCTGGAACCCGTTACTGGCTGGCTTAACACCATGAGGGCCTTCTGCAGCTTCTCAGGCTGCGTAACTGGGACAGAATAGACATGACACGACCCCTTGTATCGTGTTTCGGGGCTGGCACCCGTTACTGACAGGTTTGAAATTGTGAGGGCCTTCCGAAGCATGTCAGGCTGCGTTACCCGAGCAGACTGGGTAATACACGACTCCTCAAGCTGTGGCGCAGAAGTAACGCCCCCTGCGAGTGGGTCAGGAACCGCTGAGATGGCTGACAGCTCTCCTAGCTATAACCCTACGCTCAACTGAACATCACTTGGCCCCTCTCGCTGAGCGATGGTACCAGTGCCCTCTGTGGGCGTCTTGGTAACCACCGGCTTGGCAGTCAGCTCCTCAGGCTGTAAAACCTGAACCAACTTGGCATGAAACAGCACTCCTGGCTGTATAACTGGAACTGACTGTGCATAAAACAGTCTCTTAGGCTGTGAAACCGGGACGACAATGCTGTGTATGGCTTGCCACACTGTGAAACGGGGCTAGGACCCGTTATTTGTGGACCAGAGACAGGGCTAGCTGAACGCAATTCTCCAGGCTGCACCACTGGTACTGGCTGAACAGATGAGACTGAAGATGGCTCACCCGGAAGCAATCCTGGAACTGACTGGGTTTTGAACAGCTCTCCTAATTTCAAAGATTTATGTTTAGATGGCTTGCCATACTGTGAAACGGCTTCAAACCCTTCCTTTGCGGTTTGGGAACCGCGGGTGTTTTAGGCGGACATGGCAACCGCACTGGCGAATTAAGCACCACGGTGTTTCCGTGCGGCGCTGGCATCCCCGAGGTCCGCTTTTTTGGCCGCCATTTTGAACGCGAGCTGGAAGATACTAGCGACCTCGTCCAATGGCGTGATCGCTGGTGGAAAATTCGGGATCGTGGGAGTCGGGTGCGGCGATCCGGGCCGCGAAAACGAAACCGAAACCACATCCCGCAGCTCGGTTACATGGGGAGATCTCGGAGGCGGACCTCGTCGAACGGCGAGACGGGATCCGGAGAACTGGCGTGTGACGTTGCTGGATCCTTGTTGGCTGGTCAATATGTCACGATTGAGACACGGGAAGGCGTTCGGATCCATTTGCAAACATTTACTGGAGACACACACACACAGAGTAAAGTCACAGGCAGAGTTATCAACGGCAAGCGGGGATATCAGAGACACAGGCAAGAGAATAATCCGAGTTCATGGCAAAGGGTCAGGCGATGAGGCGAGAGTCCGAGAGCAGGTTTGGGTCTAGATCCAGGGAGGCAGAGAAACACCAGGAACACGGGAAAACAAGGATGGCTAGACAACGGGGAAAACAGGCGTACATCCAACATTGACCAGTGACTATAACAAGGACATCCAGGATATTTATACATGTGCAGACAATTAGGAAAGGGAGGAGAACATACGAGTAACCAAGACAACATATGAGGTGGGTGGAGACGAGAGTTCATTGATAATTAGTCCATACAATGTAAACGGAGACATGAAACACAGACATAGTTCATGGAGGGCTGGAGTGTCATCCAAAGCTGAACATGACAGCAGGATTTCCATCTAATAAATATGTGTAGCCCCAAATCATAAAAAACAAATGAATGCAATGAAATTTAAATGAGTTGGGTCAACTCAATTTGAACAAATAAGATTTTAACGAAAATTATATAAAAATGAAAGAAATTAATAGGAAGACATCCTTTTACACTGAAAAAATGTTTTGTGTTTGATTGACTTAACTTTAGGCATTAGCCAACTTGTTGTGCATAACATAAGATGGTTTTGATACTTCCATGGCGTGCCCAGAGTATTTTTATTATTATTATTTAAAATAGCTTTGATTAATGTTCCCCAAGCACATGCTCTACACTTCACCACACTGGTAACCCCCCAAAGCACCAACATACCAGAAGGTCTTTCAAAATACAAACATAAAAGAGCATTAAACAATAACAAGGGAAACAAAACAGAACTGTTTCAAGTCGGTTTAACACAATGCAGTTAATAAAAAAGGAAACCAAACATAATGGTATTCAATGAAAATAAGTTTTTTTAAATAAACTGAAAATTGTTGGAGAGTCTTTTTTTTTGAGTGCACAATCATTGTGTAAAATGGGATGAATGTTTTTTTTTCCAGAAATTATACGGCCCTTACCATAATGTGATGCTGCATCCCGGCACTATGACACAAAAAAAAAAAAAAACATTAATATAAATACATAAATAACATAAATAAGACATTTGTTGCATCCAGTGACGACATAATTACTGATTATCATGACTTAGTATTGTCTTTTTACGTGGCACATTGCATTGCATCACATAAACATGACCATGTCTGTGTTTGTCATCTGAGAAATGAGAAACAAAAAACACTACACGTCACTGCTCAAAAGTCGTATTTGAATAGTAAATAGCAGATTCTTTTAATAAGATAACTTACTTAAAGATTGTGAATCAGAAGCACTGGACTTTCCTTACCCTAACCCTAAACTTGACGTTGCATCATATGACCCCTTTAAATAGCACTGGCTATGGCTCCATCTTGGTGTAGATGGTGTTTATAGACATAAACATGTCCATGGTTGTTATGCGGAGAGAAGGACCCAGAGGCAAAGGAGCAGGTTAACTTAGATTTAATGTCTTTTAAAAGGGAAAACAGAAACACTGGCAATCAGCCTAAACACAGTCGTATCCGTGATGCGAAACTGGAATGTAGTCTGTTAGTCTTTTGGGGAGCGGCAGGGGTCCACACTCCAAACACATTG
The DNA here is from genome assembly GCA_032275025.1 of Enteromius treurensis. NCBI lineage: Eukaryota > Metazoa > Chordata > Actinopteri > Cypriniformes > Cyprinidae > Enteromius > Enteromius treurensis. The sequence goes on along the minus strand of JAUCMU010000053.1, from coordinate 12,782,251 downwards.
CCCGCGGACGGCGGCAATCCAGTCACAAAATCTAGGGCGATGTGCGACCATGGACGAGACGGAATGGGTAAAGGTCGCAGCAACCCTGCCGGAGAAGAATTACTAGATTTAGATTGAGCGCAGACGGCGCAAGCGACAACAAAATGGTGGACATCGCAAGCAACAGTGGGCCACCAGAAGCGACAGAGGACTGAGGCCAAGGTACCCTTAATCCCGTGGTGAGCCACTAAACGGGACGCATGACACCAACGTAAGACAGCGGAACGAACGGACGCTGGAACAAAAAGCTTGCCAGTAGGACAGCCGTGAGGAACAGTGGCGCAGGACAGAGCCTTTTTGACTCGTCGTTCGATACCCCAGACTAGGGCCCCGACAACGCAGTTACAGGGTAGAATTGACTCTGAGCCAAGAGAATTGTCGGTCGGTTCGAACACACGGGAAAGCGTGTCAGGTTTGGTATTCTTTGAACCGGGCCTATAGGAAATAACGAAATCGAAACGGTCAAAAAAAAAGAGCCCAGCGCGCTTGACGGGCGTTTAGTCTCTTTGCAGAACGAATAATAGGCGAGGTTTCGGTGATCGGTCCAGACGACGAACGGAAGGGCTGCGCCCTCAAGCCAATGCCGCCATTCCCCGAGGGCTAAACGAATGGCGAGAATTCCCGGTTACCGACGTCGTAATTTTGCTCGGCCGGTGACAACCAATGGGAAAAGAAAGCACAAGGATGCACCCGACCATCGACAGCCGAACGTTGCGACAAAACTGCTCCGACCCCGACGTTAGAGGCATCGACCTCGACTTTGAACTGTTTAGTTGTGTCCGAGGTGATAAGAATAGGAGCGGAGGAAAACAGACTCTTTAATTTATCGAAGGCCTGTTGAGCTGCCTCGGACCAGACAAAACTAGACAGGGTGGAAGTCAGAGTGGTAAGGGGCGCGGCCACTATCCCGAAATTACGAATAAAGTGCCGGTAAAAATTTGCAAACCCAAAAAATCTCTGAAGCGCCAAGCGGGACTCGGGGACAGGCCAATCCAAAATAGCGCGCACCTTGGACATATCCATGTTAATGCCATCGGCAGTGACGACGAAACCTAAAAAGGTTACAGAATTGATGTGAAAAGCACACTTTTCCGCTTTGGCAAAGAGACAATTTTCTAATAGACGCTGAAGTACGCGACAAACATACTGAATATGTTCTGACATGGACGCGGAAAAAATTAAAATGTCGTCCAGGTAGACGAAGACGAAAATGTTTAGCATGTCCCTCAGGACGTCGTTAACGAGCGCCTTAAAAACAGCTGGAGTGTTTGCTAACCCGAAGGGAAGAACCCGGTATTCAAAGTGCCCCAACGGAGTATTAAAGGCCGTCTTCCATTCGTCGCCCTCCTTTATGCGCATTAGATGGTACGCATTACGGAGATCGAGTTTAGTAAATACTTTAGCCCCTTGTAGCATCTCAAAGGCCGACGACATAAGTGGCAACGGGTAGCGGTTCTTGACAGTTATGTCGTTTAAACCCCGATAGTCAATACAGGGATGCAGCGAGCCATCCTTCTTAGTGACAAATAAAAAACAGCCCCGGCGGGGAAAAGACGAAGGGACGATGGTACCCGCAGCTAAAGATTCAGCCAAATTCTTCTCCAGCGCAGCGCGTTCTGGCAGGGACAGAGAGTACAGTTTACCATGAGGAGGCGTACAACTGGGAAGGAGGTCGATGCTGCAATCGTACGGCCGGTGAGGAGGGAGCGAGGTGGCCCGGGACCGACTGAATACCGCTCGCAGATCGTGGTAATCCTCCGGTGTGATAGAAAGATCGCCCGTTTCTTCCTGAAACATAGAGACAGAGGACACAACAGGAATAGCAGAAGCCAAACATTTGAGGGGGGAATGAAAAACAAAAAAAGAAATTGTCTCATGATGATTCCCCGACACGGTGAGGTTAATAGGGGCTGTGATTCTGCAAATCCTCGAGAGGATGCTCCCATCCAGAGCAAACACAGGTAGAGGGGGGGTCAATGTCTTTAAGGGGAATGCTGTTCTTAAGGGCCCAACCTTCATCAATAAAACTGCCTTTGTCCCCTGAATCAATGAGCGATAAGCAAGAGTGAGACATACCTTCAAAAGAAAGGTGAACGGGAAAAGAGGTACGTGAGGTGGTGGCAGAGGAAAAAGTTGACGCGCTCGCCTGAACTCCTCTGTCTACGGACGAGCGCTGGCTTTTACTGGGCAGCGTGTGGCCATATGACCTTCTGCGCCACAGTAGAGACACAGCCCAAGATGGATGCAACGCTGGCGCTCAGAGGAGGTGATGTGAAGACCGCCGAGCTGCATCGGTCCGGTAACAGAAGTCGCCTGGGATGGTGGACTCAACGGACTAGACTGGGATCTTGAAGCTGGTATTGGCGCCCGACGGCGTCCCTCGAAGCGCTGATCTAGACGGATCGCTAACTCCACCAGCAGATCCAGGCTGGTGGGAATCTCTCGTGAGCGGATCTCCTCTTTGACGTCAATTGCCAGACCCTCCAGGAATCGCTCAGCGAGCGCCGGCTCGTTCCATCCACAGGTGGCAGAGAGTGTACAGAACTCAATAGCGTAGTCCGCAGTGGAGCGTCGCCCCTGGCGAAGAGAGGAGAGGCACCGAGAGGTTTCTGAGCCAAACACAGAACGGTCAAAGACTTTGATCATCTCCTCCTTAAAAAGCAGATATTGTTTGCAGAACCCCGTCTGAGTCTCCCAGACTGCCGCTCCCCAATCCAGAGCCCGACCAGCCAGGAGAGAGATAATAAAGGCGACCTTGGCAGGGTCCCCAGCATAAGTCGATGGCTGTAGAGAGAACACCACGTCACATTGTGTTAAAAAGGCACGGCACTGGGTGGGCTGACCTGAGTAGCTCGGAGGATTGTTAATCCAGGGTTCCTGAAGATGACGAGGAGGTACCGCAGCTGGTTCAGTCCGAAGGTTCAATAATTGATTCGTTAGTTTGGTTACCTGTGCGGTTAGCTCCTCCACCGCATATCTAGCGGCTGCAAGCTCCTCCTGGTGACTCCCCAGCATAGCGCCCTGGAGTTCCACAGCCGAGTCTCCTTCGCTGGGTCCATATTGGTCACATCGTTCTGTTATGCGGAGAGAAGGACCCAGAGGCAAAGGAGCAGGTTAACTTAGATTTAATGTCTTTTAAAAGGGAAAACAGAAACACCGGCAATGAGCCTGAACACAGTCGCATCCGTGATGCGAAACTGGAATGTAGTCTGTTAGTCTTTTGGGGAGCGGCAGGGGTCCACACTCCGGCGTCCACACTCCGGCATCCAAAGAGAACGCTCCTCAGCTCACAAGGAGCGTCCAGGAATGTGAGTCCAAAGGTTCGAGGCGAGCAGTCACGTTGATGAACAATTAACTGGGCAGACACAGGGAAAAAGACTTGATGTGAACGAAACTTAGACTAGGCTGACTCTACTGGGCACTTCGACAAACGAGCCAAGAAGAGTAGCAACAAAGCAGACACACAGACAATGCGGTTTAACGATCTGACAACAATGCTAGCGTTAGACAGGTAGATAAGGGGGAGGAAATCAGAGCAAAAGGAGGGACAGGTGCAGCGCAATCAGCGCATACTCAGACGGAGATAGCGAACAGCTGCGAGCAGCCGCGAGGGAGAGAGCGAGAGAGAGAGTGGGAGTCAAACCCGGCTTAAGACAGAGAGAAAGGAGAGAGAGAGAAGAGTGGGACTCAAACCTGGCTCGTGACAATGGTTGCAAGCGCATTGCTTTGCAATAGTAAATGGTAGCTGACATGTTGCTTATGTAACAGCTAACAAGTGTGCACTCACATTTACATTGGTGCCATGACCCGGATGGGAGTGAGGTAATGGAGAGTAGCTAGTAGATGCTGTACATTTAAATTTTACTCCTCTGCCCTCGAGAGGTGTGATAACAACTGATACTAAACATCCTTGTTAGTGTGTCCACTTCTCATACCGGCTGTTGCTTAGCGGAGCACAACCAGTAGGATGGATGGTTGCTAAGTTCACTCAAACACTGCTTGATGATGGTAATGATGAGTCACAGGTATGACTTTTATATAGTTGCTAGGATGTTACGGGGGTTGCTAGCGTATTGATATGTGGTTGTTAAAGTGTTCTGTGGAGTTGCTAGATAATTTCTAGAAGTTATAGTGTTCTGGGTGGTTACTAGAAACTGTAGGTGGCTGCTAGCGTGGAGTTTATCTAAAGGGGCATTTAGTAACCTAACAAATGTAACCCCCTGCAACGCCACACCTTGTTCTTGTTCCGAGTGAGTCTTGAACCCTGGTTTCATTGAGGCAGATAATAACTTGCATTGTTAATAATTGATCTGGGATGAGTTGTTTAATATTTAGGGTTGGGGTTTGTTTAAATAATTAACTCAAAATATTATATCAATACTAATAATGATGCTTGTTTAACAAGGATAATTAAAAAGTGAGAAAAACAATTATGTGAAGCAGAAGGATAGAATATATGAGCCCAGTGTGACTCAGTAGCCATTGACTCATTCCCGTTTAGTCATTCGTGACTGCAGGTTTAGATGAGAACATTATTTTAGCGCACAGACAGCTTGAGTAAACCTTACTTCTGCCTCTCTGCATGACAGAGTACATCTGATGAACCCCCTTTGCAATAACTGTTCAGGGAGAGTTACGTTGTGTTGGAAGGGGTTCGCAGAAATAATTGTGTTTGGATCCTGGTGTCCCATGAGCCCCGCAGAGGTTTGGTCATTACATACTCATTCTGAATGCTGATTAGAGCCCCACGGCCCCTAGAGATGCTGGGATACCCTTCAACACCTGCTGCCCCGAGCGCAGCACTGGAGCAGATTCATTTATTACAAACACACACAGACGTCCATCCGTTTGATCCGTTACTATTGGTTTGGTAAAACACAGAATAGCGATTTCCTAAATGGACAATATCCTAAGCTGAACCTATTTTTACCATCATAAATAGATTCATTTTGGGGTTTTTTAAGTTGGTAGGTGTCATGTGGGTGGATTTGTCACAGAGGCAATTGGCGTGTCGCGTGTCATCGGGGGGCTGTGGGAAAACACGTTCCGGTTGGCTGGTGACAGCAATGTGTGTCCTGTCACATTAGCACACACCACAGAGGAAGCCAGCCCAGGTCATTAATGTGAGACGGCCCATCCTTTATTTTCAACACAGCATGCCTGCTTACTGTTGCCCAGTCAAGAGAGCTGAAGTGAAAAGTAAAGGGATGATTTTGAAGATATTTTGCATGCATGCTGACTAAATGACTACTGCAAAAAAAAAAAATAATAATAAAAAATAAAAAATATATATAGATAGATAGATAGATAGATAGATAGATAGATAGATAGATATAGATATTCTTTGGGGGTTTGATTTTGATTCTTTGGGGGTTTGGTTCGGGACTGGGTTTATCTTTGGTGTCTGGTATTGTTATAAATTTTAGCCTTTGGGGCTTTGATATTGGTCTAGATTATAAATAGTAGTGCTTTGTTTATTAAGATTTAGAATGTCTTTTTATTTTTTCTCCTTGGGGTTAAGTTCAGTCTATAGGCTTTAGTCTTTGATGGTCCAGTATTGGTCAAAGCCTTTGTCTTTGGAGGTCTGGTACTGAACTGGGCTTATCTTTGTGGCCTGGTATTGATCTAAATTTTAGCCTTTGGGGCTTTTGCCTAGATTATAAATAATAATACTTTGTTTATTCGCTCATTAAGATTTAGAATCTCTTTTATTATTCTTTGGAGGTCTGGTATCGGCCTAGGCTTTAGTCTTTGGGGTCAGCTACTATTCTAGGCTTTAGTCTTTAGGTTACTGATGTTGGTCTAGGCCAGGGTTTTTTCACATCTTACCCTGGAGGTTCAATGCACTGCAGAGTTTATCTCCAACCCTAAAAAAATTTACCTACCTGTGCATTTCTAATGATTCTAATGATTAAAATGCTCAGGTGTGTTTTGATTAGGGTAAGAGCTAAACTCTGCATTGCATTGGACCTCCAGGTGCAAGATTTGAGAAACCCTGGTCTAGACTTTAGTTTTCGAAGGTCTGGTATTGGTTTAGGTTTTTTGAAGGGGGTCTGATAATTGTCTGGGTCTTAGAAGGCCTGGTTTAATCTTTGGGTGTTCTGGTATTGGTTTGGGTGCTGTAGGGTCTGGTCTTCCTTACTCTCTTGCCCAGTAACAAATGAATGGCCAGCATGCTCAGCAGTCTGTTGGGGTTTTTAAATGGTATTGATTAGTGATTTGTTCCCATCTAATTTGCTGGCGGTAATTTGTCCTTTGTAGGTCATTTACCTTAATCAGATCCACTGATGTAATTAGTCAAATCTATATTACATATAAGGGTAGAGAAATTAGAGAAAAGTGTTTGATGGATATAGAATATATTTTGCATAACCACATTACGGGAAGCATGATGAAGCATTACCTCCACAACCCCTTGCATGTTCTTGCCTTCTGGAAAGTTTTAGAAGAGTACATTTTATAATTGCTGTTGAATAAAACTGTATATTTAGTCTATTCAATACAAACTTTAATTTAACTTTGAATGTTATACAGCTGATGTCTGTCAGATCTTCACAAAGAGAGACAAAACAATTTGAAATCAATGCCCAGGATGATTTTAATGACTGTATCATGCAAAAATAATCATCACACTCTATAAAGAACATCAACTCTTATCTTTTCAAAACCAGAAAATTGCCTTTAATTTTTGGTCCACCAGTCGCAAAAATCAAAGTAAAGACATAATTATGTCTTGATTTCAATAATTGTATATAAAATCACACTTAGTGAGCAATTCATACAGTTTAATACTTTTTGACATCAACAAATCGCTCTATATGACACAACAATAGAATATAACAATCACTTGTGCACTTCAGTCTCAGGCAAGAGGCCATGAAAAGAGCTTTAGGTTTGTGATAGATTCATCACAAAATACACAAATCTAGAAAACATCTAGCTGAGTTTCAGAACAAATTAAAGCATGGCTCAGATTCCAACCTCTGAAAATGGCCTTGAATTTTTCTGACCAGAACAAACATAAGCTGATTTTGATGCTTCGGTAAGACTTTCGCAATCACTCGAATGACTTTGTAAACTAGACACAATCCAGATTTCTTGAATGAATTAGATGTTGAATATAACAAGATTGCTGATGTCATCAGTAAATTATTGCAGTACATGTTCTTAACAGGTGTTTATTTCTTTTTTATTTATTTATTTTCTTTTTTTAAGACCTTGACACATTATCTTAGATTACTGCTGGTTGACTAAACCCAACACATTGGTATGTGTCGTGAATGAAGACTTAGAGTGAATCTCACAAAAACTTGCACAATTTTCAAAGAAAATCAAGCTTTTGGACCATTATTATTATTATTTACATTGACAGCATTGATAGTGTTTATTTAGTTATTTTAAATTACTGGTCCTAAAAGCAGGCTTAATTGTCTAAATGCAATTTAAAATGACATTTTACGGTGAGATGGAACCTGCACGTCCTGACAGGTTTTGGGAAATTCACTCAACATATTACATCAGCTTTGCATGGCAACACTTAAATACATCAGATGATCAGGATTTGACCATACGCAAGGAGTGATCTCAGTGGCATCACGATATATATCCCAAATGGACAGCCTCACTTTTTAATGCCAGTTTCTATGATAAATATGGCCCAATAAGAACAGTAAGCACAGATATCACTGACCCAGATTCACAACAGTCTCACAGAAACAGTAAATCCATGTCAAAACACATACATAAGATAGAAATTACTTGTTTTCCCAAATAACAACATGTCAGTGCATTCGAAGAATCTTAGAAAATGACCGGGTTGTCATTATATGTCAGTTAAAACAGAACATTTTTAATGAAGACCAGCTTAATACCACTTAAAATACAGGACTGTATTGCCAAGCACACACTTGAATGTAGTGTCGATGTAACTACAGCTGAACAAAACTTATACACGATTGCACTTTAAAAAGTTCTCAAGTGTACTTTAGGATGATTCAACATTTAAAGGTTTATCAGTATATTTCACACATATTTTAATACGCATCATCATTCAGATATAGCAGGTATGTTTTGCAAATTTGTGCTATTTTAGATTCTTTCTGCATCAAACAGTATACTGTATGTCTATTTTGCTCTACCTTTTAGGTTCATGTCCCAAATAAAGGGACTAGTTTATAATGTGCACGTACATAATGATAGACAGCATTCTTTGTAAGTTTTAAGTTATATGATATAGTTAAATAACCCAAATTTTGCATATTTTCTGTAAGGTCAATGGCAAGAGCTCTGTAAGCCAGAGTGAAACACTTGTTTCTTCTGAACAAAACAACGCTGATCTAAACTACCCTACTCTACTGTAATTGGTCCAAATCGATTAAACTAAACTACTCATCTGCTAAAGTTATAGTAGAAGATACAAAACTAAAACAAAACTAGTCTAAACCTGCAAAAAACAACCAAGACCTGTGCTTTGAT
>JAUCMU010000053.1:12757679-12768237 GCA_032275025.1 Enteromius treurensis | reverse complement strand
CTCAACTAATGCTTAATTGTGAACAAATTAACCATTAATTAATGCTTAATTAATGCATTATTCTGACCCCCTATTCTGAAGTGTTACCCAAATTTCATTTTGAGGGTATTGATTATAAAGTGTTTGATTCTTTGATTACATAATGAATGAATTATATATGTATTCACACACATACACTTTATATAATTAAATATATATATCGTTATAAATAAGGTAAACTACAAATATACCCACACACACATAACATATAACGGATCGATAATATTAGGTCATTTTTTAAATTAGTTATTATATTAGAATTTACATTTATAAGGTCGATACTATAAAATATAGAACATCTTACATGAAATACCTTACGCGGGTCATAAAGGACAGAGAGCAATCTAACCTTTAACGAATGAACACCAACACATACAATTGCTTTTCAAATAAGGATTAATGATCCATGCAGACTTGCACAAACGCAGTCTGATCAGATCTGATTTACCACAAACACACTAATGCCGCCCATTAAATCCTCATTAGCAGCTAATTGTCACACAATCAGTCACTGATAGACACAAATTGCTGCGGCCAGCAAAGGAGAGCGCATCCGCGGAGCTAATGTCAATACACACAACACAAGCTACTGTGCTTACAACAAAACCTCAAATGCTTTTAAGTCATGTACAGTCGACAATCATTGTGAGCAACGGTACAGAAGACCAGCACACAAAGGCAGCAAGCAGCTGTTAATACTCTTTCAGTGACTTTAGTTTGAATAAGAGATGACATCACAAGCCTGTTCTCTCCTTTTCAAGGGTTTCATTCATTTGTTCGCTTCTAATCTGTTACTAATGTGATTTCCGTCTGTCTGTTGTGCTGGTGATAACACACCTGAACTACATATATATATATATATATATATATATATATTAATTAATTAAATATATAAATTAATTAAATTAACTTCTTTAGTTACTCTATTAAAGCAAGGTAGCCGATTACATCAGCAGACTTTTAGACTTTGTCAGACTTTTAAAATCACCGTAATTAAGATTATAATCATTTAATTTTAAAACACAGCCACAAACTCAGGCTTCTTCCTTGAGGTTGAATATGGATTTAAAATCATAAGATAATCAAAATAGGTTTATTTAATTGTGTGATTAATCGCATCCAATGTAGTTTCCGTTTACATAATATATATGTGTGTGTACTGTGTATTTTTATTATATATGTAAAATACACTCACATACAGTATATGTTTGGAAAATATTTGCTTGTATATGTAATTTAAATAATATATAAATATATTTAATATTTAAATATAACATTTAAAAAATATATATATTAATAAATATACACATAAATATAAACACACATTACGTAAACAAAGAAAAAAATCATTTGACAGCACTATTTGATAGTTATGGTATTATTTTTATGAAATCAGATCCTTGCTCAGGAAACGCTGCTATCTAACGATGAGAGGGGCTGGTTGTCACACAGGGACATATATTGTAGAATGTTACTAACACTGCATTTTATTCATGTTAACATATAATTTTCAAAACTATATTTGCCTATATTTTACCGTTCACCCTTGAATAAAGACTTCTCCCGTTGATTTTCATTATAATTTAATTATCGTAAACACAAGTTTTGTTCATTTTCAACTAAGAGGTGTTAGCTGTCTACGCTACAAATGCAGTCAAACTAAACTTGCTCCGATGATAATATTCCAACATCTGGCTGCTCTGGTGGGGCTGAACCTGTAATATGATTAGTGTAAAACATCTGCTAAATTACTAATCAGCAACTGAACAAAGCCTGCATGTATAAAAAGAGAGGAGAGAGTCTCACTTCGACGAGGCCCTGCAGTATCCTGACGAAGATGACACAGCCGTAGTGAACACGAGCAGCAGAGGGGATGAACATATTGAGAGTCGATGTGAGCAGGATAGCAGCACCAAACACCCTGCAGATCAAAGTGTGCACACCAACACATTACTAACGGCTTCTAATGCTTTCAAATCAAACTGTATCCTTACTCTGACACATCTGCACAGCGGATGCAAAATTTTAAAAAATAAAAAAGCTGAGCAAGAAATAAATGGCAAGACTGAAAGTAAATAACATTAACTTGTGTAGACAGTAGTAGCCGAAGGCATCAGTGTCTGGTAGAGAAATCATTCCTACTATGCTGAAAGGCAGGAAAACGCATCTTTTATTTATTGTGTGTGAGATCTAATTGGCATAGGCTGCAGCCATCTGTTTTAATGTGTGAAATGTGAAGCTCAAGCTTTTGTATGGATAACGAAATGTAAAAGCTGCATTTAACAGTCACTCATTGTCTTTCCTATAGTGCTGTATTTTGTTATATTGTGTAATGCAATTCTGCTGGTTTACATCCGAATTAGAATGTATCTTACATTTGAAGACGTCAGCATTCTGTTATTTTCCTGTTTATTACTGTAAAGCTTTTCAACAATCTGTATTATACAAAGCACTATATGCATCTACATCTATATCTCTCTACAATTTTGTGCATTGATGCACCATTTACAACATTTAAGAATGCAATTTACATAATTTGATTTATGAACCATTACATGTAGTACAAGTGCACACACACACACACACACACATATATATAGGCTACATACGTATATATATATATATATATATATAAATTTATTTTATTTTTTTTTGCTCTGAATTAATAATGACACACTAGGTATCTAAAAACATGAGTGTTTTTCAGTCAAATTGACTTTTGTTGAATCAGGACTCTCACAGTGAACACACAGAGCATGTGAGTGTCTGGTTAATGAGCTCTCCAGAGGAAAGCATGTCTGCTCTTCTGCATTCAGGGTTCATGGCAACCAAATAAAGCACACAAACGACAGGATTTGCCCTTTAAAAAAACATTTATGTGGTTGCCAGATACAAACAACTATGTTAAATAAAACATAAATACATAAATAAGGGTTTTATATGTAAATAGGACATTCAAAGGAGCCTAATAAATATTTTAATTTAGTATTTATTGATTTATTTCTTTATTTTGTAATATGGTGAATTGTAAATTACCTGTTGGCAGCGAGTCGTGAGGATATATACCCTCCTGGGATCTGTGTCACTATATAGCCCCAGAAAAACGAGCCGTGAATCATTCCCACAGTCTCCGGATCCCAGTTAAACTTCGCTTTCTTAAAGGGAAAAAAGCCACGATTAATTAACCAATTCATTCCTAGACATGTTATATAAATATCTATCTATCTATCTATCTATCTATCTATCTATCTATCTATATATATATATATATATATATACATATGTGTATATGTATATATATATATATATATATGTGAGTGTGCGTGTGTGTGTCAAGTCAAACGCCTTGAAAGACCTCATAAAATATCTTTTTTTTTTATGTTTTTTTACGGTTAATGTTGGACTGGTTCCTCAAGGGCTGATACTGGGATGTTCTGTCCGGAGACTCGAGGGAGGAGCTCTGGCCTCGCTCTCACCTCTTTGATGATGATCTTGCCCCCCTGGTGAATGGTGCTGTTGTTGACCATGCCGACGATCGCGACTCCGAGGTTGCAGCGGATGCCGAACGAGATGCAGAAGCCGAGGCCGCTCATGATGGCGATGATGTAGCGGCGCGGGAGCCCGAAGCACGTGCAGTCGCAGAGCGGTGCTTTCTTCTCCTGCAGCGGCGCGGGCCTCCCCTCCTCCGTCAGCTCGATCACCTCACCCGTCTTCTGCTTCTTCTCCATCACCCTGCGAGCACACAGCTCCTCAGACAAACCTCGCAACGGCACCAACTCTTTCTTTACGTTTATTTTATTATCAGCCTATTATTTTTCAATTTTATTGAACGTTCTGGCAGCATTAGTTCATAGGTATTAAAATAAAACAAGCTAAAAATAACCATTAAGAACATTTTATTATAACCATATAACTAAGTTACTATAAGTTCGTATAACGTTGAATTTAACTGATGTAAAAAAATAAAAAAATAAAAAACGAAACGTTTTGTTTGCTAGTATATATATATATATATATATATATATGCAGATGTTAGATATCTATCTATCTATCTATCTATCTATCTATATATATATATATATATATATATCAAAGTTTTTTTCTCGGTTTGCGAAGAGGATGTTATCAAAGATGTTTGTTTTATTTAATAATTTGGTTCAATTTATCATTTAGCAAAGGACGAGGACTGACAGAATTCTACTGCATATCTCTGTTCTGATCTATTTGGTCACGACTTGGCAAACTAAGTTATTTCAACCGCATTGCAGCATTTTTTTTTATCGAAATGCATTCCTATAGCTTAAAAAGCAGAAGATAAGACTATATCTTGGCTGGTAAAATGCGATTGTTTTTCGTTGCTAACACATTTTTGTGGCTGCTTAAAGATATTAATATTCAGAATAAAATAAAAAAACATCTAAATAATATATAACACGAAACGAAATATAAGAAATACAATTTTGTTATGGCGTATTATTATCGGATCAAAGTGATTTCTCTCTCTCTCCCTGTCTCTGACGGTAAACCATTCGTTGTTCCGTTCTCTGAGCGTTTCATAACCTCTGGCCTAAATCTATATTAAAAAAAATGCACAAAACGCTCTGAAAAAAACTGTTTTCATAACACATAACGAATTCAGACGATTTTGACACGTAAACGAAAAAAAAAGGAATTATTCTGAAATCTGAAATCAGTTTGTGAGCTAAATCATTACAGAATTTTTTTATTGTTCACAAATATAAAAAAAAACACATACCAATGTCAACTCTTAACATCAACAATAATAATAATAACAGCTATAATACAAATTTAATTAAAGGGACTTATTCTTGGCGCGTCACGTCACGATTTCTTTTCATGAATTATTAATTGAGTCAGGAGAGCTGTGGGCACAGGAACGATCCTCCGAGGAATTCTTTCATCTCTAGATCTATACACGATCACATCACGATCTTTAACGCCTATAGTCATTTCTGTCTTAATTTCTCGAAACGAAAAATGTCTAAAAGAACGTGTTACATCACAGATTGATGAAGGATTATGCATTTTGTGAGGTATAACCATCCTTTATCAAAGGAGGGGAAATAATTTGAATCTCAGTAGACAGTAGTCAAAGACAAATTGTACTTTGACGTCAAGATAATAAACGAATAATGTTTTTGTAAACATCATTACGATTTTTTTGTTATTATTATTATTATTTTTTATTATTATGTATACATATATATATATATTTATTATTATTATTACTTTTTTTTTTTAATGAATGAATGAAAGGGGTTTGATACCTGTGCATGTGTCCAAGGGTTTTCCCGGCCAGATTCTTCAATCGATCCTTACCGGGGGCCAAAACTCGTTGCTTCATCGTATCCATCTCCAAAGATATATATTCCACTCGTTATTGATAAGAAATTTTAATTTGAATTGGCTGTAAGATATTTCAGCATATTCCTTGAGTGTAGAAACCTGAGCAGTATTTTTGACCCAGTTAAAAATGCTATTTTATTCCTCCTAGACGACCTATAAACCACCAGGATTATCAATCAGTTAAAAGCTTGATTCACAGTCACTGAAATGTCCGTTGAAACTCCCTTTCCTTCGACTTCTGTAATTCTTCGGTTTTCCATTTTGCCGACATGTTCTCAACTATAAACGAGAATATTCCATCAGAATTCACCTTCGAAAGAAGGGAAACGACAAAGAAAGAGCGCGAAGAGGACTCTGGCGCGAGAGAAGGCGCGCGTCCGTCCTGCGAGTGAGCTGCGCGCTCCACACCTGCGCGCTCCCCTCTTTCACTCATCAGCTGCTAAAAAAGCGTGTACTGACATCGAGCTATTAACAAAGAGCCACTGGCAAACATATGGATGAGTCATGTTAAATTAGTATTAGATACAGTGTTTTTAGTGGTTTTTTTTTTTTTACGTAGACTACACACCTTCAAGTAATCAGTTTTAACTGACATTATGGGCTCTTCGAACGAGACAATATATAGAATAGGATATCGGTGCGGTCAGATATTTATGTACTTATTTCATTCCATACCGTTTATTCAGGAAAATGAATCGTAGGAAATCACATCGAATCCACTCAGTTTAATAATTTTAGGTGGGGCAGTGGTTTTCAAAGCTCTCCATGACATACCCCCAGGCCTGCACATTGTGTATGTCTCCCTAGCTATCACACCTGATTCATCTCATCAGCTCATTAGTTGAGACTGCAAGACCTGAAGAGACGTACAAAACGTGCAGAGCTGATGGTATTTCATTGTGAGCTTTGAAAACCACTGGGGTAGGGTATAGAAGAAAAATAAAAAAATCTCTTGTGCTTTGTAATATGCTTAATAACCACTAGCGGGCGTTCAAAACACATGTCGGCTCGTACTGGAGGCAATGCGGTCGTTTGCCTATATATATGTTGCCTTATTAATAAATACATAAACATTACAATTCGTGCAGAGATGTATTTGTATGAAACCAGCATGCTTTTCTATTTCAGCATTTTATGTAGCTACTTTTAAATACTTATATATATTTGTAGTCACAAACATTCACACAGAGTAAAACGAATATTTACCACACAATATATATTTTGGCTTTTTATACAACTTAATGTCACCATAAACAAAAACTAAATGAAGGAAACAATTTTTTAAATAGAAGTTTTACCATTTGTGAAACATTTTGTTAATCAGTGTTTAGTTTACATGTTACATCATTTTTGTGCTAATATCAAAAACGTTGTAATTTTTCAAAACTCTAGACGCAAAACTCATTCATTATCTGGAACACAAATCCAAGAAAAGTATTGGATATCAGTGAACAAAATCTGAAAAATGTTTAAATTGGTGAATGTATAAGTAGACATTTTTAAAGTACACAGCCAGTTTATACAAATCCACACTGATGTAAACTGACGAAATATTATTTATTTACTTTTTCTGTAGGGAGTGTTATTTGTGGATTAGCATTAGTCAGTGGAATAACCAAGATGCAGGAAGCCATACTATTGTTATGTAACAAGACAATCATAAAACAAAACCTGTAAAGCATTGTGTGTTACTGTCAAGTAAAAAAAAATGGAAGATCTTCAGGTGAAACTGAGCAACTCAAATCTTCACACCAAAATACGTTACAACAGGTAAAGAGAATCACATTGATATTGATATTATCACGAACGGCACCCATCAAGTATAGTGAAGTAAAGGCCCAGTGCGAACTTGCTGACTTCGGTGCCCACAGGGACAAAGGGTTAGTACATCGCTGCTGGAGATCGCCATGTTGCTGTTAAGACCACAAAACATGTCTTGACAGAAGGGATTTTGAACTCCAGTGAAAGATTTGCTTCAGCTTTTGTATTTTTTGTTACCAGCTTGGCGGTAACAATAGGGAAGCAAGGGAAGGGAAAGGTGCTATATAAGGCCCGTGTGGACATGTGTGACATGTCGACACCAGGGGCGGATTTAGTGAATTTGGGGCAAACATAGGAATGGGGCCCTATATTTGCACACATTTACTGTTATTTGCCGCATAACATAGTTATGTCCAGTGTTTCTACATTTTTCATGTACATTATTATGGGATTCTTTCATTAACATTTATTCATTTAGCAGACACTTTTATTATTTCATGTTGCAGACCACGAAAAAGAAATTGATTTACAGTTGAGACACAATAAAAGAAGTCTAAAATGATTATTACTTATATTTAATGATAATTAATCATTAAATACAATGTTTAGACTACATTTTGGCTTTTCTGTGCGGACATACTGTATTTTGATGCAGGTAAATTCTCAATAAATCAGTTTTCATTGATTCTGTTGTCATAAAACGGGATGAATATGAAATATTGACTAAATAGTGACTTATCAAAACTACATAACCAGCTCTACCTTCCAAGATGTTAATCCGCACAAAAAAAAATCTGATTTATAATCGAATCGTTGTCTGATTAAATCAAACAGGCTACACATAAGATAATAACAATAGTTGTGCTTGCATGTAAAATTAGGTCCCGTTTACAGTACTGCATTTTAGTTTTAAAACGGTGTTCTAGAATGAAATGAAAACAGTGTCTGTTTTTGAGGGTAGAAAATGTCGGATTAGTATAAATAATAGGCGTAGCACAAGTTATGCATTTTAAAAGGAAAATGCACTAGTGTAAATGGGGCCTCAGATAAGCAACATATCTTTTAACTGAAAGCGGAGCTCCTTCCAGCCGTTCACTGAACGAAGCAGACACAGAGCTTGCGCTCCTGCGGCAGCCAGTATCAGATTCATTATATTCTACAAGCAGGATAAACAAGAAGCTCACTTAACTCGGACACGCAGATGGTCATCGTTGTAATAAATACCGTAAATAGCAACTGTTTGTGTGTCCTCGCTTGTATCTCGTGTATGATAAGCATTTAGGGGCCCCGTGGCTTTTGGGGGCACAAGACAGTCGCCTACCTTTGCCTAATGGGTAAGTCCGCCCCTGGTGGACACACTTGATGTGGACTGACCAAGGGCACAGCTCCTCATCCCCACGGCTTGCCTTGGGACTGGTACGTCAAGGCAATGGCATCCACTATTCAGTGGGTCAACCTCTGCTTGGAGACAGCCTCCCCTTTATGCTGACAAAGAGCTGCTTAGAGCTTCTAAAGCCCCTGTTGAGGTCCATGTAGATGTGCAACGCTCTTAAGGAACCTAGCAATGCCAAGGTTGGATCTGCCTCATCAGAAGACAGTGTTTGCAGGTTCACCATCTGATCTCTGAGAGGAGTGGTGGGAACCTTGGGCACATATCCAGGCCAGGGGTCTCAGGACAACATAGTAGTGGGATGGCCTGAACACAAGGCACTCTTTGCTCACTGAAAAGGAACCTAAGCTCAACTGAATCCAGCAACTCAAAGCAACCCCTCTGAAATCCAGGCAGGATGATAAAGAGATCCCAGGAGGGCACCAGGGGTGATCTGGGAAGATTGAACCTTCTGGCACCCATCAGGAACCTAACGATTGGGTCTTGCTTACCCAGGGAGTGGCTGTTCACTGCTTTGTGATGTGCTGCGATAGCAGCAACACAAACTTTAAAGGTGAAAGGCTTCCTTGAATTGACTCCAGATCAGCTGGAAAACCAGGTGATGGAGTTGCCATTCTCTGGGGAGAGCGAGCAATTACATCAGCTGATGCTTTCCTGAGTTACACAGGGAGGTGTTGCGTCCCCCAGCTGCGATCCCTTGGCCACTGGCTATAGGAGGCATCGTGAGTGAGAGTAAAGAGGCAGCGCATTGCTCACTGTCAACCCAAAAGCCTGTAACCCAAAGGAAAATGAAATGTCTTTTTTTTTTTAAACAGAACAAAAGATTCTCCACCCAGTTCTCTCCCATGGGAAGGAATGGAGCTATCATCGGCAATCTCATGAGAAAGAGCAGCGTCCCACATCTCTGGGTTGCGGTGTCAGGGCCACAACGTCAACTTTTCAGCAGACTTAGGGGCTGGCTAGGACATGGGGGGCCACACTACTGCAAGAGGCTTGATATGCCAGCCTTGATGTTGTCTAAACACAGAGCAGAGCAGCTCTAAAAGACACAGGAGGACACCCACACTGATGATTAGACTGAGATGTGTCCGATGAATTAAACAGTGGCAACTGGAAGATCACATCAGGGCAGGATGTCTGCTTCTGTACTGCCGAGAAATGCAGGGCATTGACAAGTCCTTGACAGTGTTACTGAACAAAAGACAGTGTTGCTGAACAGGCCAGCTTGGGAGACGGGAGCATCAAGAAAGTGCACTTTGTCAAGAACTCTCATCTCAACCAGGTTGAGCCAGAGATGTTGCCTTCTTGAAGGATCACACCAGGGCTTTCGTCGCCTGTAGAGTGAAGTCAGTTGCAGTATGTATCTCCTACATCAACCTCGGGTCAGTACTATCCTCATGCATTTGCTTTATTGTCCTGGCTTGGTGGACCTGCAGGATGACCATGGCATACAGGGCAGAGATGGCCTGACTTGAGGACAAATATGATTTCTCCAATTGGTGGCATTTGCAGCGTTTTACTGCTATCTCCACCTGGGGAATGTCAGTGTACAACCTAGCATCCCCGCAATTGAGGGTATAAGACTGAACAGAACAAGCACTGTGGGAGGAGGTCCATGGGGACTGGCCCAGCAGAGAGTCTCTTACTGTAACCCTCAATCTCCCAGAGCACTAGCAGGTGGTCCTCTGCTCGTGGCAGAGAAACCAGAACAGGCATTGACAGAGGAGTCTTACACTTTCCAGAGACATGAGCCATCCACGAATGTGTCTTCAGCATTTTGGATGCCCATACACAAAACAAAGCTGTCATCAGAAGACAGGAAATTACCTAAACCAAGAGGACAGATCAGCATCTTTAAAAAGACACGAGCTGTCCACGATTTGCTCTTTTAGTTGAAGCGCACAGGGTAATCGCTGAAATAACAGGGAAACGTCTAGGTTACTATCGTAACCCACGTTCCCTGAAGGAGGGAACGGAGACGTTACATATGGGAACTCGCCA
>JAUCMU010000053.1:12724736-12738180 GCA_032275025.1 Enteromius treurensis | reverse complement strand
TAATACCATACCTACAGTGAAGCATGGGGCTGGAAGCATCATGCTCTGGGGGTGTTTTTCTGCACAGGGGACAGGACAACTGCACTGCATTAAGGAGAGGATGAACAGGGCCGTGTATTGTGATATATTGGGCAAAAACCTCCATCCCTCAGTCAGAGCTTTTAAGATGGGTCGTGGCTGGGTCTTTCAACATGACAATGACCCAAAGCACACAGTCAGGAAAACCAAGGAGCGGCTTCGTAAGAAGCATATCAAGGTTCTGGAGTGGCCTAGCCTGTCTTCAGTCCTAAATCCAATTGAAAATCTTTGGAGGGAGCTGAAACTCTGTGTTGCTCAGCGACAGCCCCGAAACCTGACAGGTCTAGAGAAGATCTGTATGGAGGAGTGGACCAAAATCTCTCCTGCAGTGTGTGCAAACCTGGTGAAGAACTACAGGAACCATTTGACCTCTGTGATTGTTAACGTCTAAGGTTACGTAGGTAACCCACGTTCCCTGAAGGAGGGAACGGAGACATTACATATGGGAACTCACATGAGAGTCCAATCATCTTCGAATCTTTGAGAAAAGGCCAATGAATATTGGCGTGCATTTCATTACAGCCAGGTGCACCTTATCACAGTGTGAGTATGAGAGGGCACGGCTGGAATGCACTTGCAGGTTTTTGCTAAGAATACGAGACGTGTCAGCGCAACCCAGGGTCGTGGCAAAGGGATGTAATGTCTCCGTTATCCATCCAACACCCTGGGGGCCAAATAGGGGCCCCGTCGGGATGCCAGTCCGTTCTATTTATTTATTATATTTTCTGAGCTGAAACATGGGTTGGGGGGGCGGAGACATGAAGATTTCTTACATGGAACTTTTTGAGGAATGCACTATATCGATAAGATATTGATATAAGTGAAAGGAAGTACAGCCTTCTGGCTGACTGTGGAACAAGGTGTTTGAAGCCAGTAGGAGCACAGTCGGGACTGACTTTGCTCAGAGTCCGACTGCGTGTCAGGAGGAAGGGGTTCGCCTTGGCCTCGGGGAACCACTGAGAAGCAGCTGGTCTTCCCGCTACCTGCTTGTCTGATTTAAGACACGGGAGGACACAGCCTCTTCGCGGAGGTCGTAGAACCTGGCAAAGGTGTTCGATGTCGCCCAGCCCGCAGCTCTACAGATTTCTGCTAGAGAGGCGCCGTGCGCCAGCGCTGAGGTGAAGGCAACACTCCTTGTGGAGTGAGCTCTCAGACCTAGGGGCCACGGCTCTCCCTGAAATAAATAAGATGGTATCCACCACCCAATGGGCCAACCTCTGTTTGGAGACAGCATTCCCTTTTTGCTGACCTCAGAAGCAGATAAAGAACTGCTGAGAGGGTCTGAAGCTCCGAGTGCGGTCAACGTAGAGGTGAGTGCGCGTACTGGACACAGCAACTCTAAGGCCGGGTCTGCCTCCTCCTGGGGCAGAGCTTGCAGGTTCACTACCTGATCATGAAAGGGTGTGATAGGAACCTTGGGCACGTAGCTGGGCCAGGGTCTCAGGTTAATGTGAGAATCAGCCAGGCCAACTGCTCTTTTTGTATAAGATACCGCTCCCGGCCCTCCACCAGGCGTTGGGGGCGCAGATGTGCCGTCCCCCGAAGAGCAATCACCATCACCTCCGAGCTGCCTGTCTCAGGGGTGCTTCTTTGAGCTACAGATATTCCTCGATGTATACGAGTATTCTCGACATTGGAATGGGGAATGGAGCAGGAGGTCTGGAAGCTGCAAGTGCATTCCAGCTGTGGCCTCTTATACTCACGCTGTAATAAGGTGTACCTGGTGCACCTGGCTGTAATTAAATGCACGCCAATACTCATCGGCCTTTTCTCAAAGAGTCGAAGACAATTGGTCTCTCATGCGAGTTCACATATGTAACGTTGGTGTTTAGATTCTGTCTCTCACAGTGGAAATGCACCTATGTTGAAAATTGTAGACCCTTCCATGATTTCTAAGTAAGAGAACTTGCTAAATCACAGGGTGATCAAATACTTATTGACCTCATATATATATATATATATATATATATCACATCCAAAATATTTAGTACAACACATTAGTACAACACACATGGATGTATACATGTCAGAAAATTGTCAAGTTTATATATTTGACATATTTATATATGATTTAATTTACATGAATATAAATATATACACATAAGTATGTGTAAACATATTCACAATATACATATATAGTATAATAGAAACTATTATTATCACAAAAAAATTGTTTTCAACAACACTATATATATATATCTGTTTCAAGGGACAGGTCCTAAGCCTTCTCAGTAGCCACTGTTGGTTACTGGATTGGTTAACGTCATTACATAGGAGTGTTTTGACAACATGATAAAAAGGTAATTTCCACACAAAGCATTGTGAAATCATTTACTTATCATTTACTCAACAAACGTTGTGAACAAAAATATCAAGGCCAAGTTGACTTCTAATGTCACGACCCCTTTAATTTTACTCAAATTATAGCGCACTTTTAGTCAAATCATAGCCATAGCACACTTATGTCAAAAAGCCACATAACCTCATTTATTCATGCTTGTAACATTAACGTTGCAGAACGAGTCACAACCTGAAGTTTAATACTTATGGTTAGTTATTTAAACAAGCCACTAATCTTAAGTATTTGCAATAGTAAACACCGCTAAGCAAACACGATCAACCCAATACATACAGATGGATAAAGTTACTGCAGGTCCCACCCTAGTCACCTTATTTCCCACACAATATTCAGTTTTTCACACTTGTTAATTCATTTAACAGAAACCAGTCTTGTTGCCATGCGTTTCATGTTGCACAACATGTTCGTATAATACAATCTAATATGACCATATATGCATGATGCTCATTCAAAGCTTGCACACACAGACACAGTTCAGCCCTCTTTACCGTGGCGTACCCTGGAGCGGTACTTCAGAAATAAAGTTCTCTTTCTCCAGATCTGTGGATGAATTGAGAATGTTGTGGGGATAAAGACACTGATATATATGTGTAAATATACACAAAGCACACAAATGTCGACGAAAGTCCATTTGATATTCATCTGTAACTTATTTATTTTAGAATGCTTTATTGTAATTATTAATCCAGATTAACTCCCTATATAAAACATTATCTGATAAGCATGTTATCCGTGGCAGTATAATGCTATTACTACAGTTTCATGCATTAAGTCTCAAGCACACAGATATTTGCATGACACCTATGGTTTCACAAGTCATCAACTAAAGCAACACCCAACTAAGCGAACGCCCATCACTTCGAGCAACAGGGCTTGCAATCACTCTGGTCATGTGAGTAGAGAAAAACACATGTTAATCATTGCAAATTATTGCCTACCTATTGTTCTTATGAATGTGGGTTTTTAAAAGGGGCTATAAAGTACAAGTTTATTATCTTACTCTATTCACTTAAATGCAACTAAAAGTTTCTTCTACAAAGTGAACTGGGTAAACTATTACATGTAAAGTGAATATATAGTAAAAAGTAGTTGATTAATCACAAGCAAAATAAGATCATTTGTTTACATAATAAGGGTAGTGTGCAGGGTAGATTTATTATGTATATGTAAATAGAGACACATGCATGTATATATTTAAGAAAAATAAATTATATATATTTAAATTAAATTATATGACAATACATATATTCAAGTAAATAAATGTAGATATTTTCTAAATATATACTATAAAATGTAACTTTTATTTTGAATGAGTATAATGAAAAGTATTTTATTTAAAATATATATAAGACGATATAATGAACTCAAATGAATTAACCTACACAATATTCTGATTATTTATTCTGAATACTTACTAAAAACAATAATATTTTGGCTGTATTAGACATCAGAACCAGATTAACCCACTACCTCTGAAGCTTCTAAAGATGCACGATATTGGATTTTTGCCGATATTCAATATGTCGTTGTTTTACAAATCATTTTTTTGACCGATACTGATACCAATTTAGTTCTTTTTGTTTGGAAACAACACCAAGTTCCAGTCAATCCAGTGCAAAAAATTTTAAACAAAATACTCTGCTCAAAAAATAAAGGGAACACTAAAATAACACATCCTAGACCTGAATGAACGAAAAGTTCTTATTAAGTACTTTGTTCTTCAGTTGAATGTGCTGACAACAAAAATCACACAAAAAATATCAATGGAAATCAAATTGATTGTCTGGATTTGGAGTCACACTCAAAGTTAAAGTGGAAAAACACACTACAGATTGTTTTTTAAAATTTTGTTAAAATTTAATAAACAACCCACCCCATCCCACACCTAGAAGTAGGCCAAAAGCGACCCCTACAGATTAAAACTCTTTACCGAATAGGCATTAAGACCCGGGGACGTCTGCACGTGCTATAACTGTTTACTCTATCGCACACCAAAGGTGTCATTCTGTACTGTTTTCACAGATTAAATGCAGCAATCCACAATAACCAATCAAATCATCTTTCAGACAAAACTTTGCTTCAAAAATGAGCCACACTGCTGACGTGATCTAAACGACAGTACACCCTGAGCACATGCGAGTTAAACTATTCTTCTTATCGGCAATATCGGGGCAATTCCGATATTTACTTGTAAAGCAGCCGATTACGATGTCAGTCTGAAAAAAATTGTGCATCCCTAGAAGCTTGCTTTTCCTGAAACTGAACTTTTACATACTATGACAAAAACAACATGAAAAATAAAGTAAATCCAGATTCCAGACTGCACTAGCAAGGTACTTATTCAAAACAAGTTCTACTTACCTGAGACTGGAGTGTGCACGTATCTTCAAGCTGCATATGTGAATATATCATTCCATATGTGTTTTTATACTATATATATATATATGTGTGTGTGTGTGGGGGGGGGGGGTTATTTTGAACATTCTGTTGAATGCAAATACATGTCAACAAACATTATTGTGATGGTCTCCCAACAGATATTCTACTGACTATAAGTAACTTTGCAACTACAAGTCAGCTTACACTCTAATTAATAGATATTAAGGTGCAACATTACTCCTAGTCAATAGAATGTGTTAAAGTGACCATAAAAATAGAGTGAACCCATATATATTTGTATTTCAATTAGACGTCATGCCATGGCCCCTTTAAAACACTCTTTAAACTGACACACAACACAAACAAACTCCCTTCTTACCCCTTTAAAGCTGGTGAGGTGCTGCTGTGGTTCAGTGTTTTCTCTCTCACACTGTTCACACACATTCACTGAAGAATGGCTTGAGCAAACAGACACAGCGCTTGTGCATTCAGACACAACACTCAGCATGGACTACACAGAGAGTGAAGAGATAGACAGAGGAGAAAGGGCAACAGTCGCAGATGAGCTCTGAAGTGCGCTTATCTTGATTCAATGTGTTTTGATAATTAAACCTGATGGGAGAAGGTTAAAACCATAAAAAAGATAAACAAAGGCTAAGAAAAGGGCATAGAAGGGTGGTGGTCAGATCACAGGCAATGTGAAGTGAACTTCAGCCTTTCTTGACGACATCAGCAAAACACAAACTATTTCATCAGAGGAGGCTGAGAGGAATAGTTAACAGAATAGCTCAGTCAAAAATAATTATTCCTGCACCTTAATGTATCATTTCGTGAATAATCATCAATAATTCACTCTGCTCATTTCCATACAATGAAAGTGAATGCATAAACGTGAACGGTGGTTTTCTAAGCTCCAAAAGGGCAAAAACCCACAATAAAAGTATCATAAAATTAGTCATATTCCAAGTCAAAACTGATGAAAATTTTAATATGTACTCCTGTTACTATGAAGATCCTTGCGATTTTAAAATCTCCTTCAAGCATGCATACATTCAAACTCAACATGTCATGTTCAGTTACAAGACATATGAGACCACTCATGATTGGTATAGGCTACGGTGACATGCAAAGTCTGAAAAAATGCAAAAAGCTTGAAAGAGACTTGAGAGCAGTGGAAAAGGGCACAGAAATCCTTCATACGGCATCAGTCATGTACTTTAAGATACTTTATGTTGCCGTTTCAGAGCCACAGTCACAGCAGCATTGACACTTGATATGATTCTGTGATGAGTAAAGATAAAGGCTGGTTTTTGGACGAACTAAACCGTCTATAGTAGATCTGAAAACTAAAACTGTAAAACCAAAACAAGTGTAGAGACAATGAAAGTGTTTCTTTGGAAACAGGTACACCTTATTTTTCATATGCAAACTAATAGGCATGTATGGGGAAAGCTGAGCTGATTTGAATGAATGTGTCATGATGGTAGAGCACCTGTCTTGACAAACACAATCTGACCATCGAGCATCAATATATGAGAGCATAAAAAATGATATGTGGGTGTTTATAACATTCAAAGGTACTATTTGTCTGCCTGTGCCTATGTGCATATAATGAACATAAACAGCTCTTAATTAACACATTGTCCTTTGACAATACACACTTTGTTTAAAGGACATATATAAATGCGTTTCTTTGAAAACTGCTCTAATGAATCGCAGCATGTCTGTTTACCTATTCCTCTCAACAATACTGGATTGTTTTTTTAATAACGCTCAACAAACTTGAGCAGTAAACACATAACCTGCTATACGACACCTGTCTCTGATTTCTACTGATGGGAAAGTACAATATAAGATTAGATGGCAAGCAATGCTTGTGTTTTGTTAGTGGTTGCCTGGGAATTGCTTTGCCGTTGCTGAGGTTTTCTGATTTCGTTGCTATGCTGTTCAAGTAAGTCTATCGATTTTTTTAGAATGGAATTTTTTATTGCTGGTCATGTTGTGTATTATAAGCTGGTATTTCTAGCAGGCTTCTTAACCAGCGAGATTTCCTGAAGACTATAAAAACCACGAGGGCTGCTGACCAGATTATCTGGTGGTAAATAGCAACCACTAGCTAAACCAGCATGAAACCACCACTAACCGGCATTAAATCATTCTGGACCGGCAGGGAAATTCATACTGGGGCTGTGACAGCATTGAAACTATTAGCGCTATCAAATTATTCGACACACTAAGGTACAGGTGGACTGATTGTTTGATTAAGAGTTTTTACCTCTGCATTTTCAAGTCGAAGAGTCTCCTTATCCGAAGTAGCATGGAAGCCATTGTTTTCTTCTGGAAGAAAAAAAAAAGACAAAATATAGGGTGTTAATGCTGTATATATTCACTTGACTTCTGCAAATATTCTTCCCTTTTTTAGTTATTTCTTCAAAAAATGAGCTGTTGAGTAAATTTCTCCTGATAAAACTAAGACAAAATGAGCTGTTCCACAACCATTCTGTCACATTTTGGGAGATAAAAATGATCAGGTGACCCCTCTCAATTGTCCAAACTGACGCTTATTTCACACCCTTGTTTCGCTGCTCCTCTCACTACACCAGATATAGTTATCCTCAAGTAAACGCACAAGGAGCTAGATTTACCAAACATATGCATAATATTAGTGCGTCCCATTAAAGTGCCGATGGGAGTGGAAAGTTCCGTTGACAGTGAGCAAACTGAAAAACAGAAACTCAGCCAGATATTTTCCATAATGACCAACACATTTGAATAGTTTATTATTATTGTAGTTGTCATAGATTATTATATTGGTTTACACTGTATCACAGGAGTTTCGTTTTATATCTGAGAGGATTACGCAGTTGAAATGTTTGGAATTACTAAAGGTAATCATTGAAGATGCAATGCAAATCTTGCATCTTTGGTGGTGTGCTCATGCAGAAAAAAAAATGTGTACTAATGTCCGTTGTCGAATTGTCAGTTAAAGAAATAGTTCACCCAAAAATGAAAATCATTTACTCATTCTCAATGTAGTTCTAAAACTGTATGAATTTATTTGTTCGGTTTTCCCCTACTACAATGGAAGTCAATGGTGACGAAAACAGTCTGGTACAAACTATATCTTCCTTTGTGTTCAGTAGAACAAATCAATTCATACAGGTTTGGAACTACTCGAAGGTGACTAAACGATTTACATTTTTGGGTGAACTACTCCTTTAAGTCCCAAACACTGATAGCACATAGCCACACAGTTTGAAAACAGCAGTTGGAGTACTAGAAGGTTTCTCATCAGATCCGGCTAAATTTACTGCAGGCCCAGATCGTGTAGAAGACTGGTTTCCTGTAAACCACGGTGAACTCCCTGCAGTCTTGAACACCAGCGCTAATAACATGCTGGACTTTCTAAACTGAGACATCTGAGCAGATGTTTTAGCAGCATATTTTCATATATAAATATATCTTACATGAACATTATTCAACGTTTCCCAAAATGGAGCGGTTTATTGAACCTCTAGACGAAATAAAAATCATACACGATGCTTTTATGGGTCGTATAGTATGACGTAGTAAAATACGTGGCTCGTAATAAATAGGAGGATAAAGATATTTAACTCAGAGGTCCAAAATATACTACATATGTATATCTACATACTGCTAGGGCCAAATGAAATTTTGATAACTTCAGAAAAGATCTTGATAACAGCAGAATGTGTAAAATAAAATGCATAGACATATCAGATGCTGTTCTTTATCCCAGACTAATATGTCTTAGTAAGATGATGTTTAAATGCTTAGTTCGATTATCGGCACATAATGCAGTGCAATACAATGATAACTAAGTGCTTTCCACCCCTATTCAAATATTTATGGACAACGCAAACATGATTTTTAAGTGATTTACTTATTACACATAAGTTATTCTTACGTTACTTTGCAAAAAAAGCATTTCACTGTGAAAGACGTATACCATAACATTAGAGTTTTTACTTTTATCATAAAGGCCTTTGACTTGCTAATTTAAAGGCCTAATTTGACGCATGGCACAGCAGACCTTTTCGTGTTCATTTCATAACTTCCTTCACCACTCAAATGAACTCAAATGCTCAATTTTGTAATCTACTTTCTTTACCTCCTGTTCACAGACACTGTTTCTGTCTCTCATTCAGTAGAAGGGCAGCTGATCACAGCTTTGACAGCTTTGTGACAGTGCAGCGGTCACTTAAAATGAATCGGCCGATTATTTAATTGCACAGCAATAAAGATGACTTACTTTTGATTGACATTCAGAATTGCATTGCATCTACCCAAAGTGAATTGCATTGTTTTTAAAGGTTCTGTGTTGCTAGCACCATGCTCTTTTGTTTGAGCCGCAGAAGTCATACATTTCATACTGTTTCCAGAGTTGAGATCTACATTTGAACCAGTGAATCGATAGCTTTTTGTCTTGACGACTCCAACAAAACAAACCAGACAATTTTAGGCACAGCAGAGTGTGAAACAGGAATTGAGAATGAGTGCTGACACAGGAAACAAGACTACGAAGCACATGCAGCGTGTTTTGTGGTTAATCTTTATATACATCGGATGCAACCCCCCTTCCAAAAAAAAATAAATAAATAAAAAATAACACAAAAACAGTAAGACCCTGCAATTTCAAAATGGTGTTAACATTAGTGACAAAGTTCTTTTGAGAGGAAAGCTTCTATGGGTCAAACGGCAGTGCATGTTAACTAACGCGGAAAGCATAAAAGAGATAATAGAGGCCTTTATCAGCTTATCAGGGAACTCCTTTAATGCTGCGGACATCATGCTGAGACAAGAGAAGACAAACTAAAGTCAGCAACATACAGACAGGTCTAACAAAGGCTGTGATATTCATACTGTGCCTTAAGTCATATCTCTAGCCGCGTTAGTAAATGTGACAAGTCATATTTGCATTCACTCTCAGTCATGCTATGATTTTTTTTTTATTTTTTTTTACACACACCGGAACTGTTGAATGTCATTATCAAGCTATGCTGTTAAAAACCTCATTCACACCAGTGTTTTTAAACATATTGTACTAGATGTCTGCTGAGCACAGACCAGCTTCAGAGGAGTGGAGAGTACATTTGAGCTGAATCTAGTATTACTGTAGTTCTGCAGCCAGAATCTTCCCTAACACCGAGACGGGTTAAAACAACTGCTTTGGCTGTTGGCATGCACAGAGCTTGAAGGGAAAGTACATGACCATTTTAGGGCGAACCTAATAATCAAGGATTTTAAAGGGGACGTTGATTAGTATCTCAGTCTACTTTGTTTAACAGTAAAGAGATAATAACATCCGTGTAAGTTTAAATCTGTAGTGTCTATCCACCCAAACAATTCATAATTAAAACTTAATTCTTAATTAATGATAATTATTAATCCACTGTGACAAGTTGACTTTTTGTTTTTATCAATATGTATATTATTATTTTGCAATGCTGTTTGCAAGAAGAACAGTGCTAGAAACATGTTGGTCCATAATTACCTTCCCTGACTGTGACGCAATGTAAACCTAAGGAACGCTAACCATATATCAATGCATACAGTAAAACAAATCCCTACTTTAAGGCTTGTTTACTATTTATCTATACTATAACAAAAATGATATAGCGGCAAATAAATCGTCGCAACGTTACTTGCGTGTACAATTTGGACGGAACGGATGTGCGCATTTGTAAAATAGCCTACTTTTCGAGTCTTGAAAAATTATTTAGAATAAGAGAAATGAGAAATAAAAAGGCGCTGCTAACTTTTGAATGAAACACAAAGCTGAGCATTAGTGTGTAACGTTACTTTTTAAACAACACCCATGTGTGGAAGCGTGTAAAGGCGTGTTACAGACACTTACCGCCGCCGGACCAAGCAGTTCGGTTCATTTCTATAAGCGTCTCATCGGACGACTTTCCACGATTCATTTTAACCAAGGGTCCTGTGATAGCCTATATTAAATGAGAATTTGTTGTTTTTGTAGCTATAATCGAAGCTCTTTCCGCTGGGCTCAGTCCGAGCCCACGCCCCGTGATCCGTCTCTGCCCGGTGAGGAATGACCGCTCGCTACACGCTCAGATTTGACCACTCCGCCAGAGAAATTACCATCCCTACTATGGCTATGAGAATAGCTCCTCATTAATATGTAGAAGCAGTGATTTCACTATTGGACGGTTAAGCGAGTGACGTCATCAAAAAGTACTTAATATTAAAGAGTCGGTCTTCTGCATTGGAAGTCACCTGGTCTATTTATAATTCATGAGTCAAACCTTCCACGTAGTTGGATTCGGAAAGTCGCTCCCTCGCTTTAAAGGGGAGTGATGTAAAAATTACCGCAATTTTGTCGGCACACTACAAAGAGATGCCCGTAATTCTTATCCGTCACTTAATTTCACTTAAGCTTGAATAGAAGGTCAATATAAGTTACTGCTTTAGTCTTTTTGAAATCATTTTTAGAATTCTATGGTGAGTTTGTGGAAATGCACAGTAATATTGCATAACGTCTCAACAGCTGTCTGCGTGTGTGTGTGTGTGTGATATACTAGGGTATATTTACTAGTTGTATAATAAATAAAAACAAAAGAAATAGAAAGAATATAAAATAGAGAAGAAAAAAACATTCTTAAAAGATGGCTAAGGACAAACCCACACACATTTATTAGTTTGTTTTTGTGAAAAAGGCGTAAAGGTGTTTGTGCTATTGTCCTACACCAACCCTACACATCACAAGAAACGTTCTGCTATTTCAGATTTTCAAAACACTTCATTCTGTTTGATTTATAAGCATTTTGAAAAGTGGGGACATGGGGGTAATGCCCTGAAAAGTTACCTTCTCTTTGTAATACCTGTCATACCCGTGTCATTATAAAAATTGTTGTCACAAAAACTGCACACTCACACACTGATGGACAAAGATAAGAAGGGAGCTGGACGTTACTGTCTTCACGTTGGGTTCACGTTGAATTTTATCTGAATGTTCTGTCGCTGTGATAACGTAGCAGTAAAATTCGTGTTTACAACTGATAGGATTGTCTTCAAATTCAAAGTCATATTAACTTGTGTACTGTGTCAGGTATTCAAAAACAAGGACATATTAGCTAGATATTTTATTATTTGTTTATTTATTTATTTTTAAAGTTGAATAAATTTGAGTAATATCTCAAATTAACAGTGAGGATCATGCTATCATATGTCCCTTGCAGTGCTCTTTATGAGGGAATGAAGTTGTCAGAGATGAGCCGATGATAAACCCTGCCTTCCTGCTCTTTCAAAGACTGACAAATAAAAATGTGTTGATAGTCTCTGACATTACAGAACTGCTAAACAACAAAAATACAAGTCATCTTTAGATTCTGAAACCAACAACTAGAGCTGGATCACATTTATAATGTCAATGATGCATATAAAATATATATGAAATAAATAATGATAATCAAAATTGCTTAGATACGTGACTTTTCTTTTTAAAAGATACTTCACCTCATACTTAAAATTAACTGAACAAAAGAGATGACAACAGACAATGCGCAGGAGCTATTAAAGATTTTCGACACACATTGTATGACTCTTGGTTATCAGCTGGGTTTTGTTGCACAATGACAAGCTAACATATCAGTTAATCATCTGAATATTATAAAAATTACACTCTCGCCCAGCTTTTCAGGAGAAAAGGCTGAAGCCGTTGGCTAAGAATTGTCCACATCTGTTGGCTTGTTCCAGCCCCACCAGGAGTGTAACTAGGAGCCTGTGTAGCCCAGTATAGACTCTTCTGGCCTGGGCCACCCTTCAAGTGGTTACCACAGCCCTTCACTCTAGCAATTACACATGCACTTCTGTCCGGGTGTGGCAGCGAGACAGAAACATAACTGCCTATTTCCCAAACCTTAACTTCTTCAATCTGGGCTTCATCATTCCTCGGGCCTCTGTGAAGGTGGCAGATGCATGGGGTGGGAGGCCTATATGGTCTGTAGGGGTGGGACCAAAGTAATAGGACAAGAGCAGATTATGTTTAATCATCAGATTATAGGGGAGATAGTGATATATGTCATTTGAGCTCACATAATTAGATAGCCAGTGAAACGTGAAACCGGTAACTTGTATGTTTTAAGAGATTTATACTGAGAAGTAACAAGATTAGACCAGCCTTCTGCAAAAAATAAAGAAATATAATAATAATAATAATAAAATAACAAGACTAAATAAATAAAAATAACAAACAAACAAATACATTAATTAATTAATAAAAAACAACAACTGCATACATAAATATATTACATCCATACTGTACATACATAAAGAATCAATCTGGGGTGCGTTTCCCGAACAAAGATGTAACTCGCTGATAAACCACCATAGTACGATGCATTGTTTTGGAAACGAACTAGCTAGCGTTTAGAATGGACGTGCATAAATACATAATTAAATCGCTTTTAAATGGAGATAGAATGGAATATACAGATATTATACTACGGGGCCGTTGAATGCTTGAATCTGATTGGCTGACGAACGTTCTGAGGTGTGCAATTATTTTCAAGGAAACGCACAGCGAACGTAGTTCCAGGCAGCTCTCTTGACCGCATTACAGTTCCATATCACTTCGCATAGTTAACT
>JAUCMU010000053.1:12706841-12718290 GCA_032275025.1 Enteromius treurensis | reverse complement strand
GCTCTAAAACGGCAGCTTTGCCAGACTAACTTTGCTCGCGAAATAGAATGTAGCGTCACAGGAAGTATGGGCGGGCCAAGGTTGCAGACCTACCGATCGGTCTGTACGCAAACAAAGCCAAAACCTATAGGTATTTCGGGCAAAATAGAAACCCTGGCCAGGAAGGGTTAGGTAAAATGGCTCTTATGGCCGTTCTAAACAAATAAAATAGACCTTTCAACATTTAAAAAGGTACTCTTATGTGTATTTGCTGTCATCTGGAAAAATTATGTTTTATATTATTATTTTTTTTTTTCTTTTTATTTGTTAGGTCTGATAACTTGAAAAGTAAAGCAAACTTGAAGGGAACTTAAAAGTAACAGAATTAGTAATCTGTCTACTTTTTAATACAGTATTGTGATACTTATTCGTTATAAAGAATTAGTGGATTCTTTTTTGAGTAACTTACCCTACACCACTGGTCACAATGAATATCTGATCACAAACATTTTATATATGTTTTTTAACAACAACAACAACAACAACAAAACAAACATTCAATTGTTCTCTTTCATTTCTAGAAAAGGGAGCAAAAGGATTTGAAGCAGAGCTGGGCTCGGTGGTCCGCTTGCTTTAAAGGACAACCCATAACAAACGTCAGGTTCTCTGATTTTACTCACCTTTCTATTGTTTAGAGATTTACTCTTTTTCAAGTTTTCTTGATGAATTTATTGTGTGTGTTTTCAGAAACTATCTTGGTGAGAAGGTGGCTCTATATTTCCTATGGCTTGGCTGGTACACGTTTCTCTTGGTTCCTGCGTCTCTAATTGGTCTCATAGTATTCCTGTATGGTTTGGCTTTCTACAACACAAGCCCTCTCATGTGAGAAACCTAATACACCTAATAAACCTAATGTTTGATTTTAAGGAGATCTTTGTTGTAATTTGGTCAATTGACAAAACAAAACAAAAGCAGAAAATATTGGATTGCCATTTGATATCTAATGTACTAATTGGGTCCTAAGTAAAACGTGCTGGTTTGTGTGTGTGTGTGTGTGTGTATGCAGAAAGGAGGTGTGCCAGTCAAATGTAATCATGTGCCCCCTGTGCGATAAAACATGCAGAGTGTGGGAGCTTTCTGACACCTGCTTATATGCAAAGGTACTGTACTACCATGCACCGATATGGTTACATATTTACATATCAAGGGCCTGTCACATGATTAACATCACGCTTTAAACACATATTGATATGTATTGCTATATAACATATATAAAATAGCTACACAGATCTACACAGGTGAAGCTGGGGAGGTGGAGGTGAAGCTGCTTTCTGAGTGCCCTGCTAGCAAGCCCTAGCCAAGTATCTGAATGTTGAGGAGCAAGCTCATTTGCTGCAGATGCAACTAAAACCAATAGTCTGCAGCATGCAAATAATGATTGTATATTACCACAAGCTCCGTAACAACTAATACATAATTATGCAATTATATACTTTTTGTGCTAATATTTTTAAAAAAACACATTACTTCGCTTTTAAAGTTCTATTAGTGTTGGCGGAAGCACATTTATTCAAAACTTTAAGAGAACCTTGCGAAAAAGTTAGCTGCATGGGCGCCTTTTAGAATAAAGGTTAAACTCTTGTAATTGTGCTGACACTGGGTCTCATTTGCAGGTGACCCTTCTCTTTGATAACGAAGGAACAGTGGCATTCGCCATGTTCATGGCAGTGTGGGGTAAGTTCAACAGCTCCATCCACATTTGAGTTGAAGTGAGTCAGTGTAATGTGAGATGTTTACATTATCTGCGCAGCTACCGTGTTCTTGGAGTTCTGGAAGCGTCACAGATCATCTTATGTGTGTGCATGGAAGGTCTTTGACTGGTGTGAGGAAGAGGTACGAACAAACAAGAGTCTATAACAACTGACACTAACTACGTTGATGCTTTTTAGGGGGGCAGCATTGTCTCCTTTAATGGAGCAGGATCAATTTCAGCCATTAAAACCTTTATCTTGTAGCTTAAAAAGACTTGAAATAAAGCACACATTATTTGAAAATCTTCCTGTTGCTTATTAAGAAATGGTTAGGTGCTCGAACATATCTTTGGAAGTAAAAAGCCCTTTCGAAATATGATTTTCAAATGCATGCAAAGAATGCATCTTGAGATTCATAAGGCAAACAACTGAAAGAAAGAAAGTTCCCCTTTGCTCGCCAATTTAATGAAGTAATGAAAGTAGTGAAGTTCCCCGATGCTCTACCGATTTGTTGATGCAGCGTCTCGTTTCCTTCTCAGGAGCTGCAAATATATGAAACGTTTTGCGTGGTTTCATATCATATGATTGTGTACGTGCTTGTATCACACAGGAGGAGCTGATTCTGAAGATTGTGAACAATGCACAATGTGAACCTAAGATGCACAGGCACTCTTATCTGCGCTCCACCATTGTACTGGTTTTAGTCACTCTCATGGTAAGAAACCGAAGGCATTTAGAAATGACTTTACTCTCATAAAAAGATTGAATTCAAATAGGCATGGTTTAATTGGCTTGGGTGGTTTCTGTGGCGCTGCGTCACCAGTTGCTGATCATCATCGGTTTGACCCATGTCCTGGTTGTGTGTCGAGTGATTGCTACTGTGCTGGTTGCCGAAAACAGTTCTTGGAAGGTCATTACTGAGAATACACAAACAGTTGCCGTGATGCTCGGAGCCGTGCTTCACTACATCACCATCACCGTCATGACCCGGGTAATAGCTCCACAAATCTGTCGGAGAACAGAAGGTTGCCTTCATTTTGTTTTAATAAAGTCTTGTATTGAATATTTGCTTATTGAATCAAGTATGTACAGGTTTGTTCAGAATCTTTTCACCTGTGATGAAAATGGTTAGTAGCCATGTACGTTTATTTTTTTCCAGGTCAATTGTACGGTAGCTATGAAGCTGAGTGAAATAGGTCAGTGGAACAGGGTTTGTGGATTTAACTATCAAACATTTTGGCTGTAAACCAAATGTGTTCATCATATACTGCTTTTCCCCTGCTTACAGAGAATAAGCACTCCCATGCTGCCATTGAAAGGAGTTTCACAGTCAAGATGTTCATATTCCAGTTCTTTACGATGTTCTCCTCTCTCATATACACAGCTTTCTTTCTGGGAAGGTAGCCTGGGAAATGAAAAGTTTAATTAATATTAATTTTGTACAGTCCTATTAAATGATTACATTCATATATTTTTAACACATTTTATCTTGGATTATTCAATTTTTACTGGAATAAAAAAGCACTATAATCAAAGAACATTCATTTGTGTTTTAGGATTAATGGTCATCCTGGAGGATATGTGAGGATATCTGGCATATGGAGACTGGAAGAGGTATGGCCGTTTTTTATTCACTCAACAGTGACAAACAAATGCACTGCTATGTTCTGTGTTTCACTTTTTCTTGCTGATTTAAATTCAGTGTCACCCAAGTGGATGCCTCACAGATTTGTTCATTCAGATGTCTGTTATTATGGTACTTAAACAGACCTTTAACAATATCTTCGAATATTCTGGTCCGTAAGTAGAACTTTTTTATTTGCTTTTCATGATTAAACACTGAGGCTGGGAAATAATAAGTCATATTTTGCAAAGTACTGAAAAAATGTGTTTCTTTAACTATTATTATTATTATTATAACTATTACTACTATTATATAAATAGCTAGTTAAACAGACTTAAGGCTCAAAGACTTAAAAACATGTTTAAACCTTAAAAAGGGATAGAAACAGTAATTATTTCATTTTGAGAAAATCATAAACTGCTGTTTATGAACTTTATGAATTTGTATCTTCTTTCCACAGCTGGTTTAATCGGTGGTTGAAGAGGAAAAAGACCCAGAAGTTTAGGCGAAGGTGTTTCAAATGTTATAAGAAGGAGTGTATGAATGCCAAGGAAGGATCAGAACTCTGTGAGAACTGCAAACTCGAAGAAATCCACAGAAACTACAGCCTGATTAAAACGGATCGCTTCAGCCTATTTAACGAGTTCTTGGAAATGGGTAATTAAAAAATAAATATATATACTTAATGATATGATTATAATTGTTTTGGAATTGGACTATTTGGGGAAGCAATAACCACCCCTCCAAATCTTTTATTACAAAGCTTTTGATTTCTTTGAAACACACATATCTGATATTTGCATTGTCCTTTTCTCCCCTCCCCAGTGATCCAGTTCAGTTTTACTACTATCTTTGTAGCGGCATTTCCTTTGGCTCCATTGTTGGCTCTTCTAAACAACATAATTGAGATCCGATTGGACGCCATAAAGATGGTCAGCCTTGAGCGCAGACTAGTGCCGACGAAGGCCAATGATATTGGTAAGATAATATTTGTATTATGTCGACTACATCCTCTTTTAGACTGTCAACCCAAATCAGATTTATGTACAATTCTGAAATTCAAGCATACTACATTAAATACTTTTTTTTTTTTTTTTTTTTTGATTTATGAGCTTTTTTAATGAGCTACATTCACATGTGGTTTGGAATCTTATTCAAATCACATTCCTGAAAATATGTCAGATGGTTTCGTAAAAAATATACTGAACAATAAAATAAAAAATCCAATGTGACGGCAACATGTCATATCGTTAGGCTGATATTACATGGGGCAACTTTTTGAGCAATGTTGTCGGGCAACTTCAGGCAAAGTTGCCGTCCACAGGCCACCAAGTGAGACACACCTCCCACAACCAATCTAAAATATCTAGATAGAAATGTGTAACCCATTCTTAATGGAAAAGTGCCCAAGAAATATTGCTCAGAAAGTTGCCCCATGTATCATCAGCTTCAGTCATTTTGATCGGGTTTCAGTCCGATATACACAAAGTTGGATTTGGGTCGACAGTCTGAACAAGGCTTAAGAAACTGTGTTGATCAGTCAATTATGTAATTTCCGACATAAATAAACCACAAATAAATTAGTTAAAGAACTCAATAAAGTGGACATGAGGCTATAGACAGCAACACTTTTCAAGTCAGTCAAATCACATTTATTTATAGCTCTTTTAACAATACAGTTCTGGGTGCTGACGCTCACCCAGAATACAGGTTTGATGAAATAACCCCATTGGACTCTTGTCATGTCAAAAAGTGATTAGACTTTCAGCATTATGGAATTTACTTCAGTCACTGTCGCTATGGTTACTGGGAAGGAATGTGAGCTTGCCTCCCGTTGCACGTTCATACTGACAGAATTCTGAACCCAACTGAAGGCTGCTGTGTGAACATTTTGAGGCCATTCAGGACTGACAACTGTATTCTACTGCTGTGTGAATGTGGCCATTGTGTCAAAGCACTTAACAGGAAATTAAGTGTCCCTAACTAAGCAACCCAGAGGTGACAGCGACAAGGAACCAAAACTCCATCGGTGACAGAATGTGAACAGCACACTTCATTGCATGACTCTTTTTATGATTTCAGGTGTTTGGACGGATGTGCTTGAGGTGATTGGTATGCTTGCAGTCATTGCTAATGGTCTGGTCATTGGTATATCCTCTGATTTCATTCCACGACTGGTTTACCAGTACTTCTATGGGCCTTGTGTCAGTGGTAATGCTTCTGGCATTGAGTGAGTTGGACCTGATTTTTCAAAACTGCGTGATCAATATATTTAGAAGTGCACGAGTGTGTCTTTTAATCTTCTTTGTGTGTTTCTCAGTTGCATGGCTGGATACATAAACAACACTCTATCCACTGCAAACATAAGCGATGAGAGAGTCAAGGTTGACTTCACAAGTGCTCAAATGATCACTTACAGTGGCATAAATGTGACACACTGCAGGTAATTTTACCTATCTATCTATCTTTCTATCTGTCTGTCTGTCTGTCTATCTATCTATCTATTATTAAATAAACATCTCAAGGTTACGCATGTAACCCTAGTTCCTTGAAGGAACGAGGTGCCGCATCGAAAAGACGCTATGGGACTCCTCCAGTGTGACAGCTCTGAATTGTGTGTAAAATCAGCCAATTGTTGGGACGTCATAGGCAGGTGACGTCACTGACCAGGAAGCATAAAAGCACGTGGAAAGCTGCCAGCTTCAGCTCCTGTCATGAAGCGAGCACAGGCAGGGATGCCAAAAGTGTGGCTACGAGACACGGTGTCTCGTTCCTTCGAGGAACTAGGGTTGCATGCGTAACCTTGAGACGTTCCTCTTCAGGAACTTGAGCCGTGCCAACAAGACGCTATGGGAACGACATGCCCAGACACCCCCAGACAGTCTAGTGTGTGTTTGTCCACAGCTAGGACGAGAGAACAGAAGAGCCCGAAGTGGCTCGTAGATCCTGTCTGTAGAAATGGACAAACGTGTGGATAAACCTTCAGGGTGGAGTGGGTGACCCCAGTAGAGAATCTAGCCTGCAGAAATTCCGACTGGGCAGTTAACTGAATCCTGCAGGCGTTCTACACCATGAAGTGAACAATTTCCATTTCAGGGCATATAGTTTCCACGTAGTTGGAGCTCTGGATTGGAGGATGGTCTCGACACCCTCGGCTGAGAGACCTGTGGCTAAGAGTTGTGCCCCCTCAGGGGCCATACCCTCAGTTTCCACAACTCTATGGTTTCCCCACGCCTGTGAGAGGAGATCCCTCCTGACGTGTTGTCCATTGACGTGTTGTCGGTGCGCACCAACACGTGTTGATCTCTTATGTCTGTGAAAAAGTGTTTGAGTGCTCGAAACACAGCCAGCATCTCCAGGCAGTTGATGTGCCACGTGAGATGGCGACCAGTCCACAGACTGCGAGCCGAGCGGCCACTTATGACCGCTCCCCAACCAGTGAGGCACACGTCCGTCACTAGGGTTACGCGCCGAGTCTGAGTCTCCCAGCAACGGTCCCTGATTTAGGAGCCAAGGTTTCCTCCACATTTCTAAGGCACGTACTACTCGGCGTGACACTTTGATCATGCAAAGGGGATTTCCGATCAGGGATACACCTTTGTTCCTGAGCCACCACTGTAGGGGTCTCATGCACAGCAGGCCAATTGGTATGACGTTGGACGCGGCTGCCATCAAACCCAGCAATTTCTGAAACTGCTTGATAGTGAGTGGCCGGCCTTCTTTTACTCTTGCGACTACAGTGAGGATCAAACCGACCCGTGCAGGTGTCTAACAAGCCTGCATCGTGGTCGAATACCACAGCATGCCTAGATAAGTGGTTCTCTGTGCTGGAGAAAGCACACTTTTCTTGGCGTTCAGTCTTAACCCCAAATGTGTCATGTGAGTGAGGACGACATCTCGATGTCTGCTTGCTCTGCGACTGCGCTAGGATGAGCCACTCGTCGATATAATTAAGTCAATGTAATAGTAGCCTATACTGTAGATATAATAGGAGCTAGCGCGGCATCCACACACTTTGTAAACATACGGGGCGAGAGTGCAAGGCCGAAGGGGAGAACCCGATATTGTTACGCTTTGCCCCCAAAAGCGAACCTCAGGAACTTCCTGTGAGAAGGATGGATCGATACGTGAAAGTATGCGTCTTTTAGATATATCATGACAAACCAGTCCGAGGACCTGATTTGTGACACAAACTGCTTTACAGTGAGCATTCTGAACGTCAGCTTCATTAATGAGCGGTTCAATAGCCTGGGATCTAAAATGGGTCTCAGCCCCCCATCCTTCTTTGGAACTATGAAGTAGCGGTTGTAGAACCTGCACCCTTTTTTTGAAGAGGGACCACCTCGACCCGCCTCCTTCGTCATGAAGACTTTCTACTTCTTGTTTCATCACCAGAGCCTGCTCTGTACCCACTAGCGTGGGCAGGATGCCCGCAAATTGTGGCGGGGACTGTCCAAATTGGATTCTGTATAAAATAAAATATACTGGATTTGTATAAAACAAATATTTATTATACAGTGTAAATCCTTTCTACAAAAAAACAAAATAGAATAATATCTTGATTTTATATTAGTGTAAAAAATAAGTCACACTCAGGGGGCCTGTACCATGATGGTGGCTAAATAAACTCTTACAGGATTAGTTTTAAGTTGACAAAACCAAACCACTCCAATCTGGGTTGGTTGGTACCATGAAGCTAGTCATCAACTTTCTCTGTCAACTCAGGCTTGATCCTGAGTTA
Organism: Enteromius treurensis; assembly: GCA_032275025.1. Classification (NCBI taxonomy): domain Eukaryota; kingdom Metazoa; phylum Chordata; class Actinopteri; order Cypriniformes; family Cyprinidae; genus Enteromius; species Enteromius treurensis. The sequence goes on along the minus strand of JAUCMU010000053.1, from coordinate 12,710,195 downwards.
AAGTAGCACATGCACATGAAAGTGTGACATCAGCAATAAGCAGCCAATCACAAGCTTTTAAACTTTCATTCACTTCTCCTGAGAGTCAGATTCACCCCCAAAGATTAAAAGATTGAACAATATGAGGAATTTAAACACATTTACACAGCAAGATGAAACAATCTATTAATGAAAGAGGAAAACTTAAAACTACAACAACAAAAAAACGTGCAAGTAAGCTGTAAAGTTATTTTATAAAGATGATAATATTTCTAAGTATAACACTAAAATAACAGAAACACTATAGGTCAAACACTTAAAAATGTAAACTCATATGTAGTCAAAAAAAAAAAACTTGTCAAAAGATTTTTTTTAGTTAATCAAATAGCCAATAGTGGAGCTCTGCAGTCATCTACTGGTAAACTTTTTTTTTTCTTTTTAAAACAACATTTTCCCAAAGATAGGCAAAAATCTTACACTAAACCATGTCAAATGATTCATGTTATAACCACAAATGAAAATTAGAAATGAGGGTATTTTATAAGGTGAATTTTATAAAAAATATTATTAAAAAACAGATGTTTTATCCATTTGTCTGTAGCATTGTTCATTTATCAGCCTCGATGACATGTAACACTGCAGGTTGTCATAGGAGTTATAGTCAAATTCAGTGATCTTTTAATCAAGTAAATTATGCATTTACATTCCATCTCCGTTATCACAAAACCCACGGCACAACAAAAATACCTCCAATCACTGTGTTCTCCATTTAACGGTTGTTGATGTTTGTGAATAAAGACATCACTATCAGTCCCTGCTGCCAGTGCGAAAATTTTTAATTTCAATGTAAATTTGTAATCCGACAGCGCCTAATAAGCTTGTTGTTAAACATTCAAATATTTGGCTAGTGCTTCCTGTAGCGCTTCAGAAACCCTTCTTCATCCACAGCTCTACTTGTATAGTTTTCCTATAGTGAACTCGTGTATGCAATGGGAGTTATTTCATACATGTTATATTTGTAGCAGAAGTTTTTCTTACAAGTTCAGCAGCAGCATGTTGTGGATGTTTTGGCAGTAGCAAGTCTCGTTAGTTGTTTTGCCGCAGCAGCGTAGCAGATCTATTCCGCCAAGACCAAACACATTAACAATGTCATGCAAATTTGAAGTCATACATTACCATGTCAAATCCTCAAAAAGTTACATTTAATAATCAGCTGCGTAAACAGATCAAACTTTGCGCATCAAAGCAATGAGAAAATACTTGTATGCGCTTAATTGGCTACATGTTAAAGATGCATTTTTGAGAATTTCAATTATGATCCGAGAATTGTTCCAAAAGTGACTCTCTTAATATTCCGGCTTTAATATATGCTCTTAACAGCACCCCAAAACACAAAATTACATTATTTTATTTCTTATTGATTGGTGTGTTTTTGTACATTTTAAAATTTACATTTAAAATTCAACAGCAGCAAAAAAAAATAAATAAATAATAATAATAATAATAAAAAAGCTCTGACTTTGTATTGTTTTCATTTCAGCTACAGAGACTACAGAAGTAATGAAGACTTTAGCTTAACTAATCAGTTTTGGGTCATTCTGGCAGCTCGATTAGTCTTCATCATTGTATTTGAGGTAATCTGACACACAAGAAAATGATTTAAGATACAGATAATTACATTAAGATAACAGATAATCAATTCACTTCATTATCTATCTCTCTGCCCAGCATGTAGTGGTGATCTTTAAATGTGTAGCAAGCTGGTTTGTCCCTAACACACCTCTGGATGTGAGAAATGAAAGACTGTACGATAAACTCAGCAGACTCAAGGAGGAATTGAGGTCAGTAACAAGAATCACTGGGAAATAGAATAAATAACACAGAATAAAACAAACAGAATGTAAAAAGAGAGGGAATGACTGTTTCATGAATTTTGAAAAGTTGCTCTTTTTTTCCAGAGCTCAAAGAGCACAACAGGATACTTTGACCAAGTTCAATGAGAATGGCAATGCAAAAAGAACATCTAAACAGAAAAAAGCAAACAAGCTAAATAGTATGTGAGACAAACTAGCTTAAAATGAATTTATTGGTCCTCATTCTAGTTTGATTAAAAAAGAAAGAAAAAAGAAGGAAAACAATTTTTATTTTTGTGATTATCTCAGTTAAATAGGTTTTGCTTATTATGTATGAATATGTATACACTACTGGTTAAATGTTTTGGAATCTTTGTATGTTTTTTTATGTTTATAAAATAAATATATTCTGCTCAAAATAAATATATTCTGCCCTTCATTTATTTGATCAAGTCATGCAAAATTGCCACTAAAACAGTAAAATTAAAATATTATTACACCTTTCTGCTATTTTAATAGCCTGCATTTTAAAATGCCCTTTATTCCTATGATGGCAGGTATGTGGTTTTCATCCCTTAAAATCAAATCACTTTATTAAAAAAAAAAGTATGAAGGTAATGGAAGAATGTAATTAATAAAATCAATGACATTGATGTCTTGACCTCTAAATCGATTGTTAGCACATTTTTCACATACATAGATCAGAAATCAAAGAAAGCAGTGCCAAATATATACACACAAGTATTTAAACTTCTTCTCTATCTGTTTTATGGCGGTTGGCAAGCCAACAGGCTGGTGCATTTACCGCCACCAACTGGACAGGAATGAGCTAATTAAACTACTCCTACATTGCCCAATTGCTACGAGTTTCTTGTTTTTAAACGAGAGCGGCTTGTTTCCCGCTCAAAGGTAAAAAGTAGCTTTCAGTTTTAAGCATACAATAAAAGCCCTTAACGTATCCTTACAATCTTATCAGATTGGTTAATTGTGCTCCGTTATTAAACATTAGGTAATTTAAATCGTGGATGGGATTAGTAATTAAATTTTTTTTTTGCTTTATTCGAAAAAAATAAATAAATAAATGATAAAGTATTCATACATGAAAATAACAGATCTGAGAGACACTATAGTAAAAGTCTTAAACGCCTAAACACTTTCGTAAAGTAACCTGTACTCGGGTCAAGCGGTTCAGCATTACCTAGTATACTCAAGGAAGTGTAGACTTACAAGTTTCACAAGACTTACAGCGACATTTAACAACAAAGACTGGTTTTACCAAAATTTGTCTTTAAAGAAAGTGGGTGGCTCTTAAAAGAGCCTTTGGGTTTCAGAAACAGACTTGAACCGATTTATTTGCCCTTGGCGGGTTTCTCGGTCTTCTTGGGCAGGAGCACGGCCTGGATGTTGGGCAGCACGCCGCCCTGAGCGATAGTCACTCCGCCCAGGAGTTTGTTCAGCTCCTCGTCGTTACGCACCGCCAGCTGCAGGTGACGGGGGATGATACGGGTCTTCTTGTTGTCCC
>JAUCMU010000053.1:12650608-12663139 GCA_032275025.1 Enteromius treurensis | reverse complement strand
TGAGCGATTTCTCGCACCAGACGCTGGAAGGGCAGCTTGCGGATCAGCAGCTCGGTGGACTTCTGATAGCGACGGATCTCTCGCAGAGCCACGGTGCCGGGCCTGTAACGATGAGGCTTCTTGACGCCGCCGGTGGCCGGAGCGCTCTTACGGGCGGCCTTGGTGGCGAGCTGCTTCCTCGGGGCTTTGCCGCCGGTGGATTTACGAGCTGTCTGCTTAGTTCTTGCCATTTCCTCGAAGTCGTCTTCTGAACAAGAATAACACGTTCTGTTCTTCAGCAGCAGCGTGGCGATTTAAGCGACTCCTACATTGCGCTCTTTTGGTTTGGGGGCATTTGATTGGCTATTGTGTTTACGTCGCAGCGTGACGTGGCCTTTTTGGCCAATGGCTATGGGTTTCCTGTTGTTAAACGAATTAGAGCGTCCTGCTTTTCCTGCTCAAAGATGCTACATTAAAAAAAAAAAATAAATAAATGCTACATTCAGTAAAAAGTAGTTTCCTGTTGCACACATAAAATAAAAGTGACCCTTAATATATGTATGAAATAGAGTTCCATCGTTACTCATTGTTTTAGTGTAGTTGGGGAAATGCAATCGCATTACAGTTATAACAACGGTTTTAATAACATCTGAATATTGTTTATCATTATTATGTGGGATTATTACTAAATCAGGAATGTGCTTCAGGACATAAAATCAAACAAGAACAGCAGATATGAAAAAGCTATAGAGGGAATTTCTTGTTGAACGTTTATAAATAAGCTTATACAGCTTCAAATGAACATTTAAGAAAAAAAAAATACATTTTCATCAAAGCAAGCATGTAAAAATAACCGATGAAGCACAACTATACATATTTTAACTTCTATCGCTACAAGCACGTCTGTATGCATAACTCGTAAGCCTCATAGTGATATTACACATTTTACGAGCAAAGTTTGAGATTTAACTAACCAGTAGATTTGTCTTTTAAAGAGAAAGTGGGTGGCTCTGAAAAGAGCCTTTGAGTTTCAGAAACAGACTTGAATCCACTTATTTGCCCTTAGCGGGTTTCTCGGTCTTCTTGGGCAGCAGCACGGCTTGGATGTTGGGCAGCACGCCGCCCTGAGCGATGGTCACTCCGCCCAGGAGTTTGTTCAGCTCCTCGTCGTTGCGCACCGCCAGCTGCAGGTGACGGGGGATGATACGGGTCTTCTTGTTGTCCCGAGCGGCGTTTCCGGCCAACTCCAGGATCTCAGCCGTCAGGTACTCGAGCACAGCGGCCAGATAAACCGGAGCACCAGCACCGACGCGCTCGGCGTAGTTACCTTTGCGGAGAAGTCTGTGAACACGGCCGACGGGGAACTGCAGCCCTGCTCTGGAGGAGCGAGTCTTAGCCTTTGCTCTGGCTTTACCGCCGGTTTTACCGCGTCCGCTCATATTGAAGTTCCTGGAGCAATGTTTTTTACAAAATGATAATTCATACAGCAGCTTGAAAATCAGCTTTTATGAGAGCGTGGTCCTCCTCTATTGGATAGAGGCAATCACATATGAAACCCAATCACAGCTCGTCCCTCCAAATCGCAAAACCCTCCTCTTTCTGCTCCCCCTTGTTTATTTGAGGTAACGTTTAGTTGTTTTAATAATAATAATAATAATAATAATAAATTAAACCTAGCTTCTGAAAAGTGTTCAATTGTATCTAGTGAATCCTGTATAAACCAGTGAAACTGATATATTACAACATTTTGTTTCGTTTTCTTTTCATCTGAAAATACTAGATCAAATCACTTGACATGTAATAACCTTTATAGATAACAGATTATAGATAATACAATTAATATTTTGTTGAATCAAAATGTTGTTCCTGCTCCTTTTAAAGCTTCTGAATTGGAAAGATTGATCTCACTGGAAGGATATTTGGATAAAGGTGCATTAATAGATCTGTTTATTTAAAAGAAATGTGCATAAGCTTGTGCGTAAAAAGTAAAAAGGGGACTAAACTGTCGAGGCATTAGATTGGCTGACACGGCTCGTCCTTACGACCAATGAAATGAGTTTCTCACGTTCATTGTACGACTAAACAAATCAGAGCGGGCCGATCCAGGGATTCGAAATCAGCATGTGTAGTGCTGTAATTCTCGATATGCTCAAAGGTTCGTGAACTAGAAATTATTATGACCACATTATTTTCATTGGATTAAATTTGGGGCTTTCTGATCTAGAGTAGCATTGCTTCAGTTTTTGTGAACAAAAAAAAGCAACACACTTAGTTTTATTCTTTATTTACGTTTTCAAATGCATATTAAAGGTTAAAATAACAAAATTACATTCTATAAAGCATATAAAAGCATTGGACACGTCTATATACTGTTGAAAACGTCAGAACACAAAATCATATTGCTATGATTTCCCCTGACCAACAAAAGTGCCTTTGAGAGCAATAAATCTCCCTCCGTAATATATAATTTTTTTCTTTTGGTGATTATACAAAAGAGGCATTCATTGACGTTTAATTAAACTGTTCCTTTATTCCTTTTTATTAATTAAAACTATTCTCTTTTTTAATGATAAATGGTACATTTTGGCATCCAAAACAATTTTAAAATGCATTCGCGACAAACAGGTTAACATTACATAAAAGGCAGCACCTTCTAAGACCAGCCTCTGTCATAAAGCTTTCCTCAGCGAGAAAGTTAATATATTATTTTTTCTCTTTCTGTCTTAAATCTCTCCTAAACTGTTGTTCAATTCAGTAGTTTTTTTTTTTCTTGACTAGGAAATCTAGAGGTATAAACTGTTTAGGGCACACTCACATGGAAGGGACTTCCTGGTACAGTTTCATCCCCCCATTTGACAATAACAACATAGTTTCCTTTCTCCTTCACTGTATAGGTTACATTGTAAAGCTTGTTTCCCATGTGTTTAACAGCCACATCTTCACATGGAGTTCTGGGACCATGGACACCAACCATTAGCATGTTTGAACCTGAAAAGAAAAAATAAATATACTGTATAACTGTGTTTTGTTTGCTAAACTATTATCAGCTTTATGTTTGTTCTATTTTACCTGCTTGACTACAGTCAACGGAAAAATTGTTCTTCTGACCCACAAAGGCTTTGGAGAGGCCGGCACCTTGACATACAACCTTACTGGCATCTGAAGTTGGCTTGGAGCTGGACAGAGAGCTGAAAGCTCCAGCCATCTTTGAGGTTTTGGTAACCGTCTCCACAATGACTGATGAAGTTTCATGTAGACTGTGGCCTCCAGACAGACGCATACCTACAGCAAAAGACAGATTAACATCCGCAGCCACAACTCTTGCAATTACACAAATATTTACCTGAAAAAAATACAGTGGAAGTCTGATGATATAATTAACTGTTCATAATTCAGTTTACAGCCTTTGTGCAATAATATAGATTATCAACGAAAACGTCAGGGGAAATTATTTTGCGTTAAAGAAGGAAGTTTAATTAACCTGCGTTCATCCTACCTGTAACCTTTGCTTTGAAGGGACTGCCAACAATATGCTGTGGCCCACCATATTTGATGCATATAAGGTAGTTTCCTGGTGCCATAGGTGTATAAGACACTTTGTAACCTTCTAGACATTCAGTGCAGTCCATTTTGACCTTTGAGGGACCATCAATAGTAACAGACAAGGCCCCTGAACCAGCCTTGCATGTGCTTACAACAAACTCAGAAGGGGCACCTAAAGAATGGTTAAAAAACAGTAGATTACAGTTGTATCAGATAGCAATGTAGAACTGACTGAGGAAGAAAACCTACAGCAACTTCATACTAAATTCTGTACCTGTGCGTCCACCCTCAAGTCCTGGACCGAAAGCAGTCACCATGCCTGGATCTGCAACGCTTTCTGCTTCTCCGACACGTACTTTGAATGGGCTTCCCGGTATATGGCTTCCATTGAACTTCACATCAATTGCATGAACACCATTCTCACGTGGAATGAAGCAAATTACATTTTTGTCTATTAAAAAGAGGGAATCGTGATGTTAAAACAATTAAGTGTTGCCTATTCAATGAAAGTTAAGTTGAAAGCATGACAGCAGTGTTCATAAAACTAAACATCAAGAGGTCTACAACTCACCGCTATCCAGTTCAGTCACATAACACTCCTCTACTACACCAGAGGGGGCATGAACTTTTGCATCGATAATGCCTCTCGCCCCATTCCTCTGAACAGCAAATGAAGCCTCCTGGTTAATCTTCAAATCTTTCTCCTTGTATGTGAAAAGAGGAATAAAAGTTTGATTTGCCACTCAAATACGTAGCAATACATTCAAACACAGACAGTGAGGCAGACATTGGTAGATAAATAGATAGAACACTTAATCCCTGCTCAACAAAGTAAAAGCATGGTCCCGGATAGACGTGGAATCAAATTACAGCTCATGGACAAAGATAACTCAGCCATGACTCAAAGAGCAAAAAGAGTTGTTTCTGGCAAGCTGTATTTTACTTTTGCTGTAGTCACTACCATCATATGGTATATGTGACTCTGGACCACAAAACCAGTCATAAATAAGCTTTCCATTGATGTATGGTTTGTAAGGATAGGACAATATTTGGCTAAGATACAACTAAAAAGTGGTTGTGCTTTGTTGTGGAGTTTATACCTGAAGACTTGTAACAGTAAGTCGACGTGCATCATCAGACAGTGTAGCAACAGGAACAATGAAGGGGCTATCTGGAATATGCTCATTATTGAACTTGATGGAAACTTCATAGTCACCTGAGAGACGAAATGGAGAATAAGAGCGCAACGTTTTCAACTTGAGTCGCAAAATAAGTATAACTCAAATTATAGCAAGTTCTGTTGTAAACCTCACCTGGCTCCTGCACAATGTAAATAACACCACAGGAACCATCTTTTCTGTCTTCAAAGGAGATTTCGGCCTTACTTGGACCCTCAACAGCAATGGACAGACCGCCTGCTCCAGCCTCTCTTGTCCAAATGCTGAATTCAGCTAACAAAGAGCAATAAAAAGAAAGATGCAGAAGATTAGAAGAAAATCTATGGCAGTGTTTTTCATTACAAAAAATCAGAAGAAACCAAACGTGTTTAAAACATACCAGGAACTTTTGCGACAGCTCTCTCTAGGCCTGTGCCTCCAGCCCGGACCTTGTGAGAGCCTCCTTCCCCAAGGGGCCCAACAGTGAACTGGAAGGGGCTTCCAGGGACATGCTCGCCCCTGTATTTGACATTGACTGTGTGAGAACCCATTTCAGCTGGTACAAAGCGCACTCTGTAGGTACTGTTCCCGCTATCAACAACCTCTGCATCCGCTACATTTCCGCCAGGGCTGGTCACCTGGGCTGTCATTCCCTGAATCCCTGTGTCAGCTAGAAATGTGAAAACCAATAAAGTTAACCAATAAAACAAAAGCTTTAGGTAGGGGTGTTTTAGGGAGGGAGGGAACTTAATTATGGTTTATCCTTACCCTCTTGTCTTATTGCACCAAAGCTACCCAGTCGTTCTCTTCCTAAGAAGGACTCAAAAACATCTCTGAAAGGGTCACCGCCAACCTGTGTACTCTCTTCTACGTGTACCTCCCGCTTAGTCTCACCTCCATGAGTCTTGCTGATTTCTGTGCGTTCTGTACGCGTGTAAGTGTGGCTACTGCGTGTGAAGGTACGAGTTAAGCGCTCCTGTGCTGACAACATCTGAAACCAATTTCCTGTGTAGAAATGCATAGAGATTTTCAGAAACTTTAGTTGTTTAAAAAGTTTTCTGGCTAACTCTGTAACAGTTTATTGCATTCAATTTATATACGTTTATTAAAAAAAAACGTATATACTAACATGTGTTTTTACCTGGGATTTTAAGGTTTAGGTCACATGCACTGCCTACTGAGGCAACAGAGGCAGCTTGTCGTTTTCTTGTTATACTCTCTTTCATCCTTCCTTCTCCTGTTACCTTCACTGTAAAAGGGCTTCCTACAGAGTGGGATGAGCAAACAAACTGTTAAAAATCTCTACTATTGTCAATTGCCAGTATATTGTTGTAAAGAAACACTGGGAAATTAACCTGGTATGTGTTTGTCTGTAAACTTGATGTTGATGATGTAGTTGCCTGGCTCCGTGGGACAATATGTCACTTTACACGTTCCATCTTCCATATCCTCACAGTTGATATCCACTTTACTTGGGCCCTCAATTGACAATCCAAGTCCTCCATATCCTTTTAAAGCCAAGATGGTTTGAAATTAATTTTAATTAGGGGTATTGCATTAAGTTTAACTTTAAATTAAAAAAAATAATGCATTACCCTTAACACCGATTTCAAAGTAACTAGTAATTTAACACATTATTACAAATAATCAAAAAATGGCTTTAGATAAACAGTGTTGAACTTTATTCTTTTGCATCCTATTCTTCGTGCAATTAGTTACTTCTTAGCGAGTAACACAATATTGCAATGCAAAACCTTTAAAAGTGACTTCCTCAACACAGTGTGAAATCATGCATAAACAAATGTGAGCACAAAAGAACTGCAACAACATACCAGCATTTCTAGTGTCCACAAAGAACTCTGCCACTTCAAAGGTATGTGCTTCAACGAGACCTTTACCAAAAGCCTTGACCCTGCTGGCCTCCCCAATTTCAGATGGCCCTACCATAATCTTAAAAGGGCTGTTGTTCACGTGTTTCCCACTCTTCCTCACACTGACCTCATGCTCCCCCACTTCCTTTGGGGTGAACGACAGACCTGGTGAGGAAAGGAGAGCAAAGATTATTTAGCGCAAATGTAGTATAAGCAGAGAGCATTTTATACCCTCCTATGTTCTTACCAATATGCCGGTTGGGCAACCTCTTCAGCAGGCATGGTTCTTCCTTTCCTGATGGAGCTTTAATGCTAGATGTCAGATAGCTAAGGTCTGTTTCTGTGATCTTCAGAGAGACATCTGCTGCCGTGCCAACATTCATCTGAGATCTTCGGAGTGAATCGTCACCTACATGGAAATGATACATTAACGGAAGGGATGGTAAGTCGCCATGTGCAAGAGTTTAGCTATTTCTGTTAGGTTCGGTTTTCGGAAGAGCCTGTTATACCAGTGATCTTTGCTGTGAAGGGGCTCCCAGGAATATGACTGTTATCAAACTTGACAATGATGTTGTAATCGCCAGGTGCAGTGGGCAAGTAAGAGACCGTGCAGGTGCCGTCTTTGTTGTCCTTACAACTGATTTCTGCTTTAGATGGACCCTCTACAGCAAGGGACAAACCACCTGTGAAGGGCAAACAAAATGTACAAGGTTTGCTTTGTAAAAATATGTATATTTACTTTGATACAAAACAAAATCTTTATGTACCTTGTCCAGCATTCTTGGTAACAACAGTAAAAGTGGCCAGTTTATTGACTGTCCCATGGCACAGACCAGGTCCATAGGCTGTGACCATTCCACTGTTCATTGCATCTACATAGAACTGCAAAGGACTTCCTGTAAACATAATTTAATTCAAGTTATGATTCTGTAACAAGCTTGGTACAATTTATCATTCCATGGAGGGTAAATGAAAATTACAGTGGTTTTAATATGTAAATTTGAACACTTAAGCCACATAAAGGTTATTGCATGTTGTCGACTAGCCATTAACAAATGAAACTCTTTGCATGTATTGTGTGTTTGCAGATGCCAAATAATTAAATATTATAAAATATAAGTGTTGTCATGACAAATATCCTAGGCATAGTTTTGTCTTGGTGGAATAGATCTACTACAGTGCTGCTGCTGGCAGAACAACTACAGAGACTTGCTACACCCAACTTGTTTACAACATGCTGCTGTGAGCAATTTAGAAATACTGCTGCTGTTCAAATAACTTGTGGTGTGGTGGGAGGTTTCAGAAACACGCTGAAACTGCTACAGCAAGCACTAGTCAAGTATTTGAATGTTGAGTAGAAATTATAATTGCAAAATCTTATTATGTCTGATTGACTTTGATCGGAATGTGCCATCTTACATTTCATTCTAGAACTTTGTATTTATATTATATTATACGGCTTATGGCTTTTTGGGGGCCATTTCGCACATAATGCCAAAATGGAGTCCAACCTGGGATGTGGTTGCCATCATATTTTATATCCATTTCATGCAGGCCTCTCTCTGTAGGTTGAAATTGCACTGTGACTGTTCCATCTTTGTTGTCCCTGATGAAAGGACGAGCTGTCTTACCAGAAGGCATACGCACTTCCCCTGCAAATAAAAGAAACATGGTGCACTTCAGAAAAGAATACATAAGAGTAGTCACATTTTCTGATCTAAATGAATATGATTAAAATGTTACCCCTGAGCTCTCCTTGCTGGACAGTGAATGGGATAACTAAGTTCAGCGGCTGAAACATGGGCTTTTTGTCATCTCTTGGTACCACAGGCTGATCTGTAGCCTGAGATAACATAAAAAAGACAATCAACAAACCACAATGTTTCGAACAATGTGCTGTTGCCTTTCCACCACTACAAAACTTAATATCTTAATTCATTCAAATACTTTTGAATGGGGACTGGGGACACCTGATTTCTAGTGATTTCTAGTGATTATCGTCTTGACAACAGAGACTGTCTCTGCATTTGATAAATAAAGTTAAATCTCGTCATTATATATTACCGTCACTCTATTTTTCCTACTTGCTAATGTTCAGTGCTATGCTACAATCTGTATTGTCAAAAGTGCTATATAAATAAAAGTGACTTGACTTGACTTTTTCGTTGCAATGTCCCTGGTCTCATCTTTCATGGCGTTATGATGGCAGTGATACACAGTCCGACACACCTGTTCTGCAATATCACTCACCATGACTTGAAAAGGGCTTTTAGGAATGTGTTGCCCTCCAAAGCGGATTGTGATGACATATTTTCCCGGCTCGGGTGCAGTATAATATATGTCAAAAGTGCCATCTGGATTTTCTGTAACATCCATATCCAGCTCCATTCCATTAGGAGTTAGAACCGTACATGTCACCTTGCCTTTTCCCGCAGCTTTGGTATCCACAGTGATGAATGTCTCTTCTGCAATCTTTATGTTGGGCCCAAGGCTTTCTGCTCAAATAAAAACATAGTTAAAACTAAAGAATTAAAGCCTAGAAACATTATTTAGTGTAACGGTAGAACATTTAGAATGGCCAAAAATATTTCACCATTATACATATAACTCATATACGCATAATTAATGAAAATTACTTTAAATAATCTTGATTTCTTACCAACACCATGTCCTCCAATAGACACTGAAAATAAAAAGCAAGCAAACAAATTTTAATAAAACTACAGTTGCAAAAAGAAACCACAAAACTCTAAAAGCACCAATATGGAACAAATACCTGTGAGCAGGCACTTGCTGGCATCACCAGTGGGAAAGGCTTGGACATTGTAAGGTGAGCATGGGATGCTATCTCCACCGTACTTTATGGTTATGGTGTAGCGGCCAGTCATGTCTGGCACATAAGATACAGTGTAGGTTCCATCTCTATTGTCTTGAATGTTGGCTTTTTTTGGCTTTCCCTCTGGATCCTAAAGGCAACACAATGTTTAAATATGCCGCATTGGTAATACATGCCTTATTTATATGTTTTCCATGTTCCAGAAAGAGGCTTACAAGAATTTGAACAGTCAAAAGGCCTTTTCCTGCATCACGAGCATCAATAGTAAACTCCACCGGAAGACTGGCAGCTACTCCTTTAGTGTCTAGACCGGGTCCACTAGCACGCACCTTACTGGCATCATGTGTGGGGGCTGAGTTGACTTTGAATGGACTGTTAACAAACACAAAGTGAAAGAGAAACGAAATGGTTATGTTTTTTATTACTGGCATTATGTGACAACTAAATGCAGTCTAAAATGCATAACTTTATGATCTTACCTGTTAGGTACCACCTGGTTGGCGTATTTGACAGACACAGTGTGTGGCCCTTCCTGTGCAGGGGTGTAGTTGACAGAATGTGTCCCATCCCGGTTGTTTTTAACAATTACAGGCTCCAGGGTTCCTTTAAGACAAACATGTAAGACAGACAAGATTTTGAAGATAAAGATTATTTGTCAGGGGTAAGTACTGAATATAGATTACTGAATGTTTTCTACACTAAAACTCAATATATGTGTACATACATTCAAAAAGTGCATTTGTGGTGGACTGCAGGGGTTTGTGTTATGTACCTTTTGGTCCGTACAACTGCACCTCTAGAGGAGCCACTCCTGCTTTGCTGCTATCCACAGTAAAGGTTTGAGGAACATGTGTGGTAACTCTGTTAGCAAGTCCAGGACCAGAGCACTTCACCTTACTGACATCCACCACATCCTTAACCTGCACCCGGAATGGACTGCCTGAGAACAGCAGAAGAAGAGCACAGCTCTAAACCCTAATAAAATAAAGCCTAACACTTAATGGCTGCTCTGTCAATTCTTCTTCATCAGTTAGGAACCTAGGTGTGCTGTTTGATATCAATCTTTAATTTGAAAGCTATGTTTCTAGAATCTGTAGAACTGCGTGTTTCCATCGCTAGAACATATGTCATAGAACATGGTCATTGCCTAATGGATAGGGAGTTGGACTTGTAACTCAAAGGTGGCGGGTTTGAGTCCCAGGTAGAGTGGCAGGGATTGTAGGTAAAAGGAGTGAATAACCAGAGCTCTCTCCACCTTCAATGCAGTGACTGAGGTGAGACCCTTGAGCAAGGCCCCGCTCTTCCAACTGCTCTCTGAGTGCCACATTTCACGTCCTTTCCTATATCTAAATTGCGTCCTATGCTCTCAACCACAAATGTAGAAATGTTCATTAATGCGTTTATGACCTTGAGGTTAGACTATTGTGATGCTTTATTGGGTGGTTGTTCTGCACGCTTGATAAATAGACTAGAGCTGATTCAAAATGCAGCAGCTAGAGTCCTTACTAGAACCAGGAAGCATGAGCAGATTAGCCCGGTTCTGTCAATGCTGCACTAGCTCCCTATCAAACATAATGTATTTTATAATTGTTAATTACTTATAAAGCCCTGAATGGCTTAGCTCCTTAGTGCTTGAGCAATCTCGTATCACATTATAGTCCTCCATGTCCGCTGCTTTCTCAAAACTCTGGCCATTTAATAATACCCAGAGATCTGCGGGCAGCAAAACTCTGGAACAATTTATCTAATACTGTTTGGGAGGCTGACACACTCCGTCGGTTTAAATCTAGATTTAAGACACATCTCTTTACTCTGGCTTACTTTTAACACACTAATACACATTTATTTATCAAATTCTGTAAAGGATTGTTAGGCTGCATTAATTAGATGAGCCGGAACCGGGAACGCTCCCCTTAACACACAATGCACTCGTTAAATCGTAAAAAAGAATGGCATGTACGCTAAAATTAGTCTGTCTCTCTCTTATTCTGTTTCTCAGTTCGTATCCGGATTAGATGGTGTATCAGCACAAAGAGATGATCTTCATTGGAGACCAAAACACCTAGGTGAGCCCTTTGGACAGATCACTGGAACCAAATGCACATACACACAGTGGTTTGCTACAATCTGTATTGTTAAAAGCGCTATATAAATAAAAGTGATTGATAATTAACTTTGCAAGATTACCCAGTAATATTCTATAGGTACAATAGCTGAATTATAGGTATTTAGATATTTGTATTTTACCTGGAATAGGCTGGCCTCCAAAATTGATATTAATATCATAGTCTCCAGCAGTGAAAGGCATGTATTCAACACTGCAACTACCATCTTTGTTGTCCTTACAGAACATTTTGGCTTCTGATGCTCCTTCAATGGTCAAGCCCAAACCACCGGTCCCAGCACCCCTTAAACCACAAGCATGGATGTACCATGAGACTCAAATATAATCCATCTATAAAGCAAATATGAGTTTCTCTTCAGGCACCAATGATTATATATGTATATATACCTTGTCTCCACTGTGAAGCAGTTGGGCTTGTTAACTAGCCCACCTTCCAAGCCTGGACCATAAGCTCGAACACGTGTTGGGTCACAACCTTCAACAACTGACACCTTAAAGGGGCTCTTGGGAACAGCAACATCATCATAAAAGACTTCGATCAGGTGCAAACCTACACAAAGGAAAACATTTTTTTTATTTTTTATTTGAAGCATTCTGGTTGTAGGTGTCAATGTAGATGTCAATCCTACTTCATAGGATTTAAACATGTTTTTTTCTATAGTTATAGTATAGTTAATATTCAAGAGTGTTATATCATATAGCTTTTGCTTTCTGCTGTTTTAAATGTGAAACTGCAGCTGTCGCTGGTATTAATACAAGCTGTATTTCTGTACAACTGTGTGAGGCACACAACTATTTAATGATCTCTTTTTACAATGCATTTCCTATTTATAAACTCTCCCTGCATCTGTCATGTGCTCTCATTCTGTTCCCTAGCTAAAAACTAAGGCTCCGTCCACACGAAGCCGGTGCGTTCCCTATCCGATCTTTTTTTTTCCTCGTGCTAAAAAAAAATCGCGTAAACACGAAACCACTGAAAACGATGTAGTATATATGCCAAACCAGTATGGGGCGCTGTAA
>JAUCMU010000053.1:12635462-12650508 GCA_032275025.1 Enteromius treurensis | reverse complement strand
TTTCAGTCTCCTAAAACGCCGGATCCGTGTGGACGAAACGCCAATACGATAAAAAATGTATACGTATACAGCGAAACACGTCTCCGTGTGGACAGGCCCTAAAAGCTTCTAAAAACATGCCTTGGTATGCTTTTATATATTGTATACCCAATCTAAAATGTATTATTTACATACAAGCTTATTAACATATCTAATGTAAAAACTACACTTTTAATTATATATAAAATAAATAGTAACACTTTAGTTTAGGGACCAGTTGTCATTAGTAGCTGTGAATTTTTCCTCAAACTCCTAATTTGGTTCTTATTAATAGTTAAGGTAATTGTTAAGTTTAGGTATTGGGTATGATTAATGGATCTAAAATATGTCCAAGATTAAAATATAGTCAAGTACAATTTGGTGCAAAACAAGCAATTAATATGGGCTTTATATGTACCTCATAAACAGTCTATATGCTGGTAATATGCATGCCAATAAGCAAAAATCGGTTTTGTGAAAACTGGTTTCTAAGCTGAAGTTTTACCAAATAATTCAAACACTTTTTTGAAAGCCTTAATTTTTTTCCCATTGAACTCATTTGTTCAGAGTTTCTATGACGTACCATCTTCAAAAGCAGTGTATTCCACTCTGTATGTGCCATCACCCTTATCAGTGATATATGCATCCGTGTTTGCGCCTGATGGATTGATGATGCGAATCTTAACATGATTTCCTCCTTTGCTTTTAGTCTGGGCCCGGGCATCTACGATGAAGTGTGTGGTGACCTCCTTAAGGACCCCTTGAGCGACAGAAAAAACAGGGCAATATGGTATAACAGTATATATAAGTATATATGAGTTTTGAAATACTACCTCTGGGTTCAACTCCTGGTCCGTACACTTTAATCCCACTTGTGTCCACAGATGGCTCCACCTGAACACGTATGGGGCTCTTGGCCACCTGCTGACCTCCATATTTAATGGTGATGGTGTGTATGCCATGAAAGAAAGGGGTGTAGGTGACAGAAAATGTTCCATCATTGTTCTTTTGGATACAGACTTCAGCCTGAGCCCCCGAATCCGATAAAATCTCAATGGTGAGTTCAGCCTCCCCGGCTCTACTGCAGTCTACTGTGAAAGTGGCTACCTCACCAGCTTTAGCCCTCTCCAGTCCGGGTCCACTCACTATAACTTTGCCAGGATCCAGAGCTGGCTTGACAACAGCTTTAAAAGGAGAGCCAGGGATATGAGCTTCCCCATATAGGATGTTGATGTTGTAGTCACCAGCCTCTGTGGGCAGGTAGACAACAGAGCAGGTTCCATCACCATTGTCTTGGCACTCAATCTTAGCCTCGCAGGGGCCTTCCAGTGTTAGACCCAGACCACCAGCACCAGCCCCTTTTGTGTCAATAGTAAATCGTGCTGGCTGACCCACAACACCACCCTTAAGTCCTGGTCCATAGGCATGAACCTAGGGTGAAATCCAGTAACGTTAAATCATAGAGCTTATATAATTATTGCAAAGTACAAAATGTAGAAGGGGAACAGAATAATTTTTGTTCCAATTATCTTTCTAAGAATTATATTTGGCAGCATATACTATAAAAAAATCTATATTTTTGTTTAAATAATTTACATAATAAAAGAAACCATTAAACATTATTTCATCTTACTTTTGAGGGATCGGCAGGCATGAGTCCCTCCACATCGAAGGGACTTCCTAGAACGGGATTCCCATCATAGCTGATGTCCACCTTGTAATGACCCTCTTCGGGTGGGATGTATTTCACACAAGTGGTCTCTTTGGTCTTGTCTGATTCCAGCTTACAAGGTATTGTTCTACCAGAGGGTGAGGTTATGATCACATTTACCTTACCCTGTCCACCTGCCCCTTTTGTGCTAACAATAAACTCCTGGTCCTTTCCGACACCCACTTCTGCAACCAAAAATGCAGTTTTGTAAGCTTGTGGAGCAGTATGTATTTATTGTTGATAGTTCTGGTTCAACTGTTAAGTTAAAGCGCTTACTTTCATTGAGGCCTTGAACTTTGACTTTGCCAAGATCGAGAGGAGGGGTGACTGTGATCATGAAAGGACTTTTAGGAATGGGATCTCCACCGTGTGTCACCATGATTGCCATCTCACCCTATTTGGTAGAAGATTAGGCATTTTATATCCCACTGTAATAACATTCATGTTCAAAGTAAAACCAAAATGGAACAGATGTTAGTGAACCCTGACCTGATGGAGAGCAGTGTATTTCACAGTGTAGGAGTAGTCGTGATTATCAATGATTTCAAAATCTTTAACAGCGTTTCCTTTGGCAGAAGTTTTGAAGTGCACCTCTGGTTTAGCCTTTCCTGCTCCCTTCGTGAAGATGGTGAAATGGGTTGGAATATCGACTTGAACGCCTGTAAAACAGGGCTGTGTCAAGTAAATCAAATTTCCCTGGGGCTTAAGGATTTGGCGTTGTTAATTACACCCACCTGTCTTGTTCAGTCCAGGACCTTCAGCTCTGACTTTGCCAGCATCATGAGAAGGATCCACCTTGACTTTGAATGGGCTAATGGGAATTTCCTGTGATAAACAGAGTAGAGTTTGAGATGTTCATTTAGCATAAGTGTATAATAGGTTTTTGGCAAGAAGCAAGAAGGCTGCTTTACCTGATCTGCAAAGAGCACCATGATGGTGTAACGGCCAGGGCCAGGGGGCGTGTATTTGACAGTGAAGGTGTCATTATCATTTTTAATTATGTCAAAATCAATATCTGCCTCTGCTGGACCCATAACACCTGGGGCACATTTGATCCCAATGCTGATATCACCTACAATATAGTCAGAATGGTTAGTAACATTTACTATCTTTCATGTAATAAATAAATAAACTTGTTTTGCAAACCTTGGCCGGCTTCACTGCAGTCAACAGTAAAGTAGGTGGGCTCATTTGCCTTTAGGCCAGTTTTCTCAACTCCAGGCCCAAAGACCTTGACTTTGTCAGGGTGACAGCCTTCACCAACAAGAACCTTTGAAAACAGAATTATAAGCAATAATGCATAAACAACGAGGTTGAATCGGAAACAATGACCCATCTAATGGTGTTGCTCCATCACAGCATAATACAAATTACTAGGCTGGGAATACTTACTCTAAAGGGACTCTTGGGAACATTGACCTCCCCCCAGGTAATTATGATAGTGTGCTTCACTGGTTTGGTAGGAACATATGTACAAACAAAAGTGCCATCTCTTTTATCAGTAATCTGAATATCAATCACACAGCCTTCAGCATCCTAGACGAAAAGACCAGCAGGTCACAATTTAGCCAGTTTGCAGAAACAAAACGATTAATTTTCAATGATTCATTGGTTTGATTGGTACACATTGTCCACTATTACCCTGTATTACCCACTATTACTCTGCTTACAGGACTGAAGTTTAACCTTAGCCTGCCATCATTTCCAAAGGAAAACTTTGAGACTATTACACATGGACACACCTGAGCATAGATCTTCAGACTGCCTTTGCCAGCTTGTCGAGCATCAACAGTGAACTGTGTTGATTTGTTGACAATAACTCCAGTGGGCTCCAGGCCTGGCCCGAATGCTTTGACCTGTACATGAGATCCTTCAGATCAATAACACTGACAGCAAATATTGGTTATTTTCTTTGAGCATTATTTTCATATGATAATCACTTTCTCAGGGAAGACATCATTAGCAGCTGGAAGTATATGGGCCATGAAGGGACTGTCCTTGATATCTTCATCATCACAGATGACATGAACCGCATAATCTCCGGGTTCAGTGGGCCAGTAACGCACATCACAGGAACCGTCACCTTTATCATCACACTCTATCTTTGCTTGAGAGGGACCCTCAATAGAAAACCCTTTAAATAAAGTAATGGCATGTAAAAATGTGTTGTATGTATACAAGAAAATAATCTTTTCCTCATCTAGAATTACCTACCCAGAGATCCTACTTCTGTACCAATAGCCTCAACTACAAAGTCAGCTGACTTGCCAACCATTCCAGTTTTCAAGCCAGGACCCCAAGCCCGCACCTTCTGTGGTCCAGCCTCCTTGCTGACCTCTACTTCAAATGGGCTAAAATAAACATAATACATAAATATAGGGTAAGTATATTTGAATAAAGGTAAGTATATTTGCATTACAGTGGATAAACTAGGTTATCCTAATAGGTCCTACCTGCGTTGAATAGGTTGGCCTCCCCATGTGATGTTTACAGTATATTTTCCGGGCTTAACAGGACAATAATCACACTTGTACACTCCATCACCCACATCTCGTACTTTCACAGGCACCTCTACTCCTCCTGAAAAATTCACATTCAGTCATAAGAATTTAACTCAAGAAGTAAAAACAGTAAATTTAAAAATGACTCACCAGGCCCTTTCACGGAGACCTTCAGTTCTCCAGTTCCTGCTCCTTTGGTAAAAACAGT
Source organism: Enteromius treurensis (assembly GCA_032275025.1). Lineage (NCBI taxonomy): Eukaryota > Metazoa > Chordata > Actinopteri > Cypriniformes > Cyprinidae > Enteromius > Enteromius treurensis. The sequence continues at coordinate 12,646,070 of JAUCMU010000053.1, read as the reverse complement.
GAAATCTGCCACCTCGTTTACACGAACCCCCTTAGGCTGAAGTCCTCTTCCAGTGGCACGGCAGGCATTTGCATTGCTTGCTAATGGGGAAAAAAACAAAGCAAACAGATTATAAAATGCCCAAAACATCTCCAAATGCTCAGACCGAAGCAGTGTTAGTAAGATAAAGCGAGGTGCTGTGCTTCTGATGAGTTGCTTTGATGACAAAATGTGTTCAGTTGTCACAAATCCTCATCAGAGCAAGTCAAATATGATAAATGAAAATACGCAGTGCACAGAACATCCATAAAATACTATATCAGTTTTATAATGCCAGATAATTGGTCATCCATAACTGGAAAAGGTTGTTTTATAAACCTCCAAACCGGCAATGTTACATCCAAGGCCAAAATACTTTCTGTTTTTTTTTTTTTCTGTTTGTTTGTTTGTTTTTTTCCCCATGGTATTCAAATATCCTGTGCTTTTACGACTTCAGATTTTATTGTAGTTTTGTAGTTCATGTAGTCAGTCTTTGCTGCTCTGCGTTCCTCCAACATTTGCCTTATTCCTACTATGCCTCAAAGTGGGTGTTTTGATGCATGGCACTAATCAAGCTGCTGCAAACAAGCAGGAAGCTAAGCTTTGGTACAGTTGCCCATGTGATATAAACAAAGAGATGCGGATCGAAGTCGAGCGACAGCGCACCTTTTTTTGTATGAGCAAGTACCTGCTTCGGAGCCCCAGAAGAAGGTTTAGGTTGTGCTACAAAATAAACAATTGTTTGTTTGGGTCGTGTGGAGATTCTGTCTGTTTTTGATTGTTGCCCATGTACTGTTCCAATATGACCGACCCATTTAAAGATATTTGAGGAATATTTTAATAAGACACCAAGACATGCAAGAAAGTAAAGTTATCAGAAGCTCACCCTCAGAGATTTGCACTTTAAAGGCGCTGTTGGGTATCGGCTGCCCAGCAAAGCTCACATGGATGGTGTGTGGCCCTTCTTGCAGAGGTTTGTAGGTGCAACGGAAGATGTTATCACCCTTGTTTTCCAGAATAACTTCCACAGTGTTGTTTTTATTCTGAGGGTCAACAATGACCACACTAACATCTCCAGCCCCAGCACCTGAAAATGGTGAGACAGGATCTTGAGTTCACCTTCATATAGAAAAAGGCTTTTCCAAAAGAAGTCTGTGCCTTTTGCTCACCTGCAGTGTAGATGTCAAAATAAGTAGGCTTATGAGCCACATTGCCCACTGGCTCCAGACCTGGACCTCGAGCCTGAACTTTTTTGGGATCACCCATAGCCTTTGCCACATTCACCACGAAGGGGCTCTTATCAATGTCCTGACCAGCAAAGAGCACTTTCACCTGTAATATATGTAAGCATAAATAAACAACCATGCCACAGAGAGCAAAGCGGATTTCACACTAAAATGGACACTAAAAGGTCAACCATGTTCTTGTACAAATGCATACCTTGTGGGGCCCCTCAACTTTGGGCACATAGGTGACAGAAAATGTTCTTTTCTTGTCATTGTTGGGGACAACTTTAGCCTAACAAAATTAAAATACTCATTCTAGTTTAAAACGTCATTGATGGTGTGTTTCACATTGATGCAATAGTTACAGAACATTAAGGGAAAAACCTGTCATGTCTCACCTCTTCAGTGTGATGTTCTGGGTCCTCTACATACACGATTACTTCTCCAAGTCCTGCTTCCAGTGTTTCCACAGTAAAAACAGCTGGCTTCAAAACCATGTTCCCCTGAGGCTCAATACCTGTTTTAATTGAAAAAAAAACCTGTTCTACAAAAGCTTTATATATTATATTTTACAATTCAATCAGGTAAAGAATTTGTGACCCTGGACCCCAAAAGCAGTCATAAGTAGCACAGGTATATTTGTAGCAAAATACATTGCATGTTTTTTTTCCTATTGTAAATATATTAAAACTTATTGCTAAGGACTTCGTTTGGATGGCTTTAAAGGCGATTTTCTCAATGTGTTAACAGCAATGTTTGTGATGTTTTAAGGCATTTGGTTTATGAGCCTGTGGTTTGCTCACCTGGTCCATAGGCCTTAGCCTTTTTGGGGTGCAGCTGCTTTGGTTTGACAGGAGCTCCAGGCTTTAGTTTAGCTTTGGGAAACTGAGAGAGGTAGGTCATCACTGAATGCTCATCCACATCTGGATCCACAATTTCCTCTGGAGCTATCACCTATAGATCAAAGATGCGTTATAGTATTACATATAGAGTCATCCTTATTCAGTAATCATTGCTGTTAAGTTGCGAGAAGTAACTAGTGAACTAGTCATAAGGCCCATTTGTGATGAGAATTATAAACATTGCATAAACAGTGCATTTTCTTTTAACCATCACATTTGTTCTAGCATCATAAGGGAGTGGCAATCTCTTCAGATACTATATTTAGTGCTGAGGTTTGAGAGCAGCCTTCAACAAGTCAAGGACAGGATTTACTAAGAGCCAGACCCCTCGACAGCCAGCAGGGAATTCAGCACCTAGAATTTATGACACATACCCTACACCATGCGTGGCATCTCACACTTATCCCATGAGGATAATGGAGCAGGCAGCACTGTGTGTCAAATTGCTGGAACTGCTAACATTTTACACAACCCCATGATGCTAACATCCTTGTAGTTGTAGAGTAAAGAAAGGTATAAGCTGAACATGTGGTGTTTATGTTGGGTGTATGTTCACCTGAGGCACGCCGAGCCAGTCATCGGCCTGTTGCATGGCCTCACGAGCATTTGCAACAGGCTTGTTGGGGTCCCATGTTTGCCAGTCAGGGCACAGACCTACACAAAGAGTTTAAATAATATGAGTGAATCATTCATCTAAAGATTTAGACCATATAAAATACATTAAAAGTTACATCAAATATGAAACAAACTTGGTCTGTTTTTTAGAAATTGTTCATAAAAAATGTCTAAAGAGACTTATAATGTAACCCGAATAATAAATAATGATAATAGCTATGCTGTGATTTGTCGAAAGCCAGCAACACCCTGTATGGTCATGACTGTCTCGCAGGGACTGTTTCATTTCAGCTACTCCGAAGTAAACACTTTAGTTCATTATTCCTCTCCTCAGTAAGCCTGTGAGCCGCTCAGAAAATAGGTCATGATTTAGATGCAGTAAATATATGAAGCTCTCAATCTCTGTTGTATAGTATAATTTAGCCATTCTAGGTATATCCTTTTATTTTTAATATTTTATTTTACTGTTGCCATATTTATATTTGTTCTTGCTAATGGCAAAAATGGACTGAGATGCAAGAAAAGTAAAAAAGATTATTTACTATAAATTATATTTATTACATTAATAATATTTTGTTCTCGCCCTTTTGTCAGAAAATGTTAACACAAATGAGCAATGAAATATAGTCTAAGTAGTGAATCTATACTAACTTATAACCTTATAATCTTGAACAAAAAAAAATGCATTTCCACACCCAATCACAACTGCCCAAAGTCAAACTATGCAAAGTTGGTTATATCACAATGTGTACTTACCAGGGGCACAGTTGTCCACAAGGGCACCGAGGGCCTTGCCATCCCTCCAGTCCTTGTTAAAGTTGTTAATAGGCAGCTCCGGTACCTTGTTCTGAATCCAGCCCAGCAGCCTTTGTTTGGGCGTGAGCTTCTTAACCTCTTCATCATCCTCATCATCCCACATGGGCATGGAGATGGAGTAATGGAGAATGAGTGTCCAGATCAGACCCAGAATCAGCTTCAGGTTCCCATCAACAATAGCTTTGCTGTCTGCACAGGTCCAAGTCAATCAAAAGGAAACCGAGTGAGCAAAGGGACGGTCACTATATTCAATGACAGCCAAATCCAAAACAGTGTACTTCAAAGAAGTATACTCAGCAAGCTATTATCATATGTCATGACAGATCTAATAGAACCTTTTACCTTTACTTAGCAAAGAAGCTGCCCTTCAGAATAATTTTCCATTTCACTGAGTGTGAGCTACTTGTACATGCAGCTGATATACAGCACCCAAACTCTGACAGCTCAACTTTGAGAGAATGAGGAAAAGTAGTGAGCATTTGACTCTGATAAGCTTTATAAGCAGCCTTGTGTGTTTGTGACAGAGAGGTTTGGCAGTGCAGATACAAAACACATTAGTGTGTGATAACTTCCCTTCTATTAATAAGCTATTAATAAACAATGAGTCATAAATACATCAGAAATAATTCATGAGATTACAATCAGAAGAAATGTATTTGATGTTTGGACATTAAATAGATTGGTTGTTGATGTACTTTCAAACGTAAAAAGAGGCAAGTTGTTATATTAAGGAGCTTTATACCTAAAAACTGCTCTTTTATTCAGTCATATTTTTAATATTAGCAAATACAATCAGCAAATACAATATAAATGTTTCTGATATTTACAGTTTAACATTTGTTTATTATTATTACAGTATTATTATTATTATCATATTAGTTATTATTAACATCGGAGTCTACATTTGTTATTATTATTGTTGTTGTTGTATTAATTATTTTCATCTCTACTTTAAAGTTTGAATAAACCGAATTTAATATAATTAATTAATTAATCAATCAATCGCCTTATTAAAGCGGATCTTACCTATTGACACCAGTTTGATTCGCTCCCGGTCCAGAAACTCCAGCGCCACCGACACGTTCTCCAGCTTCATTTGTCTGAAGTTTGGTCTGACATGATGCTTTCTGTACATTTTCTTCTGACTGAGGACCTCCAGGAGCGAGATGAGCTTGAGGCCATCGCCCAGGTCTCTCTGGAGGTCGGTGAGGCTCTTATTGACGCATTTCAGATGTTCATTGCACCATCTGGTGAAGGTGTTCTGCTGGATCTTCTTCCACGGCGCGTCCTCGGCCAGCTCTTTCTCTGTCGCTGGCATCTCCTCTTCTTCCTCTTCCCCGAAGTCTGTGCCCTGGTAGTATTGTGGCGGCTGATCCTCTAAATGTGTGTAATTGCTCATGATGAACTCTTGCTTTTATACTTGCAATGCTGGAAACTCAGCTCGTAACTTTCGCGGGAGAGTGCCAGAGGCGCGTTCGCTGCAAAGCAGATCAAAACCTGGATGGAGTTCGAAAAAAACAGACAGGCTTTCACGGACACTTGTGAAAAGTGATCTTCTGTCGGGACGATGATGGATTATCCGATTTACGGTTTACAAGGCGGCCAGTCCCCGTTTTTAATTCTCAGCTCCCTGACGAATGTAGTCGCGACGTCTTAATGGACACTTTGTGTTTGAAGAATATGACTTTTTGAAAAATTACGATTTGCTGCTCCACACTTCGCAGAAGTGAAACTCTGTTTGAAATGAGGCGTGAGTGAATGAAGGGGGTTTAAATGCACCCAGGACCCCGGGGATTACATCACACTGATGTCATGCTGTATATACTGGAGTATGACGGGCAGTTTTCTAATTCTGAAGGATAACTGTAGTAGATCGGATTGGTCGAAATGAATGAGACAGTATGCGATTGGCCAAAGGAGACGCACTTATTTCTGGACTGTCGGGGTAAGTGGGCATGTCCTCTCATTTGTAAACTGTGCGGTCACCGGCCCTGCATGACAAAGTCAAGCCAAAAATAGAGGGTGACGCCGGGGCAACACTTTACATTATAGCGTCCATGACACATATGCTCTTACATGTTATTAGAAGTGATTAGTATATGAACCACGAGATGTAATTACAAACAGCTTCTTCTAAATACACACTGAGTAACAAATAGAATAACTTTGTGCTTACTCTTTTTGCCGCACTTTACAAATAGTCATAATCTCTATATTATATTATATTATATTATATTATATTATATGACCCTATATGATATTATATTATATTATATTTAAAACAGGCTTCTTTTATTTTATTCAACTCAGAATTATAGACATTGTCAGCATAACAGTTGATGAACCTGCATCTGATAATGTAAATGTATTAGAAGTCTTGTTTATATGTTCTCACTGTACTAAATAAATACATATTTTGTTTTAATAAATAACACTTTATGTTAAGCTGTCTTTATTACATGTTACATGTACTTACTATTATAAAAACAATACATGTTCAAAATATATGGAGTGGCTCTTTTCGGAGCACTTTACAAATTGACATAACCTGTGCAGTGCTGGCACTTCTTTAAATCAAACTGCATTGTTATATTATACAGGCCTATCATATATTGCTTTACATTTTAAACATGCTTCTTTTGTTTTATTTAACTAAGTGAGAGTGACTAATAATATGGATTACATATGTGTATTTTAAAAGAACCAACTCATCCTCTGTGTGATTAGTTTGTTTTATTGCCGTCTGGAACACGATTTAAGAGCAAAGATAAATATTTATAAAAGATTATTTGTACCTGCTGTGATCAGATTTATTTATCAAAAAAGCTTGGTCATTTAGTATTATGGTTTTTATGTGTTTTGTATGTGTCTGTAGGTGGATTTGGTTTTCGCTGGTATGGTCAAAGACACATTTCATCCTGGGTTAACATTAAAAATGTATTGTATGGTACTTACTATAATAATAATACATTTTAAAATGCATACTGGGTTTCATAGGGAATAATGTAAGGTTTTATTATTTTATTCAACTTAGAAATATAGCCAGCCCTGCATAAGGCAGACGATGAACCTGCATGTGGAATGTATAAGAAATCATATATAATCAGATAATCAATTCTCATTATAATAAATAAATAAATAAATATATATTTCATTTTAAGCTGCCTTTGTTACACGTTGCATGTACTCACTATTATAATAAAATAAATTATGCCTAATTACATGCAAGTAACCTTAACCAAACCAAATCCTAACCATAACTATGTAATGTAAGTGCATAATATTCAGTACTTAAATGTATAATTATACTATACCAAGCACATCTTAAAATAAAGTGTAACCAAACAAGACTTAAGTGCTTTTCTAAAGAACTTGGGGTCCTTCTGCTCCTACAAAATCATAAGAGTTCACACTGTGACTGGTTTCATTTGTCACCTGATAGAAAACACTTTCATATTTCAATCCAGTCACAGCACGGCATGTGCTCTTGGGCTTCTCTGTGTTTGGTTTGGTAATGTAAACTGTTTGGGCAGATGGGTGCCAATATGTTGCGATAAAAAGTTTTAAGTTTTAAGGAAATCAATTATATATTTTACATACAAAAAATCATACATGTAGCAGATTTTTCACTTCATCTTGACGTTTTCTAGAATGTTCTCTGATTATAAATGTATTTAGTTGCAATAGTAAAGACTATGTTCACTTGTGTTTATTTTGGTCTGTTCCCATCTTTGCAGAGCAATGATCAGACAAAGTGAGTCAGCATAACCATTTTAGATGAATGTTGATGATCACATCAAATGGTTAACCTGCGCTTCACATAGGCATTAAAATATCTGTATTACACTTCCAAATTTTGGAAATGTCCTAGTCATTAAAGTGACTTTCAATTAACTTTTTTTTCTTTTCTTGCCAAAATATACGTCACAGTCAGACATGCCCCTTCTGTAGCCTGACTTTAGCCTGACACCCATTTATGGAGGTTTATGGCGATTTTATAAGGTTTTAGTGGCTGATCACTAAATAAGGCAAATGCACAAAAGAGCACACAAACAGTTGTACTTTTTGAAATTGTAACATTTTTTACCAGTTGTGTAACATCACTTTCACATCTCTGTTGAACTGCTGTCTTCTGTAAAATCTGTTGATGCTCTGATACCAAAGTGTCCAGGTCCTAAACTAGCGAAGCAGCATTAAAGCACCCTCCACCCTGCTTCTTTTGAGATATGCAGTGTTCTTTTTTCTTAACTGTCCACAGAATATTTTCCCAGTAGCTTTGTGAAACATCCAGGTGGTCTTGCAAATATATATTTTTAGAAGCAGTGGCTTTCACAAACACCATTTTTGGTCAGTGTTTTTTCCTCAGACAGTGAACACATGAACAAACAATTCTGCAGTTGTTTTCTTCGAGTGATCTTAGTAGGAGAGAGAGTTAACAATCCTGAATTATCTATATTTATAAACAGGGTCTATAATAGGGTATGCTATCAAAGTCTTTTCCAGTTAAGTGTTTTTAGGATTTTAACATCCAGATTTCCTAATGTCATGCAAGTTTAAAACATTTTTAAGTGTCAGCCTATTATGTTGAGAGTGTTGAAATTATCTGCAAATTAAATGCCTGTGTATAAAATATGATACCTAACAAAAAACACATGCAAATATATACATGTAAGTTTTCATGTTTATACATCAGGCTTGTATGGGTCATATATGCAATTCATTGCAATGACAGATGGACAAATAAATGTTAAGGCACTTTACATTTAGATGAATGTTTAGTTTATGAGAAAATAAATGTTTTTTTGTTATTGTTGTTTTGGTTAAACATTCTGTTTTCAGTTAATTTCGGGCAATGTATCCTGGGTCATATAAACATTAAAAACAAGGTAATAAGCAATAATGTAATGTTCTAAATTCTATTTATGGCCTTGTCCTTTTGAAAGTTAATTGGTAACTATAAGTTTTTTGAAGAGGTTCACTGACTTCCAACCTGCCTTGTCGTTGTCAGTGTCTTCAGTAACAGTAACTCTTTGTGTGTTAGTTAGTAGTATAACTTCATGTTATTATTCTTGCAGTTGTAGTTTAGGTAGTATAAGTAGCTTTTTCTTGCTGTGGAAGAAAATATATAACTTTTTTTTTTGTCTGAGCAGGTTTAGGTTGGATGAGGTTGATCTCCACAGTTTGTGCTCTACTTCCTGACCTAATGTTCCACTTGATACTAGCAGAAGTGTAAAAGAAGAGCCTGAGTCAACATACCTGGCAGCATGAATGTTTGGCTTTAATTTAGTATGATGATTTATGACACTGAATTCTGATATAAATAGATCAGTGTAGTGAAGTGTGCGAAGTCATCCAGGAAGTCTAACTCATATTTCTCCTTGAAAACATTTATGAATGTGATCCCTCACTTTCTAACAATTCTGCTATTATTTTGTAGAATATCCCTATAAATTTAAGAAAAGTTACATTTGACCTGTTTTAGCATAGCACACGTAATATGAGGTGTTTTTAAGAAGTGGGAGTTTGTTATGTGTTACTTGGTAAAAGATATTTATTAGATGCTTGAAAAGAATCGAAAATATTTTACATATTGTGTGTGATATAGTGATAAATTACTCAGTTTTCATATTCTTGAATGTGAAGCAATGATCACAGAATTTAGAAGTCATGAGACGTTGCAGGCTCATGTGAAGGTTTTCATATGAGCCTTCGTTTTTATTTCAGGGTATGACAGCTAACTTCCCGATCACTATTTCAGTTCTAAGACAGTTCAGGAGAAAAGCCCTGCACGGTTGTGCAATAGACTGACGCTCTTGAGTTTGAGTGCAGTGGAAGAGTAGAAAAAAATATAGTTTTCACCACAGACTCATAGAACAGAACTAACCAAAAACAATGTATTCAGAATGGACAGCATAAATATATTTATATATATATATATATATATATACATAGTTTGTGTGTGTGTGTTTATATAAACAGACACACATACACTCAGATTTATTCTTGACATTATGTATTATTTTTACAAAATATCACAGGAGAATTTAATAATTAATAATTAATTAAGTTATGCAAACAAGAAACACGTGTGTAAAGATTATTAATTTTTAAAAGTACCCACAGGGTGGAAAGTGCCCATATGTAAAGAAACACCCACAAATGTTTGGAGGGTTGGAACTCGATTTTTTTTTTTTTTTTTTTTATCAAATAGGGCTACAGTGGATTTCAGTTCATTGATAAATCAATACATTAAACACTGATGGCTCATCTACTCTTCAAAATAACTTCAACAAAACTTTTTACAAATTGAAATACAATTTTTGGTACCACTTTCACAACAGAATAGAAAAAATAAATATAATATAATAATAATAATTCCATTTGCTGCTATGCTGTAATCATCTCAGCTATTCTTTGCTGACTCAGAAGTTATTGACCTATAAGAGGCCACACATAATTTGATTATCACCTCAGTCATAATACATAATAAATAGAAGTCAGACTTAAATATTTAGTTTTACACACATTTTATAAATATTCTACAGTTTTATAACCAAATCTAAATTCTGTATATTTTATCATATCGATTAATTTTTTTTTATAACCAAACAATCAAGGTCATTGGGAAAAAGTAAAAATGTTACTTTCTTGAAAAAAAGCCTTTGATAAAGAGTTCAAAACGCAACTGTTGATATCATTTTTTATCACCTGCTTAAAATAATATTATTCTGTTCCAACGCTTGAAAAGTGACTTCAGATGACTGTTTTGTTAAAGTTTAAGTGAAATTATTCCTAATTCGCCATTATTATGACCCTCTTGCCCTGGGCATTGGTAGAAGTTTCCAGCTTCAGTAAAATCCTGTAGCTTGACATCATTAAAAATATGCTGTAGACTAAAGTGGCTTCTGGGTCTCTAAACTACTTAATAATTATGAGTTTACATTTACTTTTTACGTCAAGTCAAGTCACTTTTATTTATATAGCGCTTTTAACAATACAGATTGTAGCAAAGCACTGAACATTATCAAATA
>JAUCMU010000053.1:12617662-12628887 GCA_032275025.1 Enteromius treurensis | reverse complement strand
GCCGAATGCCCAGCACCTAATTTCCAGTTCAATTTTAAGCACATGTCAGATTGTGCAAAGGGCTTATAGTGCGTGTGTGTTTATGTGCATTTGGTTCCAGTGATATGGAACATCTCGGTTACGTATGTAAAGTCACGTTAGATATGACTGACAAATTGAGATCTCGCTTCGAGACATTTGTTTGACGAATCCAACTCCATACCGAGAAAAGAGATCCTCTGTGTTGGACAGAGTTTGCTCTTCTCCCAGCTGCCTCGAAGACCCCACAGGCTGAGGTGTTGTAACACCAAATTCCTTTGTTTGCACAACTAAACCTGAGACTTGAATGAGCCAGTCGTCTAGGTAGGGAATACCCTGTTCTTTCAGTGAAGCTAGGGCAGCCTCCGCTACCTTCTTAAATACACGCGGCGACAGGGAGAGCCTGAAGGGTAGGACTTTGTAATGATATGCATGCCCCTTGAACGTGAACCTCAGGAATGTGTGGCGCGGAAGACATAAAAAAGCATGGATCCTTCAGGGACCCGGCTCGGGCGTCTCATAGCCGGTCCGAAGTGGGGTCTGAGTGTGTGAGGTGGGTAGTCCGTTGGTTCGTCCTCCCAGTCTTCCCACTGCTGCCTGTGAAGAGAGGGGAGTGAGAGTGATACGAAACTGGCCCGTCCACAGCGCCCTTGTCCCCTCTTGGGACACGCTTGTGTTTCGAGATTTTGGTTGATATTCTCCGCCCAGCCCTCTTCCGGGGGAGGACGAGGTGTGATTACCATGTCCTGAAGAGCAGTTCATCCCTGGGTCGCCCATCTCCGGGCCGCTTGCTACTCTGATCGCCACCAGGTTTGGTGGTGGCCTGGATGGGCGGGGCAGCTGCCCTGCAGCCAGCTCCCCGGTGCTGCCTAGATGGAAGCTGCTGTATTGGCTGCATGGGAGCAGACTGAGACGTAGTGGAGTCTAGTCTGCAGCTCTGCGATGGTCATCCTCCTACAATGAGAACATGACTTAACCACAAAAGCCACCTCAGCATGCTCCAAGCCCAGGCATGAGAGGCAGCGATCGTGACCATCACCCGGCCCCAGGTAACGGCCGCATCCAGAAACGCATGGGTGGAAGGGCATCTTTAAAAAGACAACCCACCTGTGAGCTACTCCTTTAGAAAAGCTCTTCTAGTGTGCTGAGGCGCACGGAAAGATAGCTGCTTGCACACAACAGGGGCATAGTGCAACCTGATGTGGCAACCCACTCAACACAGGAACCACTGCTGACAACGCTTTCACACCAGCCACTAATTCTCAAAGCGGGAGAGGGAGCTGAACGTTGTGCACACTCGGCTCTGAAGTGAAAAGCTGAATATGCGCTGCCCCAGCTGATCATTTATACTTATGCTGTGATCAGCTGCAGCTGGATGCAATGCATCCAGTGCATGCCAGTGTTCAGTGACCGACTGAAAGGGAACTCTAGTGTGCACTCTAGTCATCCTCTAGTGTGTTTTACTCTTTAAATACTCTATGTTTTTTATGTTGATGTCAGAGCAGCTCTTCACCCAGAGTTTTATATCTCTGACTCATTCTTGTCATTAGGTGAAAGTAGGTGATAAAGAAGTGGATGTAATGAAGGGTTTCCGCCTTTATGTGACCACCAAGCTGCCCAACCCAGCATACACTCCTGAGATCAGCGCACGGACATCCATTATTGACTTCACTGTTACTATGAGGGGCCTAGAAGATCAGCTACTGGGTAGAGTTATTCTCACTGAGAAACAGGTATGGTCCCTTTGTGTGTTAAAAAATGGGCATATTAATTATGTGTGTTGGGGGGCTATTTTTAACTTTTATAGCTTGACTTATAAATAACTGTTAGGTAATTTGACCATTAGTCCTTGCTGAAAGGCAGGCAAGTGGCCACTTCTAGCCAAAGTAGATTACCCCTCACCATTTGAGCATCATTCAGTCTTCTGCTTAAATTACCAGTGGATGTTTTTTTTTAACATAAATAGACTGTGAAACTGTTTAAAGCCATGCTTTAGAAAAGGCTGTTTAAACCTTTGAAAACCTGCATCAAAATATATGTTTTTTTTCACTTATACTCTAGTGTTCCTCATAAATTTCCCTATGGTCATACATGGGAAAACAAAATCTCAGAGACATTTTTCTATGGCTCAGGCACAGCAAGTGAGATGGAGTGAGTGCTTCAGTCATTTTTGGGGTCACTGGATAAAGAGTGTGAATTTCATCTCTTTGTACACTGAAAGACTACTAACATTCAACATAGTCATGGCGACTCAGGGGTTTTATGTAACAAATCTCTGTTGTTTCATCCTCAGCACTGCTAAAAATTAGTCCATGTAAAATACAGATTTAAGAAGTAATGCATTTATTTTTTGAAAAATTAGTACTACTTCAAGTATTAGTAGTACTTCAAGTAACATAGTCAGAGAAACACAGTACTTGATACATACTTATAGCAAATCTCAACTGTTTGATTTTTACTGTATATCGACAAATCAAAAAATGTATCTAATTTAAACTGTATTATAGCCCACTGATATATCAATAACTGCATATATTACTGGATATAATTCTGAATATAGTACCTTCTATTTTACTTGGATACATACATTATACTGAAGTAAATATATATGTATATATATGTTTAAAATGCATTTATTTTATACTAAGTATAGTTAAAATCCATTAACATATTTTCTGACCAATAATTCAATACTATATGATATAAAAATTATAATTAAACTTTATTTGGTGTACTACTTCTTGTGAATTAATGTCACTTTGATGTTGATTGTACAATCTCAGATTAAAATTTATACAATACTGCTAGAATGTTGGAAAAAGTAATGTTTTGCTCAGCTCTAATCTGCCGAATAAAGCATTATGGTTAGGTTATAAGCTATTATTATAAATCTTATAAAATACTTTGCTAATAGTTAGTTAATTTAACTAATGTATTGAGTAATGTTGGACCTTATTATGAAGTATTGTTGATATAATAAAAAACGTCTAGGTTACGAACGTAAACCACGTTCCCTGAAGGAGGGAACGGAGACGTTACATATGGGAACTTGCCAGAGAGACCAATTGCCTTTGAGCTTTATACAAAAGGCCAATTATTGGCGTACATTTGATTGCGCTCAGGTGCACCTCAGAACTGCATGATGTAGGAGGGAACGGAGACGTTACACTTTCACCTGCCACGACCCAGAGGTTGCGCTGACGCCAACTCGGCTCTTCAGCGGAAACCTGCATTGTGCATTCCGCTCGTGCCCTCATATACTCACGCAGTGATGAGGTACACCGGAGCGCAATCAAATGCACACCAATATTCATTGGCCTTTTGTATAAAGCTCAAAGGCAATTGGTCTCTTTGGCGAGTTTTCAAATGTAACGTCGATTGGACTGAAAAGGTAACTCACGATATTGAATATGTTGTAGTTTTCAAAACATATCTTTCAGCTTTGATGGTGTGCTACTAAAATAGATGTTTTTCCATCATTCTTGTTTATCAATGATTTTTCATGTAATGCAGAGATCTCAACAAGTTTTTGTAAACAAAACTCTTCTCTGAGAAAGTTAATATTTGAAAGAATTTGTGCAACACATTTGCACGGTTGCAGTTGATTAATGGTCATATTAGGTAGACAGATAAACATTAATATTTTTGCGTCAAACTGTTTAAATTCGTTTTATTTTACATTTTTATGATTTAATTAATTATTAGCTTTTACTCAACTCACAAAATCAAAGCAGTTCTTAAATTAAGCCCAGTTTGGAAAACCCTAGTTTAATGTCATGTTTAGTACATTATATTAAGATCCAAAAATTAAACAAATAAAATCCAATCCTTTTTTTTGTTTTATTAGTCAACATTTAAAGGTACTGTATGTAGGATTGTCACCGAGTGGTTGAACTAGGTATTGCAGTTAAAATTCAAAATATTGGAGATTTTAGAGGTTTTTTCACCCGGCCCCTCCTACTCAGACTTGACACACAGGTTGCCAAATTAAAGACAGCAACTAGAACATGCGCAATGACGATGGAATGCACTGTGTTTATGCAGAGCAGGCAACCTGGATGACGAACCACTACTGACTTCGTGATTGGGAGATAGATGGAGGGTGGCGCTTCAGACCAAAACAAAACATAACAACATCAACATCAGTTTAGGGCTGCAACTGCGCTTTTTAAGCGAGAATATCCAGGCTGTACTACTGCTGTCAACGATATGAGTACTTGAAATTAACATGTTTTCTTAATGCTTGTTGAACTTAACAGAGACATTTTATGATTATTACAATACATTTCTTACATACGGTTCCTTTAAAGTGTTTGGTGAGTTCAAAACCTTTTATCAAAACCTGTTCTAGTTTTAGGGCAACTTTAATGAACTTTTTTTGATCCACTTCAAATGTTGAATATTATACTTAGATTTGACAGTGTATAATGCAGAAATCTTTGCCCAATTTGCATTTGAAGTTAATCAACACATCACAGTCTACAACTTCAGTCATAATAGACAGATTTCATAAAGAATCACGTAGTGTATGAAGGGCACAGACAGAATTTTAGACTTGTTTTTTTAGACCCAGTCCAGGGGATATGAAAACATGTTTAATATCTTGACCCAATTTAAAAATACATTTTTTTATTCCTGTCATGCCTCTCTTATCAAGACACATGTTTCTGTGTGAGTTTGTTTTCTGAAGGACATGAAATGCTTGCTAGTGTTTGATCCTCAGCTGTTTAGAGATTTTCCTTTAGAACAAATACAGCAAGTGCATGATGACTTGTGTTTTCAAATCTGTAGTAAATCTTGGATTTTTGATATCTGATTATCACACTTTTTGACAATTTAACATAATATTAATGTAAATGTAATTAGCATAAATTATTTAACATTTTGTATTTTTGTTGTTGTTTAGAAATATGAATAAGCTTTTATTCTATGTAGTTTTTTTTTTTTTTCAGATGTCAAACAATGTCAGAATGTTTATAAGTTGCTCACCTTCTTTTCTGCAGCATCTGCAGTCTGTGATTCAGTCTTGTGTTTTCCTCTTGCAGCACATGGCATTGTTCCTTCAGATTGTTACATTCATCCATCAACAGACCCACTTCACCTAATTAAGTAATGCAGGAAATTAGAATGCTATGACCTTTACATGAATATTAACCCTTCTGATTAAAGCAATTTACAATAAATTGTACATTTCCTGGAATAAATATGTTGGTTTTGCTTAAAATCCATTCTCTATGCACAGCCATCTCCCAAGATATTGCATCCAGTGCCCAATTGTATCATTCCTCGCCCGTTTCTTGGCCTTTTATTGACAGGAATAATAATTATAACCAGTGGGATGCATGCAGTCATCCTCACTCTCAAAAGTTTGCTGCATCTTCACATAGCATTGACAATTACCCACACCATCAGCTATTCTCCAGGAGCTGTTCCCACTGGACACGATGTGCTGCAAACTTTTCCGAAATGCTTCAGGGCTCCACCCTTTATTAAAAGTAGTGTGATTTATGGTCTTCACCACAGGACGCTAACCAGCTTTACAAATTGAGCGAATCCATCATGCCTTGATTTTTAAATTATGTCAACATGGACATTAATGGATGTTTCAGACAAAGTCTAAATAAAAACATCAATGCATCTGACAATAAATTTGCATTGTTTTTTTTATTTATTGTGAAATCTGAATAAATAAAGTTTTAGATGGTCAGAATTTCATATTAGAAAATAGCATAATTTAGCTCACAAAGAGTGAGTGTGAATTCCACGAAAATTGTAATTTATCATTGCCCTGTAAGGTTTCATAAACTGGCCGAGAGCAGCTGGCTGAAAGGAGAGCAGAACTTTATTGCTTTAAGTAATAAAATATAATGTTGTTATTTAAACAAATCAATAACACTTTTTTTAATAGGCTCAGTTTCCAACTCCCCTAAAGTTTAACAGTTGAGTTTTACTCTTTTTAAACTCATTTAGCCCATCTCCAGGTCTGGTGAGAGCACTTGTAGCTGAAGCTTAGCATAGATCATTGAATCTGATTAGACCGTTAGCATCACACTCAAAAATTACCTTTGAATATTTTCCTATAAAAAACCTTGACTCTTCTTTAGTTACATTGTGTACTAGTATTGTTTTACTCTTTGTCTCCTTGAATCAGTTTGCTTTTTTCTTCATTAGTTTAAAATGTGTATAATAATGTTGAGCACACAGTTGTTTCTGTTAGCTCTTTGCTTCTGTTATCTTCTACTTAGACAGTGTTCTCACCCTCCTTCCTCTGCTGCAGACGGCTCTGGCTCTTCATCTCTATTTCCGCTCGGAGCGTGACGATCTCCAGCTCATACTCCTGCCCCGTGTTCTCCATCCGTGAGATTTCAGCTCGTAAGCGGCAGAGCTCCTCCTGCAGGCTGGCGATGTCATTCTCTCTCTCAGCCGCGGCCTCCTCCGCCGCCTGCTGCTGCAGAAGCACCTCCTCCTGCGCCACCCGCAGCTCCTCCTGTGCCTCCAGGAGCTCGCTCTCCTTCTCCTCCTCCAGACTGTCCATCTCCTCCTGGACAGAGCGAAGCTGTGCTACATGGGTGGGAGAGCATAAAAGATTAGTGGTGTAACGGTATACATATGAAACAAATAGGCTTTTTGAGGTTGGTAAGCATGTCTATATAGCATGTCTGTCTATTTTATATATATATATATTTATATATACTATTTTTTTTTTTTTTAAATTGTGACGATAAATGGCATTTTGATGCATCACTTTTTTTGTTTGACAAGTGTGGAAATTCCATTTCCTTCCTTCCCAATATTTTGAAAGAATAGTTTACTCACAAATAGACCAGATATGCTTTGTTATTTTGTCATCTAATCTAATGATAATAATCACATTATCTTGGGTTTGAGTATTCAGAGTCTTTGTTACCTTGCAGACGCTGGATCTGTCTTGTGAAGGCCTCGGCCTGATGAGCACTAGCTAAACGCTCCTCCTCAAGAAGACCTGGACAAAGATTGGGAAAAACAGTTGAAATAGCTGCCTGAAATATTGAGCTTTAATGTAGAACATTTTAACAACACAGTTACGTATAACAAGCTACATCACACAAACAAGAGCATTGTTTTATCTAATATAATCAGATATTACAGTCAGAACTGCTCTGACAATTACAATTAGTTTGAATTAAGCTAAATCAGAAGTGAACCTTTCTTTACATGTTGCCAAATGAAGTGTTGCAATGACATATAGTGATTGTTAAACCACACTAATCGGGACACTTGTTGACCAAATAAATGTTATATATGTTAGTGCTGGGCAGTGATTAATAATATCTAAAATAAATATTTTTGTTTATATGTGTGTGTGTGTGTGTGTGTGTGTACTGTGTGTACTATATCTATTATGTATTTATAAAGACACACACATTGTCACATCAATCCTGACACACATACAATATATATTTAGAAAATATTTACATGTATTTACATGTATATTTGTTTTCATATAATTTCTATTTTAAATAAATGTTTAATATGAACATAACATTTTTATAAGTATATACAATTTTACAAAGTAGGCACACATATATTATGTACACAAAAACTTTAATTTGATGCGATTAATTGTTTACCCAGCATTAATATGTACAATGCAGGGGGAAAAATCTAAATTAACCCAATAAGAGAGTGTTGATGTAAAATAGTCTCCTTAACATTTATATCCCTTCTGTGACCCGAGAAGCTGGGATGGGCTCCAAATAAATGACATTTACATGCAAGTGAAAAAAATTAAATAAGTAAACATCCCAAAACTCAACTTAACAGGCTGATTTTATGAATTTGTCCACCCACATTTCGAACTCGGTTTAAGATAGGTGTCTAATTTCTGGGAGTTTATACTGTATCTTCTTTTTCAGACTTGATAATTCAGTCATGTAGTGCACAACTCATAATAATGTACTTTAAAGCTCTCCATTATGAAATGTTGGCAAGTGAAACTGATCTAATGCTCTGTCTGCGTTTAGAAGTGAGCGGGAACAGCTCACTGGAAATGATCCAGTTTGGATAAAGGCATCTGCTGCCCTAGAGCTGGTCAGGACAGCCCGTCTGGAAGCTTCCCTGAGTGCAGCTGTCCTCTCACATGCCTGTCATGTTACACACATACAGCCCACTGTCACAGCACAGCCAGATCATTACAGAGTCCCAGGAGTCTGTCTGATACAGCAGGTGACTCATTAAACAGCTATAAATGCTATATATAGAAACTATTTTACTGGCCCTGTCATTGAGTAAAACGAGCTAAACACAAGGACAGACCACATTCAACTTAATCTCTGACAAATTACCTTCTGTAACATATTTTTTCAGGACACCTTGCTACAGGGTTCCTACAAGTGTTAGTCATTTAGCAGTCACTACTATCTAACGCTAATTTCAGTACAATTAAACATAGATTTTAATACACAGATTGTGTATTCAGCTATTTTAACAGCACTGACATCTTAGAATGGTTTCAGATCTCATTATATAATAAATATTATATAATGTATATTGTGAACTAAATGGGTATTTCTGCAACTACAGGTATTTTTGACTCTCCGATTCAGAAACATCAACACCTGTGCATTTTAATTTAATATCTGTAATACTTAAATAAAGGGTCAAAAAAATTGTATGCAATCATTAAGATTTTAATCTGGGACATGTTTTTTTTTATGTTTTTCAACTTCTTCAAAATGTCCTTACCTCAATGTTATAATAATGTTAATTATATACATTTTTCTTTTTTAATTAAATTTTCAAATTTAATATTCCAATAGTGTTCAAATTTTGTCTTACCTGGAGAAAAGCAAATAATGATAAGGACATTGTTAAAGTGCCATGAAATCCAAAAACAGCCTACTTTACAAAACAACAGTAATATAACCAGAAAACGTCTAGGTTACGAACCTAACCCACGTTCCCTGAAGGAGGGAACAGAGATGTTACATATGGGAACTCGCCAGAGAGACCTATTGCCTTTGAGCCTTTTACTAAAGGCCAGTGAAACATTGGCGTGCACTGATTGCGCTCAGGTGCACCTCATCACTTTGTGAGTATAAGAGGGCATGCACACAGTGCACATGCAGGTTTACGCTGAAGAGACGTTGCCGTTATCAGCGCGACCCTAGAGTCATGGCAGGTGAAAGTGTAACATCGGCGGGAGCATATACCACCTTGTTTGTTGATGTACGCAACAGCCGCAGTGTTGTCTGTCCGGACTAACACTTGCTTGTGGCGCAGCATCGGAAGAAAATGATGCAGCACGAGAAACACTGCCAGCAGCTCTAGGCAATTGATATGCCAAAGCAGTCAGACGCCTGTCCAGGGACCCGAGGCTGCTTGTCCGTTGCATACAGCACCCCAGCCCGAGAGAGAGGCCTCCGTGTTGACCACAACATATCTCGATACCTGTCCTAGTGGAAAGCAGGATTGTCCCACAGGCTGAATAAGTGGCGACACCCTGGGGAAACGCCAATCCGAAGTGTGCCACGGTGCCATGCCCATCTCAGGACCCGATCGTGTAACCATCGTTGAAGCGGTCTCATATGTAACAGCCCCAGCGGCTGCAGCTGCCATATGCCCCAGGAGCCTCTGAAAAGTTTTGAGAGGAACCGCATTCTTGTTCTTGAACTAAGCAGTTCAGCATGGCAGTGCGACATCGCCTCCATCTCCTTTTGGACTGCCGCGAACTCCTGGGCCAAGTCCCCGACAGTGTCGCTGAATAGGCCGGCCTGGGAGATGGGGGCGTTGAGAAAACGAGCCTTCTCTGCGTCTGGCACCTGCGCCAGGTTCAGCCAGAGATGGTGTTCCTGGACCCCACAGTGGACATCACCTGACCAAGGGCTCGCGCTGTGACTTTCGTCGCCCAGAGAGCGAGGTCCGTCGCAGCGCGGAGTTCCCGCATCGCCCCCTGGTTAGGCCCACACTTGTGCAGCTCTTTAAGAGCCTCCGCCCTGATACACTTGCAGTGTAGCCATAGCGTGCAATGCGGTGGAAGCCTGTCCTGCGGCACAGTAAGCCTTGCCCGCCAGGGCGGACGACAGCTTACATGCCTTGGACGGGAGCCGAGGCTGGCCCCGCCAGGAAGAGGCACCGCGCAGGCATGGATGCACCGCCACAGCACGCTCAACCTGAGGGACCACCTTGTATCCCTTGGCTGCACCGCCATCGAGCGTGGTGAGAGCCGAAGGGCTTGGGCGCAAGGGTGACGAGTAAGGGGCTCGCCACAACCTGGTCAGCTCTTCGTGCACTTCCGGGAAGAAAGGCACTGAAACCAATCATCCAGCCGCGATGGGTCGGCCGCAGGCACACGGGGCACCTGCATTCCAGCCACGGCGCGGAGGAGCATGTCCGACAGCTCAGTGTCCACCGCAGACGGAGCAGACGCCGCCCTCTGATGGTGAAGAAGACATCTCGACCTCTCCGGGCACCCCGAAGGACACACTCGGGCCTGCCATAGCAGGGGGAGCGGTCTCCGCCGGGAGGACCACGGGACTATGCGCCGTGCCAGAAGTCTGCGCGGCTGTTACACCGGATGAAGCATTCTGGACAGTCACCTGGAGGTCACCTGGACAAGAGCGCGAGGGGAGCCTGCTCAAGACAGTGAACGCATTGACCATCCACGAACACCGCCTGAGCACCGTGTTCTCGGCCCAGACATGACAAGCGCTCGTGACCGTCCGAAGCGGTGAGGAAACTTCCATACTCAGAAACGCACGGTCGGATCAACATCCCGTTACAGAAGGCTTCACCAACCACAGGTTGCCCAGGGAAGACCCAACGCGGCAACTCCGTGCACTCAGGGGTCTATGCTCACTGGATAAGCAGATGACTGGTACAGCCGGCCTTGAAAAAGGCCACCAGCGCGCAGGATCCGCTGACAGTAGCCCAGAAGGGACGCCACCTGCTGCTCAAGGATCAGCGACCCGGAGGGGCGGGAAGCGTTCCGGGCACAGGCAGCCTGGAGATGATGAGGACTCCTCTTCGGGTGACGTCGATGATATCTCCGTCCCCATTCCTGGAGGAGGGCCAGAAGTTTCTGTGTATACAGGGAGAGTAAGTCTTAACAGAAATATCATCAACTCCGGGCCCAGTGTCCGAAGGTCACCATCTAACACAAACTCTTTTGTCTTTACAGATGCTATTCCAGGATGCTGCGTCGCCAGCGCGGGAGCCAGGGAGACAGG
>JAUCMU010000053.1:12602403-12614501 GCA_032275025.1 Enteromius treurensis | reverse complement strand
ACGTTGGTACAGCAGATTCAGAGCCGTCACGCATAAAGGCGTTCCCCTAGCGTCTTCGGACGCAGTGGGAGTTCCCGAAAAAGAACAAACTATTGTGAATTCGAGATTTATAATTCATCTGAAAGCTGAATAAATAAGCTTTCTATTGATGTGTGGTTTGTTAGGACAGACAATATTTAGCTGAGATACAACTATTTTAAAATTTTGAATCTGAGGATGCAAAAAAATCTAAATACTGAGAAAATCACCTTTAAAGTTGTCCAAATTAAGTTCTTAGCAATGCATATCACTACTCAAAAATTATGTTTTGATACATTTCCAGTAGGAAAAATTACAAAATATCTTTATGAAACATTATTTTTAATTAATATCCTAATGATTTTTGCCATATATATATGGGGGAGACAAACACATAATGGAACCTTGGAGCTTGAGTGCCATCTAGTGGCTTTCACTGGCAACTCCAGCTGAGGTGTTACTGGTTTGAGTTGTGCCTGCAATTTTAAAAAGACACAGCCTTGTAAAGTAAAAATTTATGTTTTACTTTATCATGCATTACGTTACTTGAAAAAGTAATCTAATCCCCCAACACAACTTCGTAATCAATCACTGCTTCGAAGACTCCTGTTCATATGGTAGAGGAATTGGTAACTTGTAAGCCTGTGAGGTATCTCTACTTTTCAGTTACTCTTTACGCATTTGGGAAACTATAACAGACGATATAAGGGGTTGAGAAATACTAGTGTAGACGTGACTAAGCGGGAATCATCCCTGAGGTACTGTAATACCTCGGCTCCAGGGCAGGACAGCCCACTTAATGATCTTTCTATTGCTGTGCCATTGCTGCAGGGGACAATTAATGGCTAATGAAGATTTAACCTCGTATCGTCCTTACCTCGTATCGTCTTTGAAAGAGCAGCTCCAAGTCCAGTTTGGGATGAGCCTGTCTGAAGGGTGAAGGGTCTGTTGAAAGTGTGAGTCATGAAGGCCTGGTGCTTTCAGAAGCCCAGTCCACACCACTCTTTTGTCCTGTCACCTCTGTGTCACATCCGTTAGGAGGCAAGCTATTGAGGAGAAGTTAGGAATGAAATAGACAGAAGAACCTGGCCTAACCTTGTAAAGGTAACACTTTAGCATAAGGACCAACTCTCACTCTTAACTAGTTGCTTATTAGCATGTCTATTATTTACATGTTGCCAGTTTATTAGTTCTTATATTTAGCATTACCATATTATACACTGCTAATCCAATATCTAAATTTAACTAACCGTTAATAAGCAGCGAATTACAAGTTTATAATAAGTTTGGTAAAACGATGATGAAACCTCAAGGAAATCTGAGCACTGAATATGTTTTCTAATTGTAGTTTACAGGTCACTGTATAGCTATTAAAGGGGTCATATGATGTTGCTAAAAAGAACATTATTTTGTGTATTTGGTGTAATGCAATGTGGTTTAAGATAAAAAATAAAAATAAAAACTTTTCCACATACGTGGAAACATCTTTGTTTCTCCTCTAAGCCCCGACTCCTGAAACAGGTCGATTTGTACAAAGCTCATTGTTCCAAAAAAGCAAGGTGTGCTCTGATTGGCCAGCTATCCTGTGCACTGTGCCAGATACCTCAAGAGTTTGGCAGAAATGTTACGCCCCTTACCATAATGTGATGCCATGTCTCGGCGCTATGAAACAAAGACAATAAAAGCCATTACAAACGATGCTTTGGCTGCATCCAGTGGAGACATAGTTATCAACTATCATGACTTAGTACTATATTTTTGCATCGCACCTCATAAACATAATACCATGTCTGCATTCATGATTGCAGGAGAAATGACAAACAAGCACTACTGTTCACTGCTCAAAACTCCAGTTTGAATAGGAGGTTCTTTTAATTAAAGGTTGTGAGTCAGAAGCACCAGACTGTCCTTGCAGAGTTAGAATTGCTCCACTTTATAGTCTCTGTGCACAGCCAGCATAGACTGCTCTGTATTGTTTCAGAAATCTGTCGTTCATAAATGCACTAAACACACTCTTTTATTTGTGTTGATTTTAGCGTCTCCAAAACATGCGCCGGTAGCAACACTACAGCGAGAATAATAGTTCTGTCTTCTTTATTTGCATAAACATTTGGGTAGTGTTTGAAAGTAAACCCACTCTTTGGCATAAAAAGGTTGGGGTGTGTTTAAACAAGCCGGGGTTTAGAGGGGTGTGGACAAGTCATAACTTTTATAAAGAATTTATCTTTGGTTTGGAAACATTACTCTTATCTAGAGATCTTATCTATGCACTTGAAGAACACTTGTAACAGCTTGTAACACGCCAAAGAGAAAGAAAAACTTGATTGAAATCGCATCATATGAAAAAGATGTTGTTCAATTTTCGCTCTAGGTGTGAAATGTCTCATGCTGTATGGTACTAATTCTTCTGGGTAGTATAGCAAAACAATGCCTCTTTTGAGTTTTCTTTCTAAGTCATCATAAGCAGGTTTACTCGTAACGGCTCTGCCTGTGTCTTTGAGGGCTGCCAGCAGTGGGTTTAGTTACAGCCACCTCTTTGTGAGCTTCATATGATATGGTGGCAGCTCTCTTGGTTTTTCACTGAATAACAGCTTAGATTGGGTCTGTATAAATTCAGTTTAGGTCTCTGTTATGACACAAAGAAAAATCCACAGTATGCTATTACATTTCTAACTTAGTCTTAGTTTTTTTGTTAATATTAAATTCTCTGGTTCATGTCAATTCATTTGTCTGTGTAAATGAATATTTTGCCTTGAATTTTCAAATGAATGTTTCCTAATGGTTCCTTTAAATGAGTCATGAGTTCACAAATATCGCATACTGCAGAAAATAAAAGCAAGCAGTCAAAACAGCTAATTGTCTTCTTTCTCCACAGCATGACATCACATTTGCATTTGACCGCCTCCACAACAACACCTTCACACTAACTTTGCCATTTCACTCCCATGGTTTACAGATGTTATGCTGTTCGTGATCGTGGAAAACTAGACTGAATGCGAGTGTTACATCAAAAGTGCCAAGAGTAGATCGATGTCCCATATTCACTCACACTACTTCCGACCACAGGACAAATGGTCAAGGAAAGATTTTTAGGAAAAGACCTTCATTGAGGTGATGTTTTTGGGAAACGCTGAGGTATAGAAAGGGTGTCTGCATTTTGGATAAGAGTTTTGGATAACTAAGTAAAACTGTATTTATCGCTACATGAGCTTGCTTAGTCCCTCAAGTAAGCTATTCTCGAGTCAGTGGGCCTGTGCCTGCCACATCTCATGAGGTTACACTTCTATGTCTATTTTGTTTTTAAAACATCTGATACTTTTTAGGATTGTTTTATTATTCTTTTTTTTTTTTACAACAGTTTAGAAAATGTAATAATTGTTCAGTGATAACTATGATTTTTCCCTCAAAAGAAATTCTCCTTATTAGTTAGTAAGGTATACTTAAATTTTGGTATTGGATTAGGGATGAAGAATATGACTGTGTAGAATAATGTATTAATATGTGCTTAATTATTACTAATAAATGGCTAATATTCTAGTAATGTGAATGTCAATAAGCAACAATTTAATAGACCTTAAAATAAAATTTTAACAAAAATTAAAAAATAACTTTCTGTTTATAATATAAATCTTTTCTGAAAGCATAAACCTGTATTATCACTTTTTTAACACACCCTTGCTGGATCAAAGTATTCATTTATTTCCAAAAAGAAAGAAAAAAAGAATAGCAGTTGTGTATTAGAAAATGTTTTTACAGGATCATGTTACACTAAATGATGCTAAAAATGTTGTTATATTATAAAGTATATTACAATAGAAATTTTATGATTAAATCACATCCTAAATAAAAGCTTTGTTTACATACTATGTGTGTGTGTATACTGTATGTGTAAAGAAATACACAAACATACATTAATATATTTAACAATTTAAAAATGTATAGATGTTTATAAATGTATACGTTCAAATAGATGTAAACATTTTCAAAATATAGGGTATGTGAGTGAATATACACAATAAATATACACAGCACACATACTTATATTATTTAAACAAATGTTGTTGTTTTTTATTATTATTATTATTAAGGGTATTCACTTTTAGGTTTTCATGTTTATTTTGTAATTATTGCAATAGTCCAGGGAGGGTTTTTGTTTGTTTGTGTGTTTTTGTCCTATAACCATAATTAAAGTTAGTCTGGCATTCCAGGAAACGACAGAAGCAACTATCAAAACAACAGAAGAACTGAACAACATCTCACACTTGCTGCTGTGCTGTTATACAGAATATCAGCCCAGCTATAACAGCTGTAGTTAGAGTAGGGCACTGATATTCAGTACAACAGCACTCGTCTGACATCACAAAATCTATGCATGCTTGTGCGAAAGTTCAGGAAGATCTCCTCAGCACTCAAGGCATCTTTTGTCCTATGTGTTATGGTGGTTTGCTGCTAATGTATGTGTGTGGGCTCGGGGCACCACTGCATTAGTGTGGCTGGGTGTTAGTGGGCGAGAGTGTGTGTGGGTGCTGTGAATTGGCAGGTACAACAATGTCCTGTGTGGGCGAAAGAGAGAACGCTTTGAAAATGGAGTGAAGGGGTGAAATGAGGCAGTGAATGTGGAGGAGGATCAAAGAAACCACATTAATTAATAGAAAAGAAAATATATGCAGCAACTCTTTCAAACACCCCTATTTGTGATGCCCTCTGTGTGTTCACCAAAGATTTTGCTCTGTTACAAATCCACACAAATCTTCATTATCAGATTCATGCAATTTCCATTTAATGCAGTTTAATTTTAATCATTCAGCGACCTTACAATATAATGCTTTTTGTTGCATTTACTTTGCTTAATAGATCAGGTTTGTTAAAAATATTGGCGTCCAAACTTTGCTATAACAAATTGAATTACATTTTACATTTTCGTGACACCACTCCTTCAAACTTCCAGTCCATCAGAGCTCCAGAACCAGCAAATTCATTCAGTTGGCAAAATCTCAACAGTACTTTACAGAAATACTAGCAACACAACAGGAATATGTATTTTCACTTTGCCTTCCAGTAAAAATATGTATTTAAGCAAACCTGTTTAGACTATTTTATTGACTATGGTAGTCATCTTCCACTAAATCTAGGCAATTACTCTGAATGTGGCAAGTAGACTCATTAAAATGCATGTGGACTTCTTGTAATAGATTTGTATGAGTGCTAAATGAAAAGTATTTGACATTGTAAAAATCTAGTGGAGCTACTGATCAACAAAACACAGAATGCAGACTAAATAAAGCCAGTATGCAAAGAGCAAAACATTCAGCAGAAGCTAAAATACAAGCTTAATCAACACAGAGGAAGAGATTTTTTTACCTGCTGATATGAAGACAGCATGTCCATGATAACCGCAGCAGATAAGAGCACGAGAGCACAGAAAGAGTGAGAAGAGAAACATTCACTCACTCCTGCCTCTCTCTCTCTCTCTCTCTCTCTCTCTCTCTCTCTGTGTGTGTGTCTCTCTCTCATATTATGTAAGGGATCATGTAGAATTCTCCAGTCATAACCACACAAAATAAACCCGACCTGGTGATCAGGTTGCCTACGCCAAGCGGAGTCATTTTTTACCAGCTAAATAAATTATTAAGTTGAACTTATTTGTTTATATTTTAAAGTTTATGTGAAAAGTAAGCGATGACGACTTAATACAGTTAAAAAACATGAAACCATATGAAATCACTTACCTGGGTCAGTAGTCAGTATAGCCTTATAACCTTATATGATGATCTAGTGTTAGCAGCAGCTTGCACTAAGGTTTAAATAGCAATATATGCTATTTAAATTAAGCGAAAATACCAACAGACTCCATTTTCATAACATATGTAAAAATAGCAGTATTTTCTGCTGTTTATTGCAAATAGTGACAAATATCTACACCTCAGTATTATAGAAGACTACATTAAACAGTTTGCAATAACAAAGTATTGAGTGTAAATTATCAATATATTTTTATTAGTATTATTAATGGAGGCTGCCTTATCCGGAAAATAAAGCATCCCTATGAACCAAACCCTACTTGATACTTTTAAACTTTTTAATTATTTCCTTAATTTTCCTGAAAATTAAATCCCTGTTCAATGTGATAAGGGAACTAACAAATTTTTGGATCAAGGTGGATTCGAACTCGGGTCGATTGCGACCTGAGAAATGTGCTAAGCCTGCATCATTTATGCTTAGTACAAATACCCTCTGCCAACAACTGTACATTAATAAAAAAAAATGTGTCCACATGATTCCACAAATGACCAATAGGAGTCAAAGTGAGCCAGTGAACATATTTATATAATGCTCCAACTTTTAGACTCTGTAGAGTTAGTTAGTGATGTCTTTTAAAGCATCGTGATGTGTGTGGGTTGGTGGGTGGGTAGAAAGGGGCTGGGGACACATAAACACATCATACTAAAACATCTGCACATACATTTCTCATGTGTTAAGGGAATATAATGTGCTTCAGGACACTCATCATCTGTTCCAGTGCGGAAATGCATGGGGTAAACACCAGCTCTCAGTCACTGAAACTGCATAATATTATTATAAAAGATTTTTTATAAGAAACATGCAGCCTGATCAAACCTGTTAGAACCAGAACTGAGGCTACCAGAATAACATTGTGACTTGCTTTATATCTGTAATGATAGAGTCGAAAGCGTGCGGATCCATGCACAGAGGTTTATTCAAGGTCAGCAGATCAGGGTCACACATTAGCATACAGGTATGTTCAGGCACTGGGTGGATAAAACAGACTGGTATTTATACAGGTGTTAATGAGTAGTGGATTGAAGACAAAGAAGGAACAGCTGTGAAGGAGAGTTGCATTCTGGGAAATTGAGTTTGGTATAAGAAGGAAAGGACAGAGTAAACTGACATGAAGGGAGTGTCCTCTAGAGGCGCCCACCTGGGTGGAGCAGATAGCGAAGATGCCCTCCAGGGCGAAGCTGACGGCGGAGATGCCGAGATAGCTGCGCTCCTCGGACCAGTGATTCGGGATCGACAGCCATCTCGTGCAGTGATTCGGGATCAGCGGCACTCTGTGGATGAAACAGACTTGTATTTATACAGGTGTTAATGAGTAGTGGATTGAAGACAAACAAGGAAGAGCTGTGAAGGAGAGGTATATTCTGGGAGATTGAGTTCGGTATAAGAATGAGAGGACAGAGTAAACTGACATGAAGGGAGTGTCCTCTAGAGGCGCCAGATGGCATAACCGGCTGGGAACGTTACAACATCCAAATATTGCGTACCTATGTGAAAATTACATATAATTTAAAGACTTACTCTATACTTGTTACGTTGGCCAGCTGGAGTGCCCTCGAGCTCCATCAGAGGGCACTCCACCCCGGACTGCCTGTGTTCAATATCAATCTTCAGCCGATCTTCGTGAGGCAAGTCAACCCATTTTTGATCTTCACAAGCCAGGTCCATCCACAGCAGATTCCAGCAAGCCCAGTCAAGCCACGGTCAACCGTCATGAATCAAATCAAGTAATCACTGGTCTTTGCAAGCCAAGTCAATCCAAGTAAAAGTTTCCTAGATCCTTGCCACTCAAGTCAAGTTACAACAGCTTTGCACGAGTCACGTCCAGCTAATGTTGATTTTCACCTGTCAGTTCAACTCCATGCTGATGGTGCCACTGCACACTGCACAAGATGGCTGCCACACCCAAGCCTTCAACCCGAAGCGGAATTCAAGCCACAGTCTTCAACCCCCACAGAAGCCACGTCAGCAGCCAGGGCTTTTTCAGGGCATATGAGGCTAATATCCAGTTTGGTGGATTCCCCCTTGACATCAGTAAGGGCAGCTGGTGTTCCCCGGCTTTCTGCACGTACCATCTTAGGGACTGTCCCTATCTCCCCAGTGCTTTCAGTCATGGCCGTCGCCATCTTGTGAGTGTGGGCCGCACACTGTGCTCCATAGGCCCCATCTACCTGAAAGCCTGTGTCAGAGACTCCATTTCCCCATGAGTGTGTTCCCGAATCCACCCAAGAATCCCTAGTAGTGTCGGCTCAGGGCCGTAGATCCTCTGGAGGTTCCGCCAGTGGCTGCACAAACCCCAGCGGTTTTGGCTAAAGCTGTAGACCCTCTGGAGGTTCTGCCAGTGGCTGCACAACCCCCAGAGATGCCCTCGCCTTGTCCTACCATGGTTATGAAGGCCACTTCTGAGCCCTTGTCACATCTCGTTCCAGCCACGGAGGCCATTGAACTCTCGATTTGGAATCATGGAAACGTTTCATGGAAACGTTTTCTGATTCCTCGTCCTGCCCTGCCACGGCCAGAAGGGCTGCCAAAGAACCCTCGCCTTGCACTGTTATGGCTATGGAAGTCATTTCTGAGTCTTCATCTTGCCCTGTCATGGCCACAGAGGCCATCGTCGAATTCTTGTCCTGACCTGTCACGGTGATGGAAGCTATTTCTGAGTTCTTATACTACCCTACCATGGCCACAAGGGCTGTTGAACCCTCGTTCTGATGGAGTTCCCCTGTCTAGTCAGTTGTGGACTTTTATTTTTGAAAATATATGTTCCCTTGTGTCTCCACCCCTTTGTTTGTCACTATGGTTTTTGATTAGCTCCTCCTCCCTCATTATCCTGATCTCTCATTATCATGTGTATTTAAAGAGTTGTTTGTGTTCCAGTCTCCGACGAGCATTGATGTTTCCTTGTGTAAAGTGTTTCCTGTTTCAGTTTTTCTGTGTTTTCTTGGTTACCGACCCCTGCCTTGTATGTTGGACTCTCGCGCTTGTTTTGACCTTGTTGGATACTGTGCAGTGAAATAAACAAAAGCTGAGGTTTTTTTAAGTTACACAACATGAGATTTAGAAACTGTGTCCACTTCAGCAAAGACAAGTATTTCCACCCTTTACCTTTCTTTTTTAAATGTAAAAATACATAACAAGCTTTGTTAAGGTTATACTTAAATTATTTTGAGGAAACCTTCCACAATTTTGGGGTTTTATGGATTTGTAATAAATTTTAGCCTTAAATGTATTTTTATTTATCTAAATGTTTTTCAGTCAAGTTATTTGACTTAAAAGGTTAATCTTGCAGATATCATTTCTATATGAACTGTCCTTTTTCAAATGAACCAGTAATTCTTATCACCAGACCTTCCTCTGGCAGTGCATTGTTGCTAAGCAACTAGATGGAAACGTACAGTAGAAATAGGACAGTTTGAGATTATAACACAGACGGGAAAAGCACACATACTGTGGTTGATGATTATGACAGCTAAAACCGAAAAAAAAAAAATTTACTTGCTGCATCATTATTAAGCACACTGAGTGTTTCACTCTTTAAAACTCTTCACTCGTCATACGGTATGAGAAGGGTGCTTCAGTGGCTAAATGATGTCACCACTTCACAAAACAAGCAAACAGGCAAACAAGCCCATTTCTAAAGACCTCTCCTTTCCTCTATAACCCCATGTGTCATCGTGGTTAGTTGTCATGCCAACAAGTAATGAAATGCAAACCGCTTCGACCACAGCAGTTTTGTCCTGCGTTTTATATAATAGCACTCATGAGACTGATAAGCAGCTTATCAGTGCTGCAGATTCCTGAGTGGCATAATGGTACTCGGGATGAATAAATTAATTAATTAGCAGTCCTCATTCTTCAGCTATGAGATGATTTGTGACAGCAGGGAATTGTTTATGGCTTTGTGGTTATTAAACAGTCCCTGAGAGAGAAACATGACATGTACCGCTGGTTAATGAGGTCTAGACAGGTGATGGCTGCAGGGTTGCCAGGTTTTCACAATGAAACATGCCCAATTGCTACTTGAAACTCGTCCAATCAAATTTTAACTGAAAAATTGCTCTCCAATGGGGTAAAATGTACATTTTGGCTGGATTCACTCTGGTAGAGTTCATATTTCAGGGGCTAGATCTCACGTTATTAAGAGGTGTCAAACTCAGTTCCTTTAAGGCTGCAGCCCTGCAGAGTTTATCTCCAACCCTCATTAAACACACACCTGATCCAGCTAATCACATCCTTCAGGCTTCATTTCAAAACTACATGATTTGTGTGTTGGAGCAGGGTTGAAAGTAAACTCTGTAGGTCTGAGTTTGACACCCCAGACTTGGCAGAACTGAATGGCTGCTCTGTCCTGTTTCAGGAGGGTACAACAAATATCCTCTCTCTCTGAAGGCCAATGTTACTCTTAAAAGTAAACATTACAATATTGCGTTACTCCCAGCAAAAGTAACTAATTGTGTACACATCCATCCTATAATGCAAAAAAAAAAAAATCCATCCATGCAGTGCTTCTTTAATCCCTGTTTTAAAATCCCCTTAAGCCTGTTCTGAGATTCCAGACAGAATTACATAGTTCTGCACAGGCCCCTCCCATGACTGTTGATTGACAAGGCCTTAAATTAGACCCACCCTGAGTGAGCTGTCATCAGTCTGTCATTGTGTGGACTCACGATTGAGGTGTTTTGTTGTTGGGTGTAAAAATGAATATCACAGTCATCATTTACTCTCGACGTTACGTTCACTTTAGAAAGGAATACTTGATGCGTCTACAGTATGTTTACTCAAGATCCAGCTTCATTTGCAGAAGTTAGAATAAGGGTTTTTATGAATATTTGCAAATCGTCTTTCCTAATAATGTGCTAGTTGGCCAGTTTCACAGTAGAAGTGTACAGTCTGCATGTCACTCCAAGCAAAGGGTAAGCAGAGCATTAAAGCAACATTGACAAGAATGGCTTGCTGAAAACAGAGCTGAGTTTGAAAGTGGTAAAGAAGGTGTTTTATACACTACCATTGAGAATTTTTAACCAAAGTATGTTATAGACTTTTTATTAAGACCCTATATAGGGGTGGGGAACGTTGATCCTGGAGAGCCACTCCTGGAGCCAAAACCCTAAAAAAATATACCTAACTGCATCCTGCATACCTTGATTAGCTGGTTATGGTGTGTTTAATTAGAGTTGGAGCAAAACTTTGCAGAAACACCGGGCCTTCAGGATAAATTTTTTCCAGCCCTGCCTTTAATAGAATCATATAAACTTTGCATCTGATGCACATTTTAAACCAAGTTCAAACTGTGTGATTTTCAAAGTAGTCGTATCACAGATCCTTTCACACTGCATGACTATCTGCGGTAGCACTCAGTCGCTGCTGTAATCACACTGCACAATGGAGCGGCGACAGGGGGTTTCACGCTGAATGACTTTATAATTGGAAGAATCGCTGGCAACTTTGTCCTGGTTTGCAAACTACCAACCATAACACAAACACATGCAAGAAGTGACATGGAAACAATGCAAGGTCAGTTCTCATGTGACACTCAGGTTATTATTATTAATGGTAGCCCGCAAGAAGCTTGCCATACAAATTGCGCTCATTTGTTATTTAAAGGGATGTAAATTATGGCATTAATTACCCAGCCTCATGATGTTCCAAACCCGTAAGAGCTTTTTCCATCTTGGGAAATTAAGGTATTTTGGATGCATTTTGAGAGCTCTCTGTCCCTCCATAGACAGCAAGGGTCCTAACATGTACATTAAAATAATCCATGTGACATCAGTGGTTCAACCGTAATTTTACGAAGCTACTAGAACGCTTATTGAAATGATTTTTTTTTTAATAATTATAGCAATTCATCTCCTCCGCGTATCTACGTATGCAATGTATATACGTGAAAATGTTGCTTACGTCCAGATCAAAGCGTAACCACTGTAAACAACTTTTTCTGCATACATACATTGCAAACATACACTATTGTAGCATATTTTAGCTCATTAAGAGAAATGTATTTAAATAATTACTATTAATTAGAATTAATTGCGATTATTTATATTACCTGCCAGTAGTAAATGTAGCAGAATTACCATCAACTAATCTGTTCATTCAGCGAACACAAAGTGTAATTGCATATAGACTTTAAGAAGGGATATTTTCTTGACCACAGAAAAATACCTTCTTACATTATTACTGCGTTAAAGCATGTAGCAAGGGTCACAACCGTAAAGGGACATTACTTTGCAAGGCAGAATCAGAAACTCATGTCATTTGTGCAAAAGTTTTATTAACTC
>JAUCMU010000053.1:12591838-12602303 GCA_032275025.1 Enteromius treurensis | reverse complement strand
TGAGAAGTGGTCTGTGGTCACCACCTGCAGAACCACTCCTTTATTGGGGGTGTCTTGCTAATTGCCTATAATTTCCATCTGTTGTCTATTCCATTTGTACTACAGCATGCGAACATGATCGTCAATCAGTGTTGCTTATTAAGTGGGCAGTTTGATTTCACAGAAGTGTGATTGACTTGGAGTTACATTGTGTTGTTTAAGTGTTCCTTTTATTTTTTGAGCAGTGTATATTATATTGTATTTATTCAGTTGGCAATTATTTCCATCAAAAATTTGTATAACTCTTGTTTCCACAAAATAATAACTGCCTATGCTGCATCCAGACGCATTGAAGGGTGTTTGTGAATTTGAAGAGTGTGTTTGATGACCCGGATCTGTGCATCTGTGGGGTGTTTGAGAGGTTACTTTGGTTGCTATTGATCTCTTGTTTGTGCACTGTTGAGGTGTTTTAGTGACCTGTACATTTTTCTGCTGTCTATATTGAGTTCTCATCAACAGCTGTGTTTCTTAAACTAAACACCAGCTATGTGTGTGTGTGTGTGTGTGTGTGTGTGTGTGAGTGTATGTCTCTTCTTCATTTGTGAAGCCATTAAAATATAAACTGTCTACAACATTGTCTGTCTATTCACGGTCCATTTCACTGTTTACTTGGTTCTTGTATTTCGTTCGTGTTTTGTATTCTACTGTCTTATGATTTGGATTTCCCGTTGCCTGCCTCTGCTTATCTTGGATTTACGTTTTCCTCTCACCCTGTGGACTGTGTTTGCCGGTATTTGACCCTGTCCTTGTCCTACGTTTATGCTTTGTCTTTGCCCTATATTGTCTCTATCTGGCGGAGCTCGATCTTGTCTGTCTGACCCTGAGCCTTTAATAAACTGTTTGCAAATGAACCCGCATGCTTCATGTCCTCATTCGTGTCACTTTGAATGAAACTTGAGGCATGGCATAAAGAACAAGCTTGAAAAATAAAGGTCAGTTTATTATGTTCTAACCTCATAGTTCATCTCTAAGTTCAATTTTGAATTTATGAAATGTAAATAAAAAATGTCTTATTATATTGTAAAAGACAATTTAAAAAAATATATATATTTGTCAAGAATAATAAGAAAAAATAAACAAGATGTTTTTTGGGGGCTTTTTTCACGAGTTTACACTTCCTCGTTTTGTCGTTGAGGATGGATAGGTCTAGGTCGGAGATGGTGGGGTGGATGTTTTGGTTGAAGTTGGAATTAATAGAGAATTCTGAGCCCAAATCTGAGGAACCCAAAAAGGGCTAGGGTACAACGTTCCTCCTAGACCAGAGGTGCTACACAGAAGTACAGAGATACAGACATACATGAAGCTAAACATGGAGTTAAAGGAAAAGTTAAATAAATAATTTAGAATTAAAAAAATAAATAAAATCTAAAGATTTAAGACTAAAGATATGCTTAAACTATGCTAATCTGTACATGTGCAATTATCCTAACACATACAACAAAAAGTGTACAAAAGATAGACAAGACAAGACAACATATAGTTCGCCTTACTGGGACGACCAAGACAGTATGATGTATAAATATGTGCTATTGAATGGATGGGGAACAGAAATGGACCATGTATCAAAAGGGTTACAGAA
The DNA here is from genome assembly GCA_032275025.1 of Enteromius treurensis. Classification (NCBI taxonomy): domain Eukaryota; kingdom Metazoa; phylum Chordata; class Actinopteri; order Cypriniformes; family Cyprinidae; genus Enteromius; species Enteromius treurensis. The sequence continues at coordinate 12,600,685 of JAUCMU010000053.1, read as the reverse complement.
TTTTAAATATAAATACAGATTTGAGATGATAATGACAAAAGTGGTGATGGCAAAAGTGACATGTGCGTGCAAAAAGTGACATGTGCGTGCAAAGAGAGCATTTCAAGAGTTCGCGCTCCCTCATAATCAAGAAGGATAAAGTTTAGCATATGTGGCGTGCTGTCCGGGGGGCGAGCCGGGAGGACGGCGGACACCGAACCCTAAAGGCTTGAACCCTAGCGAGGGCTAGAGCTCGGCGTCCGGCTCGGTCCTTTCATGCCCCCCGGAAAGGAAGGCGCGAGAGCAGATAAATGGCGGAGAAGGGGTGGAGGAGGGATGCGTAAAAGGCTGGGTGTGGAAGGAAAAGGACGGGCTATTTATAGTGGGTAGAAGGGGATTTGATTGGGCAGGTGTAATGAGGAGATTGATTAGAGGATGTGGTGCCAGCTGTGATTAATCGACCACGCTCCTACTCGAAATAGTTTATTTGCAAAAACTTCACTTATTCATTTAGGAAATCATTTTATCCAAAGTGACTATTAGGATTATAGAAGCAATCAAAACCAGCAAAAGAGCAATAATGTCCTAGTGCTATTTTTAAGAAAACAAGTAGTTAAATGAATAGAGAATGCACATGTTAGTGGGTCAAGTTAACAAATACATCAAATACATTTAGAATATAGAGTCCAAGTGTTAGATGATCAAGTTAACCTATTTAAATGGAATAAGCTGTTTTACTATACTAAAGTAATGTAACTGACTACATTCTCACATTATCTCAAAATTGTGATTGCTTTTAAAAATTTCTAATCAATATTTTCAGCTGATAATCATTTTAAAACATGTAATGCAGCAGGGTTAACGTTACAGTACTCAACACTGATTACTGCCAGACTTTCAGGATCCTTCATCTCTTAAATTAAGATCAAAATAATTTAGAGCTCAGCTAATTAAAGCACAGCCAAAATAGGAATAGTCATATATAATCGGCCTACGTAAAACAGTTAGAGTAAGATATCCTGAATGCAGTTTTGAAAGAAAGCAATTAAATGTGTGTGTGTGTGTGTGTGTGTGTGTGTGTGTGTGTGGTTTGGAGGACACATATTTGCATAATTATAAATAAGAACAGTGGGTGGTTTTCAATGCACAAGCTGTGCGAACTGCATGCGTTTTGAAAAATCAGGCACTTTCCCATAAATCTTTCTTATCGCAATACATTAAGAGTAATAATATTATGTGATAAATAGTGGAATAGTACACAAAAACGGTGGGCTGTCCTTCTTTGATTCAGTAAAATAAACGAGTCATTCATTTGTGAACCATACAGTACTAATTGCGTCGGTGGGATTCATTAAAAAAGAACCGGCTCATTCGAGTCATTTTTTCGGACTACACTGGTGAGGCTCAGTAGCGGTGTTGTGTGTGGTGCAGATCAACAAGTACCGCCTACTGCAGGAGACTCTTGTAGTCCCTAGCCTAGGTTTCGGGGAAAATGCACGTTAGATAACCTTTAACGGAGCCAAATGTCTGAGTAGGAATAAGAACCGGTTCTCTGTGCCTAAGCCTATTTAAAAAAAAAAAAAAACGGTTCATCGGAGACCTGGTGAAGTGATTTCGTGTGGTTAGATGGGGAATCCCTGCTGCAGTCTGAGTGGATCAGGACTGTGAGCCCATCATCAGCTCAGAAGAAAAATATTATTCAGATGGAGCAACAAATTCGTTCCGGAGGGATTCACTTCACCGCGTGATGGGGAATGGGCTCTGCTCCGAGAAAGCAGGTTCTCCCAGGTAACGTTAACATTATTTTCACTTTATCGGCTTTATGACTCTAAGAAACCAGAGGTAGCGGTAAATATAATTTAACACTTATATTTAGTAATAAGGATAGTATTAATATATGAATATGAACTTCATTTCTACTAGACTACTGTGAAAGTTTGTCAGATTGTCTCTCGGTCGTGCTGTGCCGGATTAATTAGGTTAATCTATCATGTTTTTTCTTCTGACGTAAACTTCCCTGTAATCCAATTTAAAGGAGAGTACACCTCAGTGTTATTAAAGAAAAGCTAAACAACTCCAGAAACACTTCACAGAATAAAGTAAATGTAGTGTAAAATAGTGTCATTTACATTATGGTGAATCAGGCTTCACTATATATCAATTGTGTCTTCTTTTTGATATTGTGGAGTTGTTCTACAAAAACACTCTTGGTGTATTTAAATATTTTCTCAGAGAGAGCATAGATACTTTCCATTGCTTCAGATCTTATCAGTGAGTGAAAGTGACATCATGTAACTTATACATTTCTGAGAGATAATTCCACCAATTTAAAGGCTAAATATTGTATGGTAACAGAGTTAACTCAAGATCTATGGACACACCTTTTCTAAAAACAAACAAAAATAAATCAAAAAATAATAATTAATTTAAAATAATAATAATAATAATAATTTACAATTAAGTAAGTAACTATTTAGAGCTTTTATAAGCAAAAGAAAAGTATGATCGCACATTGATACATGAATAAATACACTGACTAATTCGAACAAGTAATGATGATTTTCAGCTATTTAAGACACTTTTTAAATAAATTATTATATTGTTATGGACTGTAACATCTTGTAATTCATAACAATTAGTAATGAATAATAATTAATTAATTACAAAAAAAGTGGCACTGTTAATGTTGTATTCTAAAAAAATAAGAGACCACTGCAATTAACTTCTAAATCAGTATCTCTCTTAGTATAACAAGCATTCCATGCCAGTATTTGTTAAATTTCTACACAAACATACACACACACACACACACACACACACACATATATATATATATATATATATACATACATACACATATATATATACATACACACATATATATATATATATATATATATATATATATACATACATATATACATACATATATATATATAGTAGGCTATAAAAATGGACGTACAATGTATGTCACTGCTACTATTATTCAACTACGTTTCTCTTTTTTAATTTCCACAGTGGAGGAGCGGTCTCTTAGCCCTGATTCATCATCTTCATCTTCATCATCCCCACCACCTTCATCGTCCAATAATGTTGCTGTGCCGCTGATCATTATCACAGCTCCTTCTCGAGAAAACCTCTTGGATACGCCGGTGTGTCTGAAGATAGCAGACGCTAATAAAGAGCCACGGCCCACGGGAGGACCGGTGTTTGTTGGCCGGGGTCGTATTGTCACGGGCACAGCCTGATTTACACAGGTATGAAATTAAATGAAAAAAATAATAAATGTTATGTAGCTGCTAGTCATGGGGTAAATGTTACTTTGTTTTTGTAGACACACGCTGTCTGCTGACGTTACGCTCTGCACATTTAAGGTCACACCTTCACCACTAACCTATTAATATTTCAATAATAAAACTTTATTAATCATAAGAATTTTTTTTATCCAGTCTCGGTGTGCCTGATTTGCTTTGTTAGCGTCAATTAACAGTTTTACATTTGTGAAAACCTTTCAAATTGCTTCGCTGCGCTTGATGTTGTGCGAGAAGAGAAACTCAGTGAACGCTGACAGTTGTCCATAGGGACGCTCAAGTGAGCGACTGTAACTTTCACGGAGTTTCTCTTTCCCTTGTCTTTGTTTTGCGCTCTCTCTACATGGAAACGTACAGTAAAGTGTTATGTGTGCACATTAGTCATTGATCGGGACGTACGTGGAGTGTCTGGAGATGGAAAACACAGCAGAGACAGATCTAGAGCCGTTAAAGCTGAAATCTTTGAAAACCGATAAGACGTTCGTTATACCGCACAGAGAACGGGTGAGACCTGCTGGTTTATAGACTATATATTTTTATTATAAAAACAAGAGGTACATAAGCACTTACTGCGTTGTTTTTGCATGATGTGTGTAGTTGGGGAAATGCAGGAGTGTGAAGGAGTTTGAGAAGATGAACCGGATTGGAGAAGGAACTTATGGAATCGTGTGTGAGTCTCACAGACTGATAATGGCCAAATATATCAGTCACATATTAATTCAAATGTCATTATATCCGTAATCTGTCGTCCATAAAAAAATATTATCAAACAGTTGTGCTGCCTGACAATCCTGCTAAAAAACAAAGAAACACAAATAACATCACAGAATTTCTAACCAAATTAATTTTTAATGGTCAAAAGATGATGACTTGTAATGGTATTTGTAAGGGAAATCATTCGAATTTCTGTGATGGTTTTATGGTGTTTTATTGTTTGTTTGTTTTAGTGTTTTGTTGTTTGTTTGTTTGTTTGTTTTAGTTTCTTAGAGGGGCAGATTTACATTTCTTGATTAATTTATTAATTGATTTGTGATTTACAGACCGAGCACGTGATACAAGGACAAATGAAATTGTTGCCCTGAAGAAAGTGCGAATGGATAAAGAGAAAGATGGTCAGTTGAATCTTAAGACAGAAAGCAGACATGTTTGTCACTCTTTTACTCCAGTGACAATTGCTGTTCACTTGAAAGTTTGTTTTCTTCCTGTCGGGTAAAGCTAAAATTGCATCCATCTAAAAGTAATTTTGTCCACACAGAAAAAAGAAAAAAGGTTCTTACATGTACTCAAGTCAATCAGGTTCATTTTTCTTTTGACAATAACACCGCTTCGAAGCAGCTTTACAGAATGGATTACTATGTGATATCTCTCGTTACTGTAATAGAAAATAACTAATTTCTTGGTATAAGATTAGAGGTTGAAGTATTTTTATCAAGGAGCTGCAGTAGTCTTTTAATCTCTCATTGAGCAGGCCAGAGGTGACTGTGACAAGCAACAAAAAAAAACTCTGGCTACACACTATTTCCCAGACTGTCTTTGAGTTTTGTGTCGGGTTTACAGATTAGGCAGACATTGGGCCAGTTTGATAAATAACATTATATAAATGATGATGACTTGACTTGAATTGCAGCAGTTTTTCCTACACATAACCATGTTAACCAAAAGTGGGGTGCAGAAAAAAAATGTTTGAGCTACAACAGTCATGTAGCACAAGTTGTAACTCATGTAGACATCTATAATATTTAGTGAGGGAAGTGGTACTGACCAAGGCGGTACCTTGCGTGCTATCAATAAGCCGTAATTTTGCACCTGTAGTGATTACGATGGATTATATAATGATAGTTGTACTGCATAAGTACTGCGAAGCGAGGCCATTCAAGGCTTTGGAAATCATTATTTTAAGATGGTACCCCATCTCAGAGCTAGCCAGTGTAGAGAAAATAAAATGACTACTTATATTCTAGCATCACATGTTTTCAAGTCATTCCAAGTTTCTCGATAAACTCCCTCAGTATAAGCGCATACAATAAAAAAGCAAAGGACCTAATAACGATCCTTGTGGCACTCCATGCTTAACTTGGTTGGTCTGACATTTCTTCGTTAGCTCAAACAAGCTGTTAGTGATCGTATAGGTGGGCGTTGTGCCAGCATAATTCTCAAGACAAAATGTTGTGGCATTAGGCTACTAGAAGGGAGATTTGCTCAGATGATGAGAGCAGGTCAATTGCAACTTTAAAAAGCACAGCCACTGTACTATATTAAGGCCTGAATCCTGACTGGAACGCTTCACTGAAGCAAAGATAAGCATAGTTGAATGTCACGCCACTACTTTTCCAAGTATTTTCAGTATAAATGGAATATTTGACATAATTAACTAATCCTCCAGGATCAAGCTGTGTGGGTAAAAGCTTTGATAACTTTGGAAAGTGATGAGCTGATAATATTGAGAAGAGGATTTAATATGGAAGTTTGAGTGAACACGTAGACTGTCTGGAGTAAAGGCAAGAAATGTTTCTATATTAAGTGTGTCTGCACAAAATTTTTTTATAATAATTAGAATGTGGCACACAAGGTTTTTTTTGTTGGAGCTTGACAATCTGTTAATATAACCAACTGTCTATCTGTAGAAAGAGAAATATCAATTTTGTCTATCTGTGTTTAGGGATTCCAATCAGCAGTTTGAGGGAAATTAACTTGCTGATCAGACTGAGACACCCAAACATTGTGGAGCTGAAAGAAGTGGTGGTGGGAAGCCATTTGGAGAGGTGACTGAAGAAAATGTGTATTCACAGATAGAATGTATGATTAAGTCTTCTTGTACCATGTTTTCATCGTACCTTATTATTTTTAATGGCAGCCTCTTTCTGGTGATGAGTTACTGTGAGCAGGATCTGGCCAGTTTGCTGGAAAACATGCAGTCGCCGTTCTCTGAAGCTCAGGTATGTTTGATCAGTGCCCTCATATTCAGTCTGAAATTGTATTTTAGAAATCAGAATCAAAATGGATTGTGATTCTGTTATTGGTTGGAGCAGGCAGACAGACAGGCAAAAAGTACAAAGTGTTTAGGGCTTATATATGTGTTCAGTAGATTAGTGGAGATGTTATGTTTCAAAGTCTAAGCAGAGCTTTTTGATATACCACTGTTCTCATGTAATGCATAGACAAATTTGTTAGAGAACACTGAGGCTGAGGATGTCCGTCACTAGCTTTCCAACATTTAATTGAAAACGGACGTTTCAACTAATTGTGACTTGAGTATTTTTACAGCATGCTTATTATTATTTTATTTTTTTTACCGGTTAAAATATATATATTTATAATGCATTTAATTAAATGGGAAGGATATATTACTATTATTTATGTTATTGTATTTTTCGTTTGCTTTGCACAGGTGAAGTGTATAGTTCTTCAGCTGCTTAAAGGACTGGCATATTTACATCACAACTTCATTCTTCACAGGTCAGAGTGTGTTCATTCAGGCTTGTTCTCGTCACTAAGACATTTCTATGTCTTCAGCTGCACAGTACGATTTCAGAAGAGTTATTCCATGTAAACTCAATCAGAGGTCCCACTCTCCGGCTCAAATTTTTCATTCTGGTAATATTTTTCTAAAGAAAGATGAACTTTTATGCAAAGCCAAAATATTAAATGTCATGGATGTATACAGGGTAATACACAATTTCGTAGCAGGGGGAGATTCAGAGCCAAATTATAGGCGGGTAAAAATGACTTCAGAAAGATGGGAGCATCATAATGTAATTTTAACACAGAAATTAGTAGGTCTGTTAGTAAAATCCGCTGACTTCAGCTATCTTTGTTGCATTATGTGCCAATGGTGGCCATTCAGAAATGAGGAAACTTCAAAGAAGTTTGCAGGCCTGTAATTCAAAGTTATCTTAATACTCTTTTAGATTTTGGGTCTTAACTTACTTGATGGTTCCAGAAATATTGTAATTTTAATTTTAATTATATAATCATTTTAAATATTGGAAACTAGAAATTTAGGCCTATATTTTCCTTCTTACCTGAGTGTCATAAACATTCTTTTTCTAAAGTTTGTGTGCCTATAACTAATTAAGTATTAACAATATTGCAATATAGTTTTATAATTTAGTTCTTAATAAACTTTTCCTTTGGAATCTTCATTGTCACAGCCCTACAACATTCAGGGATCTCAGTAACGGTCTATTTCCAGATTGTTAAATATTTACTTATTTTTAGTGGCTGCAAAAAATCTAATGTTGGACACCTTATTTACAGCTGATGCTTATTGCGTTTAAAGCAGAATGTCTGAAGAATAAGTGTCATATACATGTCTGTTTTTTTTTTTTTTTCCCAAAAAAAATGTATATTAGCAAAACGAAAAATGTGAGCTGGAAAGGTTTTTTGAAATGTGATTGATTTGAGACAGATTGACCCAAAATAAATAGTCCTTCCCACGTTCATGAAGCTGATGATTAAATATAATGATTAAAAGTAATATTGAACTTCTCATAATGAGTTTTTTCAATTCTCACTGGTGGTTTTTATCAAAGGGATTTGAAGGTTTCCAATCTATTGATGACAGACAAGGGCTGTGTAAAGATAGGTGAGTAAAAATAAATAATTATACTTTCATAAATTAAAACATTGGTGATTTTTAATGAAATAATGAGGAAAAAATGTGATTTAATTTTGTGATTTAAGTAAAATTAATAATGGCACAATGTGAAAAAGATGGATGTTTGAAATCAGGCTTGATTTTCTTAATGCATATAGCCATGCATTTATATATATATATATATATATAATTTGTTTTCTTTTTTTCCACAGCTGACTTCGGTTTGGCGCGTGTTTACGGTATCCCGTTACAGCCCATGACTCCTCGAGTAGTCACACTGTGGTAAGCAGATGAACTTCATTCTGATTAGTGTCTCTATCATGCTGCTAATCCTTCAAATCCCTCTTTCCGTTACTGACAATGTTTACTGCACAGGTATCGAGCCCCAGAGCTCCTCCTAGGGACCAAGACACAGACAACCGCCCTGGACATGTGGTGAGAACTGGACGTACGGCACTTGAATAAAGTCTTATGCAGTCAGATTACCTTTTATATATTACTCAAGACAGAGCTGAAAAACAGAGGGAATGGTAAGACATACACTAGCAGTCAAAAGGTTTTGGTAAGTCATTTTAGTGTGTGTGTTTTTTTTTTAAAAAGTGTCTTCCTTTTTACCAAATTTATTTGATCCAAAATACAGCAAAAGCAGTAATATTGTGAAATATGTGTACTATTTACTATAACTGCTTTCTATTTGAATATATTTTTAAATGTAATTTATTCCTGTGATTTCAAAAAAAAAAAATGGATGCCACATGTACATTCAGAAAATATTGCTGATTTGCTGTTCACAAACACAGCTAAATATTTTTTTTAGGTTTTTCATATATATATATATATATATATATATTATCGGCGTTAACGTGAGACTCTTATCTCGCGATAAAAAAAATATCGCCATTAATCTATTTACAAAGTTGGGTTGGAGTCTATACTACAAGCTATGGTGACTTTCACCTT
>JAUCMU010000053.1:12573778-12591738 GCA_032275025.1 Enteromius treurensis | reverse complement strand
TAATCTAGATTAAAAAAATTAATCTATGCCCACCCCTAATATATATATATATATATATATATATATATATATATATAATGTGTGTGTGATATCTGAAGAAGCAAGTGACACTAAAGACTGACTGGAGTAAAGATGCTGAAAATATAGCTTTTGACATTTTATGATATGACATTTTGAAATATATTCAAATAGAACATTGGTTTAAGCTGCTCAGACCAGCTAAGGACCAGCTTAAACAAGTTCAAACCAGCATCCCAGCTTCCAAACATACCTAACCAGCATGTGCTGTTTTTTTCAACAGGGGTTATTTCAAATACAAAAACGCATTTCTCAGTTTTGCTGTATTTTGGATCAGATAAAGACTTGGTGAGCAGAAGCAAATTCTTTAAAAACCTTTGACTGGTAGTGTAAGCTTGACATACTAAAACCATATAGCAATAACCGAGCAGCGCAGAAACACTATCAAAGTTAGTCTGTGATTCTCTCTATTATTTTTCTCCATTGACAAATGAATTTTTTTAATGTCACATGCCTTTGTTGAAGCCATTTGTTTGCCTTATTTCCAGTGTTTTTTTGTTGTTGTTTGTTGTTTGTTTGTTATATATACATAAAATTGTCCTACTTTTGATGCACAGTATAAATACACAGACATACCATGTATAAATATTTTGAAAAAACATGTATAATTATATTCTAATATTTTAATATATAAACACATTTTTCTTAAATATGTATTTCTATGTACATAATAAATATACACAGTAAGCACAAATATTATGCTTGAAAATGAAGCTTTGGGAAGCCTTTAGGATTTTCTATATCTCTACATAAATCTAACCTAAAACATCATTCTGAACGTAGACTAAGAGTATCCCATCAAACAAAGGAGACAAAAATACATACTTTGTCATTTATTAATTGAGAAAAATGATCCAGTGTTACAAATCTTTGAGTGGCGGAAGTATGTGAATCTTTGCTTTCGGTATCTGGGTGACTCTTTTTCAGCAATAGCTGCAGCTAAAGGTTTCTGGTTTCTGCTGATCAGTCCTGAACAACATCTTGTAGGAGTTTGAGCCTTCTCCTCAGCACTCTAGAGAAGCCCATCAAACTCAATGACCTGCTTGCTTCAGCTCTATCCACAACAGTTCAGTAGGATTAAGGTTTAGACTTTGACTCAGCTCTTCTTCTTTAACCATTCTGTGCTAGAACGACTTGTGTGCTTGAGGTTGTATTGCCGTATTACAGATGTAACAGACATTTATTTATTTTGCTGGTGTAATTCAGAATCCATTGCTCCATCAATGATGGCAAGTCATCCTGACCCAAATGAAAAAATCATTTTCGAACTCATCTGTCCTCAAAACATGTCTCCAATAGTCCTCCTGCTTGCCTGCATGATCTTTAGCAAACTACAGATGCACCATGAAGCACCGCCACAAACACGAACACCTGATAGTCCGTCCACTGAATGAAAACACCTCTGCACAGATGGACTCTAACTTCAATTTCAGATCAACTCTGAATCCTAAAGCTTCACATACTTTTGCAACTCAGCCATTCAGAAATTTATTTTCCTGAATAAATAAATGACAAAGTATATATTTTAATCTCGATTGTTTGATTGGGTCAACTCTTGATCGACTTTCAGAACTTGTGTGAAAACGTAATGACCTTTTGGGTTATATTTATGCAGAAATCTAGAAAATTCGAAATGGTTCAGACTTTAAAGTTGCGCTACATGCTGAGAGAGAATGTAAACAAGCCCTGTATGAGAGCGAGAGGGTCTCAGGCAGCTGACGAAGGAAAAACTGCAGCAAACATACCTTTCAATCAAAAAGAAATGATCACTTTTGTGGAGAGTGACACATTAAAGATAGCAAAGTTTGCACTACATAAAAATTGATCGAATGCTTCTTTAAAGCCTAAGTTGTAGATTCTCTGTCATCAGTTTAGTGAGACATGGATATATCACAGAAACATGTCACAGGAATCCAGCGGTGTGTTCATGTGCTCTTCATAAACAGATGTCTGTTCTCCTTATGCAGGGCCGTGGGCTGTATCTTTGCTGAGCTTCTAGCCCACAAACCTCTTCTGCCCGGAGCCTCAGAGATCCAGCAGCTGGATTTGATCGTGCAGCTGTTGGGGACCCCTAATGAGAGCATCTGGCCGGTAAAAGCTTAGCTTTAGAGTCAAATGCTGAAGTGAAAACTGTTGTCTTGTGTTTAGAGGAAGGTCTGATCCAGAGTCTTTTGTGAACTGTAGGGCTTCTCGCGCCTGCCGCTGGTCGGCCAGTACAGTCTGAGGAAACAGCCCTACAATAACTTAAAGAACAAGTTCACCTGGTTATCAGAAGCTGGTTTGAGACTGCTCAACCTGCTCTTCATGTACAACCCACAGCGCAGGTAAAACACTGGCACAGTTCGATTTATTTGGTTTTTAATGTAATTCACACTTGTGTGAAAACGTAATGACCTTTTGGGTTATATTTATGCAGTAGATGAAAAGCTTTGGTCACAAATGACTAAAGATGTGGAGTGTCCATTAACACTAATTGCAGAGGCTAATTAGACTAACTCTGCCCACCAATGTGTGATTGACACAAAAGACTATTGGTAAAGCACATGCCATAGTCATTTTTAACGTGATCAACCCGAGTTCGAATCCCTCTTTTGCCAAACTTTTTTACCCTTTCTATTCAAATCTTATATTAAATCGGAAAACCATTTGTTTTCAAGAAAACATTATTAGAAACATTGAAGATAAAGGCTTATATTGTCCCAATAAGGTGGAATCTGTTTACGATTTAGGGAAGAACTGACTTGACATGACAAATGATGCAAACACGTAAATAATTCAGTTATAAGTGTCAAAGAAAGACATGAATCATTACAAGCATTGAGAGCGAGAGACTGTTTAGCACTGCTGATGGTTGAAATCCTGAAGTGGGCTTAACATTTCTTTACTAATTGTTTGTTTTCTAACACATTCAGTAACATCAGCTGTTTAGTAATAATTGTGTGCACTTGTGATCTTAATGATGATCATTTATAAATCTGCTGTCAACAAAAAGCACAGTCTTCTGATTATCATAATAACAGATACCATGGCTCAATACATGTAGTGTTCAAATTGGGATCTGTAATATTTTCTAATGTATTAAAACGATACTCTTCTGTTCAGCAAGGCTTTATTTATTTGTACAGTAAAAATTTGGCCTGATTCAAGAAAGGAGTCTCAAAAATTAAAAAAAATATGATTTTACTTTGTTAGTATAATGTCTACTAGAATTTTTAAAAATGTCCAGTGTTCGGTAAATATTTTAAAATTGTTGTTTTGTAAATTAATTTTTGCTTTCTTTGAAAAGCAAGAGAATACAGTAAAAAGTGCGTATTGGATATTAAATTTATGCAGTGGTTAAAAAATGTTACGCAATACATTATTATTGCATACTGTTTTATGATAGTTTAGTACTACAATACTGAGGTGCCACTATTTGCAATACGTAGCAGAAAATCCTGCTTTTAATAGTGTAAATAAAATCTATGGCTGTTTGCACTTTGTGCATTTTTTTTTTTTAAAGCTGAATATATTTGTTAAATGCATCCCATGCTTGTTGAATTTAATAATGTAATGATTACATGTCTTACAGAGCCACAGCAACAGATTGTTTAGATAGTTCCTACTTTAAGGAGAAGCCCTTGCGTAAGTACAGGCTTATTTTCTTTATTAGTTTTACACTCTTCTCTGTAACAACATATATGAGATGCGATTTCAGGCTGATTTTCTGACTCTTTCACTCCACAGCTTGTGAACCAGAGCTGATGCCCACATTTCCTCACCACAGAAACAAGCGAGGAGGATCTGTCACAGAAAACCAGTCCAAAAGAAGCAAAGTATGACCTCCTGCTGCCTGTTGATGTCACATATGTGTTTTACTCTCAGAATGGACATTTATGTACTTGTACTCTAAGTTAAAGTTCAGTCTTGCAGACATCAGATACATTGTAAATAATACAAATAAATCCTAACATTTATATAAAAATATCACCTTTGATTGTGAGCTTGATCTGCTTAGTATCTGATTTACTGATTTACTAATGCAGAGTTTCGGTTCATTTTGTGTTGTACAAAAGGATAAAAGGACAGAAAGCGACCTCATCTTTAAAAGGAGTAGCCTTGTTGTTTCTAATGTTAGAAGAAAAAAGGGATTTCGTGAGATTTCTGTGGAAATTGGCAGTGAAACCAGCCATGTAATTAATTAGGAATTTATCAGTGTTTACACGACAAGGTTAATAAATAGTATGCCAAATAGAGATAGGTTTAAACTATAACAATTAATTCCATTTTAAATAGTAATTAAAATGCAAGTGATGACGTTGGCGCCTCTGTGTCCTGAAGAGCGTGCTTCAGCTTCTGTTGATATCCATCTAACGGCTCACATTTATGTAGTTTAAACATTTAACATTGTGAAAAAAGATTTTTTGTTTAGTCAAATCATGGTGAAAAAGGTGTATTTCCTCGGACGAAATCATGCAGGTGCCCCTGGAATTCTGGAACGCGAGTGAAGTAGCCTATAAGCTGTTAAAATGAACAGGCGCAACACTGAGAAAAAAAACGGCTAATAAAATATACGGTGCAACGTGAGAAATCTTAATGTCATAATCAAAACCGTCTATATATAAGTGATAGATTTAATTTGTTTGAGCAGGGACATTTTTCTCCCAAGGCTAAGCCTACCCAAGCCGGCTTACACTTGCTCCGCCTATGATAGGTACATTGTTTAATTCTTGCACATTTTCTTCACAGCATTCCCCTTCTCAAATGGAAAGTCAGCTTCCATTCAGAGAAAACTATCCTCTGTTATAACGTTACAGAACTGCTGCCTATCCACGCTGCTTCAGACCAAGAAACCTGCCTTTTGAGAGAAGTAAATACAGCTGCGCAAACTCTTTTAAAAGTAATTTAATTTTTATCAGATCAGGTAAATGTTATCCTTCAAAATGAATGACAGCTGTAACACTTCATTATTACAACACATCTGTTTGATCAGAACTTTTAAACGAGTGAAAATGTTGATGGGTGAGTCTGTCAAACACATGGCCAGGTCATTTTTCAGCCCGGACTCAGAAGACATTGTCACTGAAAAGAATATCTGAATGGTTGTAAAACAGACTCGGTTTTCTTTACCCAAAATATGAATAAAGGACATCAAGACAATTTTTGCATTGTGAAACTACCGACAGCAAATCTCAATTACTTTAATTAGAGATTAAAAAAAAATCAACATGACTAATTGTGTCCAAAATATTAATTTTGCTGTTTAATTCTGAGGTTTAGCGTGACCCAGACACATCTTTAAGAGATTCACCCAGACCACATTTATACAGTAAAGTGCTGCAAGACTAAGCTGGACACAAAAGATACTGATGAAGCTCAAACTGGTCTGCGCTCAAAAACGGAGAATAAATTAACATAAATACAGAATAAAGGGCCAACAGCCAAAATCTTCATAAAATGAATACTTCAACAAATGTGATTATGTAAACATAAAACAATTTACAGCAAGCTTCATGCTCTCTCCAGTCTGCTGGCTGTGATGTGGTGTAGTGTTACAAGAGATGTCAGACTGGCTCGGGCTGCAAGTTAGTTTAGAGTAGATAGTCCTGGTTTAGTTGGGTCAGCCTCACTGGACTGAGTGGTGTGTCGTGCTTCAGCCCTCCTGTCCAAAATCATCTGTGAACTTCTTCACCTTCAACAGGTCTTCTGTGTTGACTGTGGGTCGTGTGGTAGCCAGAGAGCGCAGCATATCCGACTGACACACACACACACATACAGTAAAGTAAGCTTAGTATCCACGATCAGAAGTATATATTTCACTTTTATCCACTTCAATGGTTATGTGTGTGAAATAACTGGTACTTATTAATGGCAGCACATTATACCAAGCAGACTAGACTCTGTTGTGAGTTAAACTGGCTAAATGTGACTGATCTCACCATGCACACTATGGGTTCCAGCAGTTTATCACTAGGAACATCCATCCAGGTCATCTCTATGGCATCAGGGTCGCCGGGGGAGCACGGGGTCAGGAGGTCATCCACCATCATGGAGCTGTTACTGCGAGACGGACCGCGCACCTGATGGACCACAAAAACAAGCGTTCAACTCACTCTTCTAGATCTATGAAGATTTAATGGGGTTTATCATCGTTGATTGGTTACCTTTTTGAAGTGCGTGGCGGACTGCACTTTCCTGACCGGCTGCATGAGAGCGTCCCGCACTATGACGCTGATGTCGGCTCCGGAGTATCCGTCTGTTTTACGGGCCAGCTGACGCAGGTCTGCCTCAGTCAGACTGTGAGGTGTGTTTCCCAGATGAAGGCGAAACATGGCGGATCTGGCCGGCTCCTCGGGGAGAGGGATGTAGATGCGCTTCTCAAACCTGCACCGACCGGCAGGAAGATTACTCGAGTTCAAAACATGAGCGCTCTTCTATTTGTAAGGATTTCTCAAACTGACCTTCTGCGAATAGCAGCGTCTAGCACCCAAGGAATGTTAGTAGCACCGAGAACTAATATCCCATCATTGTTATTCCCAACACCTGTGGAAGAAACACGCCCACAAATATATTAAGGGCTCATGTATGAAAGTGCAGATAAGCATAATTTCTTCTGCTTTTTTTCCTCACCTTGCATCTGCACCAGGAACTCTGTCTTGATCCTGCGAGCCGCTTCGCTCTCGTTCTCATTCCTGGATCCACAGAGCGAGTCCACCTCATCTATGAATATGATGGACGGCTTGTGCTGGCGAGCCAGATCGAACAGATTTTTCACCAGTCTGGAGAACAATTCAAGAACGGCAATTCAGTGAGGCCTGCAGCTCACGCAGACTGACAGACAGCAAACTGAGCAAAAACTCACTTCTCGCTCTCGCCGAGCCATTTAGACACGAGGTCCGAAGAAGACACGGAGAAAAAGGTGGAGTTGTTGGCCTCGGTGGCCACAGCTTTGGCCAGGTAAGACTTACCTGTGCCGGGGGGCCCGAACAAAAGAATGCCCCTCCATGGAGTGCGCTTCCCTGCATTTCAGCACATACACAGAACTCAGTCTTTTCCTGTGATCAAAGCTGAATTGTCAGCAATATTACTCTTTATCTCTATAGTGTCACGTGATCCATAAAAATCCCCAAAATCATTTTAATATATATATGGAATAATTATTATTTTATTTGAGGATTTATTGATGAGTAGAACTTTTTAAAGGCACTGATTTTTTACAGATATAATACAGGTATGTATGTTTATCTATCTAGGTGTGTATGCGTATTCCTTTTATTGTTGTCTTTAACAAAGTCCTTACTGTCACTTAACTTGATTAATAAGTTTTAAAAAACACTTACTGATGGCATACTTTATTGTATTGTAATAATAGGGCCCTATGATTTCCACAGAATTTGTTAAACTTTGAATAAATTAATAAAAAACAAATCAAATCAACAAATCTGTGAATATTAGCCACAAAATTAGTGTTTAATATGAATCCTGCATGTTTTGCGTGTCTCTGTATGAATGAATGGCGCAGACGCGTGGTTTTGTTTATTGAACACGCAGAAAAGGTATCAACCCATAAAAATAAAAGTTCAGTTTATCTTGTAGACATTGTGCAATGTCTACGTTATTTTATGCTATCAAATAATTAAACATGCTTAAAAGAGGAATTTGGTAACAATAAAACACGAGGGAAAAAATAAAACATTTCATAAGGCCCTAAACATGTAGTTTTTGTTAAACCTTTAATAACTCCTATACGTTACATGACTCTAATTCATTTTGCTTTTTGATTCATAATATTGGTCACACTTAATTTAAAGCTCCAATTCTCACTATAAACAAAGAATTAACTATGACTTTTGCCTCAATAAAGTACTAAGTTGCTGCTTATTAATAGTTAGTGGGGTAGTTCTTAAGCTTATGTATCGAGTAGGATTAGGGAGGTAGAATATGGTCATGCTGGATATGATATGATAAACAGCCAATGTGTTAATAACAGACAAGCTAATAAACAACTGGTTAATATTGAGAATAGGTCCCTATAATAAAGTGTTATAATAATATTAAATTTAATATTAAAAAGGAGTGAAGAAATACGAAAATGGAATCCAGAAACAATTGAAAGAAAAATAAATAAATAAAGTAGACCCTATAAGAACGTATAATTGATATTTGGCAGGCTCAATGATAGCAAAACATGAATCAATAACTTTAATCTCTATGCAGTAATAAGTGTGTCATGAATGAGTATCAACTGTTATAATGGCACACAGGCTGACCTGTGAACAGGTGCGGGAACTTGATGGGCAAAATTACAGCTTCTTTCAGGGCTTCCTTTGCCCCCTCCAGTCCGGCCACATCACTCCACCTCACATTGGGCTTCTCCATCACGATCGCACCTGAACACATCAACACACCTCTTCATCACAAACACGGCAGCTCCTTTGCACTGACTCAATAAAAACACCTAAGACACACAGACTCACCCATCAGATGCTCCTGGAGCTTCTTTTTTTCAGGATTTTCTCCTTCACTGTCACTGTCACTTCTGTGTGTGCACACACACACACACAGTTTATCATGGTTAGCAATGGGCTTTATTCATCAACACCATTCAGCAGAACAAATAAGAGCTGAAAGTATACTTGTCATTGCTCTGCGTTTCCTTCACAGGCTTCTTGCCCTGTTTGTCCTTGTTTTTCAAGTACTCTTTGAGTTTCTCGGCTCTGTCCAGATACTGCATACACTTCCCACGGATGCTTTCCTTCGCCTTGTCACTGTGCGCTTCATCTGAGAAACAAAGAAGCAAAGGTGTATTGCATGTTAAACCGAAGTACATTTGATCAAACAGTCATAAAAGAAATAAACCCCCATAAATGACTGACAGGGACATTGTTCATGACTCTTAAATAAGAGTTTGCAATGAATTGCAATACAAAGCCAGCATCCATTTTCCTTTTTTTTTTTTTTTTTATTCACTATTTGCTATATAACAATGACCAATAGGCAGCCAGGCCCAGGTGACATCAGCCAAACAAAAAGGCAGAGTCTAAATATTTTGATAAAAAATTCTAACGATGAATGATCTGCGTGCAATGAGATTTTTAGGAAATAAAGAGGGTTGTTGATTTGGAGTAGTGTTCAGCAGATGTAGTTGACTCACATTTGATGGCGTGCAGGAAATACTCCACAGCATGCTGGTAGAGTCTCAGCGCCTCCTCATAGTTCTTGGCCTTGTCCTCCTCTGTGGCTTTAGTGACCAGCTCAATCGCTTTCTAAAACGACAGACTCATACATGATGTGTTCATTCCCCATCGACTCAACTCAACTTCATTTTCAGGTGATTTTATTTCTTGAAGCGTATTTAAATGGTAATTTTGCTGCCTTCGTTGCTTGGACATTTTAAAGGTATCCACAATCAATGCGTTGCCACTTTAGATATTGCATTGTCATTTTGCACATTGCATTTCAAAATGAATTTTGCATTATGCTTCCATAAAGAAAATAGTTGTGTCTACACCCCCAGAACATCCTTACCTTCTTTTTAATATATATATTTAATATATATATATTGGTATATTATCCTTTTGGCTATTGAATGAGATTGAATGAGACGTTGTGATGTGCAAGTCTTTAAATATTAACTGGATAAAAACCAGATGTTGTGGGTGTTGATCTTTTCAAAAATGCACAACGGTCTAGAATACAAATTTTGTTCAAATGAGAGATGTAAATTAAAATAAATATATACGAATCTTACATTTTTAGAGTTCAAAAAGATGTTAAAGCTCATGTATTTTTTTAATGAATAAAAAGGAGGTATGATTGAGGGAAACAAGACAAATTGCAAGTTTAAATCCTATTTGCTTATCAGATGTTTTAGATACTCAATGGTACAATTGAATGGAACTACACAGACAGGCCCATTGAGGAACATGCATCCTCAATGCAATAAATGAAATACTTATTTAAGCATTTCACCTTTCGCCTTAAGAATACACGAATGTTGAAAAGAATCTTTTCTGAACCTGAAAAATTAAGGATATGTATTTAGTTTCAAGACATACCTTTTGTATTAGCCCAATGTTTGGATTAAATTCATTTGTATATGAGTGATGAAGGTCTTTTTTTTTTTTTACTTTTAAAGCATTACTGCTCAATGTGTGTCCGTTCAAAAAAAATATATGGTCGTGCAAGCAGTGCTTTCAAAAGATATTTTTCTAAAAACTGAGTTAAATAAGAGTTCATCTGAATTCAGTAGTTCTGCATACACCTTATTTAATAAGTGACGGTTGAAAATGTATATTATAACTGTGTCACTGTCTATCAAATACATGCCATCAGTTCTATGAACATACATTTTTGCCTATTCTTTTATTTTCAGATTGAATTCCAAATAAATACAGCTTAGCAACTTTTATTTCAGCAACTGTGTGTAGATTTTTGAATTGTAGACTGACAGATAAACAGGCCTAACGTTACAGGTAACGTTATAAAAAACACCAGCTATTCAAAAATGACTTAATGAAAGCAAGAAATACTTAAACATACACTTCGACTGACCTCTCTGAAAAATTGTCGTTTAGTCCTATACTTAGTAGTGCATCAGATCAAATGAATATAAACTGAAAGTGGGGTCTGTTTACATGGTTGCTTGTCAAAGACAGTTATTCTCCGCCGATTTCTGATATCACGTTTACAACGCTAAACGCTTCTGACGTGCGTGGATTATAAACTACAAGTCACTACAGTTGATTTGTTTAGCTAATGTCTAGTTATAACATGGTTAAATAAAGGAGCTAAAGATAAAGCTAATGTAAACTCACCTGCAGTGTTGACGTTGTCATTTCATCTCACGCGCCAGCGCTTTCACTGCAGCGTCCTATTAATAATATTTATCTTATATTTAAATAGTTAGTTAAATATTGAGAACGACAAAATCAATATTGTAATGAAGGTTCATGTGTGACAGTAAAGTGAACACAGAAACGGAAGTCGCTACCCTCACTCCCGTACTGTCCTCCGGAAACAAAAGCTCAACGCATTAGTTCCATAGTAACACTAACACATAACGACACTCGTTTAATTTTAATAGTTTTATTTATATATGACATTTACATAAAGACATAATGCATAGCTTTTAGGTTACAGGCTTTGAGATTTATAATACATGTACAAACAAATTTGCATTTTTTGCTTTTGATTGCATGCTGCAAGCTGCCACAAGTGAACTTTGGTTCAAACTTTTTCTCTTCAAAAAAAACAAAACAAAAACAAACTCAAATCTATTAACTAAAAACGATTAACAAATAATGAAACTGAGGCATGTATCTAGGAATTTATAAAGTACATTCAGTGTCTAAAGCATTGGTCATGTCAAATATTAAGCTAAGGACAGCTCCAAACATCTCTCCTGTGCAATCTGTAAACCTGGGCAGGTGTGTTTAAAAGCACTGTTAAAAGATGAATCGCATCCAAAATAAACATTTTGTTTAAACACACACATACAGTATATATTTTGAAAACATATTTCTCATATATATATATATATAATATAATATCATATAATATCATATCATATCATATCAAATAAAATTGCTAAACATTTAATATATAAACATTTTTCTAAAATACATACATGCGTATGTGTGTATATACACATTATGTATATATGCATGTATGCACGCACACAGAAATTTTTCCACGTTATTCCCTTGTGCGTATTGCAACCCAAAAAAAGGGGAGGGAAAAAAGCAAATTTGACAATGTCACACAAAACTCCAAAAACGCGCTGGAAAAATTATTGGCACCCTTTCACAATACCTACAGTCAAACATGGTGGAGGTTCAAAGATGTTTTGCTGTCTCTGGCACTGGGTGACTTGACTGTGTGCAAGGCATGATGAAATCTGAGGATTTTGGGTCGCAGTATAGAGCCCAGTGTCAGAAAGCAGTGTGTATTAAATTAAGGGTGCCATTAATATTGTCCAGCCCATTTTTGGAGTTTTGTGTGACTTTGTTAAATTAGCTTTTTTTCTCCCTTTTTTGTTTTATTTCTGTGAGAAATACTTGATTTTCTGGAAAAATTTCAGGGGTGCCAACAATTTTGGCCATGATTGTGTGTAGGTATATTGTATATATATAATATAAATGCATACATATTTGTACAGACACACATATATGCGATTAATCATTTGACAGCACTAACACCGTTGCATATTTAAGACAATGCACAATGCATTGGGTCCTCAATAAGCAGTCTGATTTCATAACACGAAGGGAAACAATGTGTCAGAACATAATATCCAAAACTATGACTGATCACCAAACTCAGAGTCGAAGAAATCAATAAATACAGCCGAAAGCATCATACCTTTCATTTAATGGTCACTTAATGGAAGGTTTTCACATGAATAAAAACTATAGTTTTTTCTATCATTTGAAACATTTTTGATATTAGTATGTACAATATAAAAGTTTAAGGGCACTTAAAGCGTCAAAGAGGTGGTACGTGTGGTCTTTGTGCAGATACATTTGTTTTTTGCCTTTCACTTGTGGAGTGAGCCTTGTGCTAAAATAAAGATGTTATAGAAATATCGCTTCTGTTAAGCTTGAGCAGAAGTTATGAAGAAATGCTGTTCATCTTATATTTAAAACATCACTAGAACATGCTACCTCCATTGTGCATGTTGTCTAATGCAGTATACTAATGAGGGAATGTCTTCAGTAATGAAAAATTGCTGAACTACAACACCTGTGACTGAAGTGATGGGTTAATATTGTGTGCTCAAACTCAGTTTGCATTACATGCATTACATAAAAATATAGAATGTTAATACAGAATATATACTGATGCTATACTGATATTATATTGATAAACAAAACATACACACCTTGACAAACCACATATCAGTGCTAAAAACGTGATGGTCCCCATACATTTCATGACCAACAAAAATCTGACTTTTCCAGTCTTGCCTGACAACCGGATTATGATTATTAAAAACCATTTCATCAACATTGTACTTGCAAGTTCTTCAGAGCTAAATATAACTAGAAAATATATTTTGACTATAGAAATAGGACTTTTTTTTTAAATTCATTCCTTCACATTTCCAAGCCTGAAAAACTGAACTTTAAAATTCCCTGATATTTCCAGGTTCTTATGACAGCGGGAAGCTTGTAATAAGGACTAATTAATGCACTACAGCAAAACCAAAAAAAAAAAAATCAAGGCCTGGTGAAGATTGGGTCATAAATGTGGAAAAAAGTATTTCTTATGACATGTAGAGAATGGATAAAGTAACAAGTATTCCTATACTTTATATTTCTTTATACGAGTTAAACTGAACCAGTCAACACCTTTTTGAGCTTTAACTTTCAGGAGGTTATTTTTGGTCAGTCATGTATTTAAAGCTTCATTTTCTCCATATCTGCATTCAAATTACAAGTATTTGTTCAGATTATAACACAGATGTAACAGTCTTTGCCATGCGATACATATAAATACAGGCGAGTTACGTGAGAAACAAACAACATAGATAATACAAGAATAATATGCTTATTTTGGTTACTTTGCAAAGCCTAAGCCTGAAAATGACTGTAAAAGCTTGTTGGCTCTAGACGAGAAGGCACAGCTGGTGTTCCTGATAGAGGAAACTGGGATTGTTTTCTGCTTTAGAAAGCAACACGCTCACACACACACACACACACACACACACACACTCTCTCACACAACAAATGTTGTTGGCTAGAAGAGAAGTCAACTATGAAAACACTGCCTGAATAAAATACTAGCCGTCAGTAAAAAAAAAAAAAAAATCCATCGTTTGCTGTAGATTCTACGTGAGTAGTCCCAAACGAGCCAGTTTGGCAGAGAGAAACGAGTGAAGCACAAAAACCACAGGCTTCGGCCCCGAGTGAAGCTCAAACACCTGCGAGAGAGACGGAGAAAAACTGAGCACGATGAAAATCATCCACCTTTTTCCTAACAAGGCTTCTGTGTTTTAAATGTAATAATGTTACATTTGGTATATATTAATGCGGTTATGTAAAGACAGCATCTACAAAATAGCTCTTTCAGCCCGCTGCATTATTTTCCCTGCTGATTCCTTTATGTTCTGCCGTAAGTAAATTAAAAAAGTAAAAAATAAAATACAATGCATTTGTGGTCTGCTCTTCCAGAAATCTTTCCCCAAATCCTCACGCCTCTTTCCAGGTTTGCTTTCACACAGATGCTGTAAAATTAATTGTTATAGAAAAATACTACTACAATGATGTTTAACTTGTCCATAATATTGCTGTGGATAGGAGGAGAATATGAAGGAGTTATTCATGGTATGCTAAAAGTATGTCTTTGATTGTACTGCACAACTACTTCTGTACAACTAAATTTAAAAAAAAGATTTATTTTTCTAATTTCGCAGACTTGAAATATACCAGTTAAGTATATTAACACCACAATTGCAAGGCATTTTATAAAGTACATAAATATGAAAATGTATTTGTAGCATACTTAGCATGCAATAAATGTATTTTAAATACATTTATATGCATTTATTTTTCACTAAGGTGTTTACGGTGTAGTTACTCCCAAAGTTACTCCCATAATTTGTCATGGGGCATAGGAAAAAGGTGGATACAGGGAACCAATTTGACTACTGATTACATAACATATATCTCACATACCATCTCTCCCTCTGGAGCACCGAAATCCAGGTAGAGGTTCCTGACTCCGTCGTCTGCAGACATCTTGAGCCGCTCGTAGGGAAAGTGGAAGAGCATGGAATCGCCAGACTCCCGCTTTACAGTGAAGCCTCTGTCATAATGCAAGATCAGACGCACGTCTTGTCTGTTCAGCACGCAGCCTGAGGAGCACAGACAGACAGACGTCAACCATCAGACGTAAACTCCTCTGATTTAAGCATTTTTAAAAACTGCTTTCTCCCAAAGTTTTTTTTCTTTGTTTTGTCACAGATGGCGACACTTCATTTCCAGTGATTATCGTCAATTTGATTGCACAGATACTATTCAAACTGAACATAGCTGGCAATGACGTCTCTGAATTCAATAATGACATTAAGTGTTTCATCTAATTTATTAATTATTAATCTTGTCATTATACATTATTGCAAACAAACGATACATTACGTATACACCATACATGGAAATCTTATTTATTCAGCTTTCATGTGAGTTTTGAAAAATGTACTTGTTTTGTGCTCCAGGTTTATGAATATGCTATGTAAAATTTCACTGAAAGCTTGCAGGCGCAGGATTTAAGCAGATTAGATGATTGCAGAAGTCCTGCATGTGTGACTAGAGATCACAAAAAATT
The DNA here is from genome assembly GCA_032275025.1 of Enteromius treurensis. Lineage (NCBI taxonomy): Eukaryota > Metazoa > Chordata > Actinopteri > Cypriniformes > Cyprinidae > Enteromius > Enteromius treurensis. The sequence goes on along the minus strand of JAUCMU010000053.1, from coordinate 12,576,354 downwards.
ACAAGTTATAAACATAAAAAATATATATATACATATTGTTCACAGAACAGCTAGGGTGAATTTTCATTTCATGCAGACTTTAAAACAACTCAAACACACAGGCTTCTATGAACTTACATTATAGCCAGGGTTGCTAAAGTAGGCCTGATCAGTAACGTTTTTAAGATAGGTAATTGTTTTCACACACACACACCTATGGAGACCTCTTTGATGAGCTCAGCAGCCAGATGTCCACCCTGCACCAGCGCGCGTGTCCATATGGACAGATCCCAGTGCGTCTCCACACGAAACACGTGAGACTCGATGCCCCGGCCCGTGCCTGTGCGTGTGGCGAACACCAGGTCTCCCCCCAGAGCCGGGGAGCTGTGGACACTGCCCGAGTGAACCAGCCTGCAGGCAGAAACAAAAACTCCTCAAACACTGAAGACAGAAAAGAGCGACTTTCACAATGCATCAGGCTTTGCTAGAGCAAGGGTCTGACCGTGTGGCAAGCAGCGGGTGTGTCAGGAGAGGAGACGTCCAGCTCTCATAGGTCCACGGTACCGACTGGAAGAGCAGGAGGTCTTTCTCTGTGAGCACCATGACCACTCGTCTGTACTGATGCCGCCCACCATCCAGCTCCAGCTGCACACAGACACACCGCTTACATGTGCACAGGACAAATCTCTCCGAATTAATGCTGTCAAACGCATCAGAGATCGTCTTTAAAGTTGAAGTTCTTAGTAATTAATATAACTAATCAAGGGTCTATGTAATAAAAACGACGATAATCACTAGAAATTACTTCGTGCATGTTTAGAGAACTGATGACCTCAGAGTGCGAGAATCGCTCTGTGTGTGTGTACTGGTATTTGTGGTTTATGAGGACACAAATGTGTATAATGACATGGGTATTACAACATAAACATGGTTTATGAGGACACTTCCTGTGTCCCCGTAAAACAAAATAATTTAAAAAAAAACTGGTGAACTAATGAAATTTTAAAAAAAAAATGCCTGTAGGGGGTAGGTTTAGGTGTAGTGTTGGTGTAGGGCAATAGCACATACAGTTTGTACAGTATAAAAAACATTAGGCCTATGGACAGGCGTATAAACCACAAATGCAAGTGTGTGTGTGGTACCTGCTCTGCAAGCCAGCCGATGTGTTTGAGTGTGCAGTGTGTGTTGCCACTGGGGTTGCTCAAGAAAGAGTTGATTTGGTCCATCGTCTGTGGCAGTAGGGCAGCAACATTTGTGTGAATGGCTGTGAACCAGGAGTGAGCAGAAGCTCCGTCTTTACACCGCAGCACCACAGTGTGCTGGCCGTCCGGAGAGTGAAGCTCCAGCAGCCTGCAACAAGCACAGCATCCCTCAAAATACACTTATCCCAGCACTTTCACGACTACACTCCTAAAAATAAAGGTGCTTCACGAAGCCATAGAAGAACCTTTTTGTCTAAATGGCTCCAGAAAGAACCTTTAACGCGTTTAGATCCTTTCTGTTTCACAAAAGGTTCTCTGTAAAGAAAGAAGATTATTATGATTATAAAAAGGTAAGAAAGAGATGGTTCTTTAAAGAAACATGTAACAGAATGGTTCTTTATGGAACCAAAGAATGGCTCACCTTTTTAAGCACCTTTAGTTTTAAGAGTGTAACACTCTACATGATTAGTATTTCTTGAAAGCAATTCGTGAAAAGTTTGTTACTCCTTGATTTTATTTTTTATAAAGTTATTTTAGTTATTTTTTTAAATAATTAAAGCCTTTCTATGCATTTACATGCCATTTTTTTTGGCAGATAATGTTATAATTGTAATATCATGTTGCAATATCATGACAAACACACCTGTTTTCCAGGTCAGGCATGGTGAGGTTACGGCTGATGAAGCTCATTTTGAGGGGGATGACCTTCCTGTCACGGCTTACGCTGCTCCTGGGTGACTCATCGCTACTGCTGAGGTTTGGGGACTGAAGACGACCATCCCAAGGCAGATCCGCACCCACAGAGGACTTCTTAAAGAGTGGAGACACCTCCCTGATGTACTTCACTGCACACAACATACACAACCGAACTGAGCATTCAACATTAGGAAAAAAACAAAAAAACATTTACACCAAGAATCTGTGTGTGTGCGCAAGAGAGAGACAGACTTGGAGCTTTAGGTCCAGTCAAATGTTTTAACAATGTCTTACAGCTCGTCCAAAAATGTATATTATCTCATTTATACCATCCCAAAAATGTGTGACTTGCTTTCTTCAACTAAACACATTTTTTTTTTCATCTCTGTGAGCTGATATAACACAAAGCGAACAGTGCAAATGTCATGACTGTAAATCCATACAACCCATAATAATCCATAAACCACCACAGAGCATCAACATTCTGGTGCCTGCTTACTAGTGCTGGGAGATAATCTCCATAGTTATATCATCCAATCTCGAGCCTGTGAGACTACTTAATAGGGGTGTAACGATACGTCGTATCGAATCGAACCGTTCAGTACGAAGCTTTCGGTTCGGTAAGCATACGAACCGAACGATTCAGAAAAAAAAAAAAAGAGAATAACCTGTGTAAAATATAATGTTTTCAGTGCTACG
>JAUCMU010000053.1:12534507-12556740 GCA_032275025.1 Enteromius treurensis | reverse complement strand
TTTTAGATCTTTAAGTCCATCTCATGAAAAATCGGAGCAGAAACAAAGGTGTTGCATTTATATTTTTGTTGAGTGTATAACTGAATATATACTGTATCTGTGCGTCTTTAGATATGCACAATAAATATTCACAGTACACACACATTATATTATGTGTCTAGAGGTTAAATGGGTGGAACATGCTCTGTAAAACTCATGGGTCTTTCCCACTTGACCATTCAGCCAATGGCGATACACAGATTTGGGACTAATTTCCATATTGAGTATCTGAATAAAGTGAAAATATGAACAAAACAATAAAGAATTGTCTTTGACTGGCAAGTCTGCATGGAGCTTTGCAATAGACTATTTGATATAATCCCTTTGAAAAGACACAAATGTGAAACACCTGGATATATAAATTGAAAACATCATAAAATGTCTGTGAAAAAACTAGACCACAAGACTAAATAGCAGATCACCATTAGGGTAGTATAACTCTGTGGCTGTAGTAAATCATTGTATCGCCCAAGTGTTGTAGAATAGGCAAAAAAGCATGGCGTTTAAAGAGACAGTCCATCTTAAAATGAAAATGATCTCATCTTTTTGGCTCACAGAGATAAGTAAATGTTTGTTTGTTTGTTTATAAATGAGTGCTTATCTGAAGAAAGTCACACATCTGGGATCAGTGTTGAGGAAAGTTACTTTTAAAAGTAATGCATTATCATGTTGCTCCCTAAAAAGTAACTAATTGCGTTGTGTACATTTTATAGAAAAAGTAATACATTATGTTACTTTTTGCTTGTTTGTTATTATTATACAAATTTCTGTAATGTAGTTTGAAGCCCTTTCACATCAAAAGTGAAATGGATAAGTTTCAGGCTGAAATGTAAATATTCTTCTGCACAGTAGAGAATGCTGCTCAAACTGGATTGACTGAACTGGATTGGCAGGAGAAGAAAGTTAAAAAATCCTCAGCAATAAATTCTAGGTTAGCATTTCATTTTATTCATTTTGAAGATTACCCAATCTGAGATTTTCCACATTTAGTTTAGAACTACACTGACCTCATGTGCTAACCTGATTGTACCAAGCGCAACATGTCTGGGGCAGCATTGTTATTAACCAATCAGATCTGAAGAAACCGTTTACCGTTTTTGTGAAGTTTAGGCTTACAATCAGTGTTTGGTGCTTGTACATCAGTGTCAGTCATCTATCATTACCTATGATTTTAGGCATTACTCATGTGGAAGGGTAGGTTTAGGTGTAAAGATATGGTCAAGACTAAATTTTTTGCATTAAAATGTTTTTCCAGGGTCAACAAAATATGTTTACCTTGGGACACATAGAACTTTGCAAAATCAGGATGCGACATCATGTTCACAAGACACATCTGTATTTTACTCCTGATTTCTCTCAACATGAAGACAGAAGAACTGTCAGTCAATACATATATGACACATAAAGTAACTGGTGTATTTTCTTGTAAATTTTAAAGTGAGGCATTACAAGTAGTGCTGTCAAATAATTCAACACGATTAATCGCATCCAAAATAAAAGTGTTTGTTTACATAATATATGTGGGTGTATACTGTATAATGTTTATTATGTATATATACAAACATGTATATATTTAAGAAAAATATTTTATGTTTATATATTAAATATATTTATACATAATATAAATATAATAATATAAATACATAAAGGTACATACATTAAAATACTTTCATTTATTCTGTATTTGTGTGTATTACATAATAAATACAGAAATTCTAAACTGAACTAAACAAACAAATTCAATTTTTCTATATTAAGAAAAATTATTACTGATCCTCCTTTAGCAGCAAAACCTCCACCAAACAAATAAAAATATTGATTGGCTTTGGAGCACCTCTCCACACAAATCTGCTTACTTATCACTATTCCTGGGTTGTCTTTGATAGCACAGCTCGCTTCTTTAGTTGATTTGCTTGTGTAATTTGTGTCTTCTTGCAACACACTCAAAGTCACGAGTTACTTGTTCAACAGCATCAAATAGGGCAAATTTTAGGCAATGTCTGTATATTTGGACCAAGCATCTCTACAGAACTCTATAAGTTTGTGTGGGAAAGATATCTCACTGATGATGAGGCCTGTTAGTCGGTACTTGGGATCTCAGCAGATCTGTGAATCAACTGACTGGACATTTTCTCCAATTACAACTCAGCGATTCAGTGTTGTAGGGTTGGCACGAGGGATCACGCATGCACTCTTCTGTCTGCAGTCTCCTCCTCTAACAAATGCGACTCAAACGCAGACACAAAGAACCAAAGCATTAAGTTTCCAGAAATCTAAGATAAAAGTAAGTTCTCAAATGATCAGCAGGGGAGCTCAGAAAAGTCTACTATGCATGGCAAACAAAGGGAGAAAACAAGTCAGCATGAAATGTCTTTTCTTTCCTACTGTGATATATATCTGAGTGAAACAGTCACTAAAACGAGAAAACGTGTGGAGATGTCATTTGATTGACAGGTTGCTAGAAGATCAAGGGGCATTAACGTTTCTGATAAAGAGGGCATCTGAATTCAGTAATAATAAAAATAATAATAATAATGTAAAATAAAATTGCAATACTTCTTACAAACAAAAAACAAGAACATATACACATATATTATTTACATATAATCATTTATTTACTTATGTTTTTATTTCTTTATTTATTATGTACATATAAATACATACTCATGCCTGTATATATAAAGAGATTTTATATATTATATATATATATATATATATATATATATATGTATACACACACATGTAAATACAGGTAAATATTTTCTTAATATATGCTGTATGTGTGTATTTATATATACATAATAAATATGCTTAGTATAAACATTTTATGTAAACAAAAACGTTTAGGATTAGATTGATTCAGATGAATCATTAGATGGCACTACCACAATTATCAAATAATAATATCAGTTTTGTCTAACTGAATGCTATTATGTTTTAGATGCAGATTTAAGAGTACGTAAAGTTTATATGATTTAATAAAAACTAATAAAAAGTCTAATAGACATTCAGGAAAGTTACATAGTTACATATGAACATTCAAAGTCATAACAATTTGTTGAATATTTGTATGCCAGTAAGATTTGGGATAATTTTGCATGTGAGGGCTCTCACGATGACGGAACGTTTAAAGAGTATGACCGTTTTCTTGCACTTTATTGTGCAAACAAATTGTGCTTTCACTTTTACTAAATAATTGTCCAGAGATCTGAACTGTGTGCAATTAGAACAGCAAATGTAGTTGTGCTCATGTAAAATAAGGCTATGACTTGTGTCTGTTGTCATCATCAAACAATCCTGCCAAAATACAATATAAAAGAGGACCGTTAGGGCATCCTTTGTCAGTTGACCTGCGTCTCATTTCCAAAGCTGGTAACGCACGCGCATGCATCGTGTTTTGAGAGTATGTGCAATCACACAAACACACACCACAACGCCCTCTGCTGATACATTAGTCTCAGGCCACTGCAGAAATACTTCTAAAGGAAAACAGCCAAGTTTTGCAGCTGTTTACAACACATTGAATCGCAAATTAATTAAAAAACTGTGATTAAAAACTTAGATTAGATTTAGATTAAAAACTTAAGCAAAACAACACTAGACACTCATGCAATCAGTAAAAACAAAGCAAGTCATAATGCATCCCAACTGAAGATAAGGAATCAAAAATATCATGTGATCCTGGAATACAAAACCAGTCGCCATAGCACGGGTATATTCGTGGCAATAGCCAAAACTATACATTGCATGCGTCAAAATGTATATATATTTTTTTCTTTTATGCCAAAAATTCTTAAGATTATATTCCAAGATATTTTCTAAATTTCCTGCCGCAAAAATATAAAAACTTAATTTTTGATTGGTAATATGCATTGCTAAGAACTTCATTTGACAACCTTAATGTTTTTTATTCTTTTTTTTTTTTTTTTCTTTTCTTTTTTTCTTTTTCTTCTTCTGCCCTCGAATTGAATATGTTCAAATAGTTTTATTTCGGCCAAATGAATTAATTTTTAAAATGCTGCATTAGTCATATCTCAACGGAAGACGCAGCTATCATAGAATTACTGATGGAATACAATTGGAATGCGTGTAAAATGAAATCTGCACGGACGAAACAAACTCCTCAACTCCTAAATTTCCTCTGGAGCCTGTTGAAGAAGTTTGTGTGCGTGAATGCAGGAGCTCACCGCCGCTGTCCAAATGCACGGTCACCGTGCCGTCTCTGTGCAGGACGATCGATGACGGAGCCCGGATCAGGAGCCCGGGCGGGCGCGGCGCTCGCAGATCTCTGCAGCACTGGAAACATACTGCCCAAGCCTGCTCCTCGTTGATGGGCTGCTCGTAAGACTCCAGCACCTCCTCCAGAGACAGCTCCCTGATCTCAGCTCTCTCCGCGGGAGAGGAGACCCTCGCGTCTCTGTCCTGCCCGCTTCTGTTCGCCGACCTGGCCATGTCTACAGTGTCCTCAGAGGCCTCTGGAGGGTGTCTGGAAGCGCAGTGATGATTCTGCGGCTCATTCCGGGAACCAAGCGTCTGCAGTAACGTCAGTCAGCGCCGGGCATAGGAGCGGAGGTGGCCAGCTCTGATGATGGCGCAGTTGGAGCAGAAGACGGAACGCAAGGTAGAGAAAAAAAACTTACTTCATAACCGTTATATTGCCTGGTGTGTGTATGTTGTATGATGAATCTTTCGCATCGGTCAAGTTTCCTTCATCTTGTCTGGATGGGTGTCATATCCTGCATCCTCTGCAAAGTGCGCTCCGAGCTCCTCCCACACCCTGGACCAATGAGACAGATGCGCTGAACTTGCAGGGGAACTAGACGGGGTACATAAAAAACCGACGCTCTGGTAGGCATTACAATATAGGCATTACAATATAAAGGTGATTAATGAGACATCTTCAGTGTCATATATATATGTGTGTGTTTTTTTTAGGATAGAATACAACTATTTGAAAATCTGAAATCTGAGGCTGCAAAAAAAGATTAAGTTTTAAAGTATGTATGGTGTGAATTTTACAAACAAAATTACAAAATATCTTCATGGAATAGGACAATCTTCACTTAATATCCAGATTTTTGGCATAAAAGAAAAATCTATAATTTACAATGTAATGCTGATTATTGCTACAAATATACCTGTGCTAAGGCTGGTTTTGTCATCCAGGGTCACACATGTACTATGGCTGTCAAATTGATTAATTGTGATAAATCACATCTAAAATAACATTTTGTGTATACACAATATTTATGGCATATATTTTTTGCAAATAAAGCCGGGGTGGTTTATAACACATGCCCCCAGTTTTACAGACAAGGCTTAAGCTAGTCCCAGATTAAATTGCATGTTTGAGCTGTCTCAACTTAAAATATCTTGCTCTGACATATCTTAAATCATGTCAGTGTCATTGTTCTGTGTTAAGATGCACACCTGTAATATTTTCTTACAAGGCATTTTCGTAAAAGTTGCTTAAATATCTTAATTTAACTAATGCCTAGTCCTGGCTTAAGCTAAGCCCCGTTTGTGAAACCGGGCCATGGCGTCACGCCATGGGCATTCCTCCATGTTGAACATTGTCTCTTCCTTGTGTACTATGTTTGCTTCCATGTATCATGTGCTTTTGTTTCCCTTTTGTGTCCTCATGTTCTCCCTCGTCTATTACTCCGCCCCGTTCTTTAGTGTTTCACTCCAAACCAATCGTGTGTGTCCAGGTGTTCCCCCTTAGCCCTTGATTGTATCCTGTATGAAACCATGTCTTGTTTCATTCCCTGTTGTCGCTCGTTGAAGTATCCTGTCTGCAAGTGTAACAGTATGCACTGGTTTTTTCGTGTTCTCCTGCCCTAATGTGTGCTGTTCCTGGAATAAATGTTCATGTGTACTTGAATCTTCTGCCTCTCTTGGTGATATAGAGCGGCAGCGTGACACATGGTTTCACTAGGCCTTAAATTAACTTTTTTTTAAAAAGGCCTTAGAAGGAAACATTACAGGTGTGCATCTTGACACAAAACAATGACACTGACATGTCAGAGGAAGGCATTTTCAGTTGAGACATACATTTTAGTCTAGGACTAGCCTTATCTGTAAAACCAGGGGTAATAAAAATCATGAATGAATTAAAAAATTGCGCACAAATTTATGTCATTTGTTACTTGTTATGACCCTTAAACACTCATTTTATTATTATTCTTAAAGGTAAAGAAATGGGGAGCATTTTAATTGAAAACAACTATTGTAAGTAGAAACAAATCTATAACAAATTTGTAAACATAGAATAACAGTAAATTAAAAAGGGGCCGTTTTTTTTAAACGGAGACCTACAATTACTGCTGTCACCTTGGGAGGGTGGTGTTGGGTCATGTATGATAATGACAGAACTTTAAATCTGCTATTGAGGGTAAATTGGTGGTGGTACAGAGCTCCTTTATGTCTCTTTACACTGTTAAAAATAAAAGGTTCTTGTGGTTATGCCCAAGATGATTTATTCTGGGTTCCAAAAAGAAGCTTTCAGTGAAGTTTTTACAGAAGAAAGCTGTTCTTAGTGTGAAGAATAAGAACATTTGAGTCATTTGAAGAATCATTTTTTTCTGCTATACTGTAAATATCCATGTTTGGAAAAGGTCCCATGGATATTGAAGGTTCTTCATGGAACCACAAACCTCAATTTATAAGAGCAAGTTATTTTTGCAAACAAAATCATTTCTGATGAACTCGCAGCTAAAAACTGAGAAGGCTGTAGGTAATAGGTCCAATTCATTACTTCATGTAATATTCACACGGCCTGTAAGACTTGCAGAACTTCTTTTGATGATTCTAAAACATCATTCCTGTCCAAAAACACAGTCATAAGCCTACAAAACGACAGATGAATAAGAACGGTGTAGAAGCCTCAAACCTGAACTTGACAGTTATTCCTCAAAGCTGACCGAAGGTTGTTCCAGGATCAAGGATGTTGATTCAGGAGCATGCTTTGTTTGGTGAAAACACATTTATTTGGCTTTTATGGGTTACGTAATTAGTCTTGCTCAAGTTGGTACAAAGTTGTAGCTCACTTGCTGTAAGTTCATTTCAACTTCCCTGCAGACAATGGAAATCAAGTCAAGATATTTCATTCGAACAGGTGGTGAACAACAGATATGGTTTAGAACTCCATTTACTGTTCTAGGCAAAATACTTTTATACTTTTTACAGATCTTTATAGTAACGGGTTTAAACATTGTTTTGTTTTTTTATTCTTGTCTAATCAGACATTAACACCTATTGCACATGTCTGCATGCAATGTTGAATGTAAGATAAGACCATGTCCATCCAAGCATCCCCCAAGAAACCGAACCCGCAGGTGTCTTTGTAGAAAAAAGGACTGGACTAACATCTCACAGCAAGAACTGGAGGATCTGGAGTAGTTCCGGAAGATGAGATGCACTAGGTCTTAAAACAGCTGCTGGAAACAACATGCTGCCTGCTATTTCTGATACTGACAAGACCTTCTTTTTGGGAAATTTGAGGACATGATCCTTTGCAAAAATGATTTGTAAAAATACAAAACAATTTCTGTGAGGGCTTGAGTTTTGTTGTTGTATATAATAAAAAGCTGGGTATAAAACAATTTTGCACTATTGAAGAGAGATAAAAGCTTTTATTATTACAGCATGGTTTTAATCATCAGTTGTGAAAGAAAGAAAAAAAAGTGAGGTATCTAAATAGGTTTACTCCACATTGATCACAGACAGACACATTTAGGCAAAGCATTAATGAGGCATAATGTTGCAAACAACCAAAAGACCAACATTAATTATAAACCAAGAGAAGACGTACTGAAGCCAAGCATAAATACTGATGAGCTAAATGTGTACCATGATATTACTTCTAAAATCTCCCTGGTTTTAAAAACAGAATAGATTGTTATGGATGCATTATCAGATTTCCTTCCTGATAACATAAACTAAATATACTCTCTAGAGTCACACAAGAAAGTCTTGATCTTCATGTACACTAGAACTGCTTCAAGACACTGCTTGACATGATGTGTCGAATATAAATCAATGTGATTCAAACAATGCACCATAAAATACCAGCTTCTGTTGAAATCAAACATTACCTCATAAAACAGCAATACCTTGATTAACATTACAAAAAAGTTTACATTTGATCACATCAGGTTTCAAATTCCAGAGTATCGAGAAATTCTACAGAACAGGTACAAAGAATAATGAAAGTCCTCTATGCAAATGACAAACAAAGTAGCACAGTACTGCAGAACATCTGACATCCGGGGTAAAGCAAAAACAAACAAGTCATAAAATCATATAGCAGTGTTTGCACAACACTAAATCAACACTTCTTTCACATTGGTTAGTGATGGCCTAGCACATCTGGCATAGAAAAATATTAATTTGGCATCATAAAAAAAAGATCTACAGTAAAGAATTTCACTCTTTAATCAAAATATACATTTTCACTTTTCAAAGCTTTGAGCATATCATTTTTTTTAAATCACTTCTATCAACAAATATATATATATATTTATTTATTTTTAATCTTACATCCGAATCATTTCATCGTGAAATCACTGAAGTATTTCAAGATTTAAGAGCAGATAGACACGTGGACGACAAAAGTCAGTTAATTTAATTTCTAATGGATATAATCAGAACATTAGCGTACCTAAAGTTGATTTTCTTTCAATGACTTTAGCTAACACTGAACTTCCAGAGGACTCTCTCTTGCTCAAGCACTTTAATAGATATTTTAAAATAAGCATCTCTGCTTTGCTTTCAGGTACAATAATGAAATATCCTCAAGACAACGTAAATTCACATTCTAAGTCAAACAGTGTTAAGATAGTCACATGAATCGGCATGTATTTTGGAAATAGGGCAGTAACCATAACTGAGCAACTCAACAGAGAAAGAAAAAAGTTTTACTTTTGTCCTCATGCAATCATATACTGCATATGCCTTTCTTGATCTATTATCTGGCAACAAAAACACTTTTTGCCCTTATGAGTAATAAATATGAATAGAATAAACATTCTTTTCTCCAAGTAATATAGTTAACCCGAACTTTAGACTGTTTAACAGTCTCCTTAAGACCTTCATAAAAAAAACAATACTAGAGTATTCCCATAACTAACATACTCAATCAGTTTTGCATTACTGCTCAACAATAAGATAATTTTTTTTGTTGCTTGAAAATCTAGCGATAAAATTTTTTTGCAGGTAATTCACCCAGAATTTTTGTTTTTCTAACAAAAACACACCCATAGAGCACAACCTGAATAATAATTATTTAATTTAGGTTGAAATTATATAATTTCAATGGCGGTTATACTAGAACTATATAATTTTTTTCTAATCGTGCCTTCGTTGCAGGTTATATTATTTTTAATAATTATGTTTTTAGTAGTGCGGTCAGATTAATCACACGTATATTTTGGATTTTTGTTTACATAATGTGTGTGAGTCCTGTTTATTATGCATATGCAAAGACACACATACAACATAAAGTATATATTTATTTGTATTTATATAAATTATCAATATTTAATAAATAACCAACATTTTTAAATATATATATACACACATGCATGTTTATTTATATAAACATAAATATACACAGTACACATATTATGTAAACAAAAACCTTGGGATTTGGATTTTGGGTGTGATTAATCATATTGTTTGACAGCACTACTTTTTTAGAGCTATATTCTCTGAAATCCTGCTTATAGAATCATTATGGGAACTTTTTAGGCAATTAGATATTTTTATTTGCGTTGAATCTGCACTATTTTTGACTTTTGCACCAATAATCCACTGTAGTATGCATGTCTTTCTTCATTTGGTCAGTTAAGCAAAGTGCTTCACAGCATGTTGCAGGAAGGGTTCTGATGGGTGACTTTAAAAGAAAAAGAAAAACCACCAAATCACATTTATGATAGCTGGAACTATTTTTTTTTTCTTGGTCCAAGTCTTAAAGTCTACATCCAGCAAGAACATGGACAACAACTGGGGCCGTTTCATAAAACAAGTTTATCAAATAAGCCAGATTCTTTAGATTTTCATCAGTTTATTTGTGTTAAATAAGTCAGACTAACTAAATGCCTGCATTATTTGGTAAACTTGTTTTGTTTTATGAAACAGGCCCCAGGTCTAAAGCTAACAAAACTCTAGCATAACATCTACTCATACAATCAAATATGAACTATTTCCCAGGTCTAGAGTCCTCCTCCGGGGGCCCTTGGTGAGCTGCTTCAGGTGTGTTTGATTGGGTTTGTAACCAAACTCTGTGAGACAGTGGGTCTCTAGGAGCAGGAACTACTTTCGTTGATATTTATCTTCAAGCGGTCAAAGTCGGTGTAAATCTGTAGAGAACTGAATAGCATTTTTTTGATATACACACCATCCCACCGACCAATGTTTGCAAACAGTGTTGACGTGTTTTTGTGGGCGGAGCCTACCTGGTGGCAGAAAATAGTCTATTAAAGACATAAAATAAAAATAAAACAAATAAAGTTAATTTGAGTTTATATTTCAAAATTATTAGTATTACAATTATAAATTCCAAGACTTTATCTCTCAGTTTAGATTAGAGAAAAATCAACTTTGCGTTCTCTCTTTTCCCATGGGTTCACCAACTCATTGGTGTCCATGTTGAGACAAAACAAAGACATTGATCTATTTTATGATCAAATCACTGTTTCCGAGTTTCTTTTAGCTGAAAGAGCTCAGCCTTACATTTTAGTCTGGGACTAGGCTTAATCCCTGTCTGTAAACCCCACGGAATACACTTGCATTAGCAAAGTTTATAGGTAAATTTTATAGGTTGACATAATATTACATGATATTTCATTGTAGGGCTAAGGCAATATGTCCTCTATGAACTGCATATGTTAATATTATGTAGATCTATTGTTTAAATCAAATTTATGCTTCCAAAGTGGTAATCATAGCAGTTTTCTTCACCACTGTCCATTTAAACGTCTACGTTTAGCTTCATATGGTGTCTTTGAGGTGTCTACTCTGTTCAAGCAATAAACCCTGTGAAGCTGTGGTTCACAGGGAAATTATAACAAGCCCCTGCCTGCCTACAAACTCCTCAGCTGTTACAAATTAACTGTAAACCACGGCAACACTGGGATTATGGCTTATATAAGTAAGGTTTTATAAAGATTAAATGTAAAGTGTAATGATATTAATAAAAACATCATTCCACCAAATAACGTAGTCCCTCAGAAACTGTTATAAAAAGTTCCTATTCTAACATTCAAAAAGGCACAATAAACCCCCCCCCACTTGTTACCAGTGTTTTCCCTGCCACCACAATGCGTAACTGTGACTCAGAATCGGATTCAACCCACATCTACAACGTCAACTTGAAATGCAATGTTCTTTTCGTAAACAAAAACACCATACTAGTTTCTGTGTCAATAAATATATCTTGAAGTTCATTATTGGACCATAATTTCTTCAAAAACAGCATCCATTGTTCAAAGCTGTGTTAAGGAAGAGAACAGCTCTTTATTGCTCTACCGTCCCGTTTAACAGACGAGCGTCCCGTTCCCTGCAGTGGGATACTCAAATTTGACTGTCCTTTTGTATGAGAACAAAACGGAAGGGCGAATGCCACAGTACTTAAGATCTTTACGTTTTCTATACATTCGCGGTTGTGGTTTTGGAGGGCATCCAGCTGAACTGATAGCGCTCTCGTGGGACAAGCACGTCTAAATCCAGCATCTTCTGCTCCTTCTCGCTGTCCACTGTCTTATATCCCAGCAGAGTCATGGCTCCTTTGCAGACCTCCTGGATATGATGAACCTTCTCAAAAGGTAAGGTGGTGCGCCATGCCAAAGAGACGTCCTCAGCGTTTCGCGAGGTGATCTTAAAGGCCTCCTTCTTCGTTCCCTTGCCCTTCCCATGCGTGATGCGGTAGATCCACTCCTGCAGACTCTCCGTCATCTCCAGACCCACAAACTCGTACATGGCCTCGATCTCCGCCAGCGTGTTCCGAACGAGGTCCTCGTAACGCACCATTTTATAGCGCCCCTTTAAGAAATCGGGTGGCTTTAGGGTGGCGGTTTCATAAATCCGCACATGGCTGCGACAAATCTCCTGAAAGACCTTATAAGACTTCTCGTTTTCTGGGACATTAGCCTGCTCAAGGACGATAGCACTGTCTTTGACCAAGGCTTTAACCGATTGCTCGCGGGAACGAAGAACCGCACGAGGGTCACGAACCAGGTGGATGATGCGCAGGTCCAAGCTCGGGTCACGCAACAGCGGATACAGCGATTCTAGCTCGAAGAAGCGCACTTCTTTTAGCACCACGTGGCTGTAGGTCCGACACGCTGCCTCGGCGAGCTTCAAGCCTTGTGTGTCGCAGTGCAGCTTGCAGTCCTGCTCTTTGCTGATCTCGTCACGCGCTGTGAGGAAACAAGCGGGCGGAGAGCAGAGCGCGCGGCTGTGGCTCCACATGAACAGGTTGGAGACGTTGCGTGGCTGAGGCATGTACGAGTCCATCACCGACATGTCGCACTGAAAGACGCTGCGGATCATGTCGCGCACCGCCATCCTCAGGTTACGCGCACCGGCCTGGTGTATAGAGGTCCACACGTGCCAGCCAGGCTCCATCAGGTAAAAGACGTCTGGGTGCTGGTTGAACACCTGGCCCAGGAACGAGGAGCCAGACCTCCAGGAGGACAGCAGCAGCACATGTACCTTGCCCTCGGACGCAGCCGTGTTGGGAGTTGGAGGACGGTTGTACCAGCCGTACAGAAGCATCAATGCAGCCACCTGGATTAACACCAGACTCAGCACAGTGGGCTTCGACACTCTCCACCGCAGCATACTGCCTGCTTTATTGACCTGTGAGAGCAAGCACAGGCATACTTCAGTGGCTGATTCAAGCATACCCTAAAGCAGGGGTTGGGCAAACTTGCTCCTGACTTTGTATGTCCTGCAAAGTTCAGCTCCAACTCTAATCAAACACACCTGCTTTTAATTTCCAAGCGATCTTGAAGACCTTGATAAAAAGTTGCTTTAGGTGTGTTTGATTAGAGTTGGAGCTGAACTTTGCAGGACATTTACATTTATTCATTTAGCAGACGCTTTTATCCAAAGCGACTACAGGTAGGGAACAATACGATCGTTAAGACCAGGATTGGGCACCCCTGCCCTAAAGCATTATATTAGGATTAGTTTTAATCAGTGTTGTCAAACGCAATCCATCACATCCCAAAGAACTTTTTGTTTATATAATATGTGTACTATGTAAATTTATTATGCATGTATACATATGATATATGTAATATATAAACCACATATTTTTCGTATATTTAGGCTATATATATATAAATATACACAATTATAGACACACACTTTTTCTTATGTCAGCAAAATCCTATCACATATCACACAAAACTTGTTAACATGAACAATCCCAAAAATCTTAAAGTGACATCTCTCCATTTCTAATGTCAAAATATGATATTGAAGAATATGGAGTTTATACTTGACAATTGTCTTGACTGTATTTAAAAAAAAATATGCAAAATATATGTTTTTTTTTTTTTTTTTAAATACAGTCAATTTTTTACAATCAATGGTATTTACTTTAGCACCCACCAAGAACTGACAGGAACTTACCCAGAGCCAAATGCAAGTACAAAAGCACTTAGGGAAGTAGATCAAGTTAAATTATAACCAGTTTAATACATTTAAATAAAGCTAGAATAGTACCTTGACCCTAATAAAATCAAATCTGTTACGTTCCAATTTTTGTTTGTTACAAACAGCCTGCTAATGCAATGCTCAATCACGATTATCACACACCTCAGTTTTTATCTCTCTTTATTTAGAATAATCATTTTCTTTGAGAAACGACGCGTCCCACTAACTCTAACCAGCAGATGGCAGTAAATCTCCCATTACAACTGACAAAATCATACAGAAACCCAATAATAAAACAAGAAAACAGAAGCTTGCATAAACACTTCTCTACACTCAACAGAAAACTCTTCCCAGTTGAGCAAAAAGGATGTTTTTACAGATCGAGTTATCCACATCAAATCAACAGGCCTATGAACAGATAGGCGCACGCACAGATATTAAATGAAATGCAAATGGAAATGGAAAGGCAATGCACACTGTACCAACTGGAAACTTCTCTCTGAAAACAACACAATGTGCACAATGTTAATGCTCCTCAGCACTCTCAAAACATGCAGCTTCTCGGCCTTTTTAAAGGGACAGTTCACCTAAAAACCCATTTCAAGCCTGTAATACTTTACGTTTTCCGTGAAACTCAATATCGCAGGAATTATAATAGGGGGCCTACTTTAAGTTTCAAAGGGCAATATAATGGTTCTGTTTAAGGAAGAAAACAAAACAAACATTTATTGACTAACACATTTTTCCTCTCTTGTCTGCCATATTAATACATTTGGATTGTTTCGCACATAAAGCTTTTGCATGGTTACAAAAATCCGTAGATTTTACACGACACACACAACAATTTAGCGTGTTTCTAAATAAATAAGTAAACACCAGTATATTATACCAATTTGAAGCATCATCACGAGGAATTTTTGGAATGAAAGTATGTTCTAGGTGAACTGTCGCTTTAAGATCGTTGCACACCTGACTAAGAGAAACAGGTGCGAAACGTGCTGTGATAAATGAGTAATATGATCGGATTTAACTTGAAAAAAAACTGAGTGAAAAGTCGCTTTTCTACATTTTTATCCAAAGGCCATCGCACACAATTTACTCTGTGTGTAATCCTAAACCTAGTGAGCGGACTAGATAGACAACATTATTAGACACCATCATCATGCAGTATGACTCCAGAAACGCACGCAGTGTGCTGGGATCCCCAAAAACGCCGAACGCACCTTCGCTTTGAGACAGGGTTGAGACGTCAGACAAACCAACAATTCATCTTTTGAGCTATCAAATGTTTCTACAATGAGTTTTCTAATAATATGCTTATTAGGTCCACACAAACGCGATATAACAGACTTCCAGTAAGATAGAAGAGGTTCGGTTGTTCACAACCATCCTCTTTTGCGACTTCTAGAAAAAGTCCCAGTCACAAACAGATCATTTTGGAGTCACCCCGACAAATACATATACTAATGTGATACTGTTTGTCTACAGCAGACGCTACGTGTTCTTAAAGCGCGTCTTACCTCCTGCTCAGCAACGCGTTCGCATTCAGGGATGAAAGGTTCGTGCTGTAAAACTCTGCGGGTGAAAAAAACTTTAGAGACGTGGCCTTTAAGAGTGATTGGCAAGCGGTGGGTGGGGACACAGCCAGCAGCCTTCTGTAAGATGACACGATCTTCTCAGAGTGGACGCTGTCTCCTAGTCCTTTGTCTTAGGAATAATACCAAGCTTATCTATAACGGGTATTACTCTGTATACTTAAATTACTGTGAAAAGACACACATTGCTATCCAGCGAACATGGCTTTTTCGGATTTTTTCTATAAAAACCGATACACGCCAATTAAATCTACGTATGATATAAAAGTATATTCGCAGAATCAGAAAGAGCTCCATAAGCATTGTGCTTTCACAACAAGGATGAATGAAACAGGAAAAGATTGCATCTGTATCCTGTCCATTGTGCCAATCTTCCTGTGCTTGATGCCACAGGTGGACGTCGAGAAAACAGCAGCTAGCATAGAGAGTATTAGATATATTTATCTGTGCAGCCCACTGAGACGAAGACAAGATGATAATTAGCAAACATGTGATGTGCTTTTGTTTGGTTTTAATCGAGCTTCATTTTGTTTTCCCACAGACAATGATTTTCCAAAGGATGTTGATGACATTATTTATTGTCAAACGGAAACATGAATTCCCCAAACTCCAAACATGTAACAAAACACCATGCTAATATTGTGAAATGTAAGTGACTCACAGCACTGACTAGATATTAAGCATTAGTCATGCTCCAAGAGGAAACAGAAATGGATAACACCTTTGAAAACATTAGGATCTTTGAGGCCGTTTTATCCAACCTGAGTTTATCACAAGCTTCTTTAAGGTTTTGGCTTGAAATACTTCTATTATTAGTCTATACGAAATATTTTGCACAATACACGGCAGAACTCGTGGCAGACGTGCTTTCAAACCAGAAAAACCAGTGACTCCACTAGCATCCTGGTGGGAATCCCTTATGAACGTACTTGAACTAAACAAAGACAACTATGTACATCGAAGTAAAGCACTGTAGCAAACACTAGATCTCGGTGTCCTGATAATTGTACCATAAAACAAAAAAATCCAAAAATATAAATAGAATATCTCAGGAGCTATGCTGTTTGAATGGCTGTACTGTGGTGGTTGGTAAAACTTGGTTTTGAAAGACAAATGTTTGGATGTGCTGGAAAACCCAAAGAAAGATGAGCAGGACGCTGACATACTGAATCCAGGCAAACTTGATGGTTTCCCAGAAGCCCGGCAGATAAGTAGGAAAAAACAGTCAAGGAAATTAAACTCCATCTGATAAAATCAAACCTAAACGGAGCATCTAGGATTGCACAGATGTCAGGAAGTCAAAAAATCACTTCATGTTTCCAATATGTGCTTGTGAGAGGCTGCAGCCACAAACTAAAAAGCAACAATTTCCTGTCATGTGTTTTTTTTTCCAGAAGAATGTTATCACTTTAGTATAAGAAAAAAATGGGAGGGGAGGGGATTTGTTAAGTAAAATATGTGTGTATATATATACACATATATATATATATATATATATATATATATATATATATATATATTCAGATCACATTAAAAGATCATTCTAAAATGCTTATTTATTAGTACAGTTGTCTTTGTTTTTGAACCTGTGGCACTTTTATTTCAGGATTCTTTATTGATGAACAAAGGTTAAAAAGAACAGCATTTATTTGGAAATCTGAAACTTTTGTAACAATAAACACTTTCTATTTTAAATAACTTTTTATTTATCAAAGAGTCCTGACAAATCACAGGCTACAAACATATTAGGCTGCACAACAGCTTTCCAGCATTCATAATAATCAGGATATTAGAATGATTTCTGAAAAATCTTGTGACACTGAAGACTAGTAATGATGCTGAAAATTCAGCTTTGCTTCACAAAAATAAATTATACTTTAAAATATTTTATAATAGAAAACCATCATTTCAAATTGTAATATTATTTCACAATATTGGTGTTTTTTTTCTGTATTTTTGATTAAATAAATGCAGCTTCATAAAAAAAAAAAATGTATATCTTCATATTCTTATAAATATATATACACAGTACAGGCCAAAAGTTGGCCTGACCTTGAGTAGTAATGATGGCCACTCCTTTTTCTTTAGTTAGCTGATTGGTTCTTGCCATAATAATGATTTTAACAGTTGTCCAATAGGGCTGTCGGCTGTGTAGTAACCTGACTTCTGCACAACACAACTGATAGTCCCAACCGCATTGATAAAGCAAGAAATTCCCCTAAATAACCCTGATAAGACACACCTGTGAAGTGAAAACCATTTCAGGTGACTACCTCTTGAAGCTCATCGAGAGAATGCCAAGAGTGTGCAAAGCTGTAATCAGAGCAAAAAGTGCCTATTTTGAAGAAACTAGAATATAAAAGATTTTTAGTTTTTAGTTATTTCACCTTTTTTTGTTAAGTACATAACTCCACATGTGTTCGTTCATTCATAGTTTCGATGCCTTCAGTGAGAATCTACCAATGTAAATGCTCATGAAAATAAAGAAAACACGTTGAATGAGAAGATGTGTCCAAACTTTTGGCCCATACTGTATTTATATATACACACATTTATTATGTAAACAGACACTTACTTAATGATTTGAGACTAATAAAAAAAAATTAAAAATCTTAACAAATCTCAAACTTTGAACACGACTTACTTTCTTTTGTGCTGTTTGGAACCCATTATTCTTCAATTTGCTTATTTTGTATTCAACGAAAGAAAGCTGTCTTTTTTTATATTTAAAACATATATCTAAATAACACAGGTAAATGTAAAGGATATGTAATGGTCTCCATTGGATAGTTGATCTGGGCGCTGATCCGGAATGGAGAATTTGCAGCTCTGCCCACCGTCCACACAGGAATGACCCCCGAGAGGTGAGCACTCACTGACATTGACAGAGATTTGAAAAATAAGGTTTTAGTGCTCAATGACAAAGAAACAGATAATATAGCAGTAGGTGAATAACGAACACAAATATAAGCTCCGAGCATTTAATAGTAAATATTGAAATATTAGCTCTTTTTGAAAGCAATGAAGTGAAAACAAACAAGTCGAGAGAGGCTCTAAACATTTTCATAATAAAAGACATTTTTCTTATCTTACAGTTTCTCTGCTGGTAGAGTCTAATGATGTTGGCCAGGTCATATGTACTCGCAAACGGACTGGATGCGTCAATCAGTGATACCTAATAATGGAATAACAAGTTAATATGTGATTTTTGCAAAGCACAGTTCAAAAATAAATACGTTCCAAATTATTCCACCTCAATTTTTCTTTTTATTGACAATCTTCCTGATGACATGCAACATTGCAGCTTCACAAGTCAAACCGGTTTCAAGCTAAATTTCCAGCAGTGAGTGAATCATCGCATTCATCTGTATGTAGGTCATATGCTGGGGCTCTTGGGTTATACTCACGTTGTAGACAGTATGCAAACCTCGGTGAGGAAGAGGGGTTCGTTGGTTTAGCTTCAGGTCTCCGCAGATTAAGAGCTGAGATCCTGGCACAGGCGACGAATGCTGTATAAAGGCAAGCGTCTGCATCACAACCGTAGACATTCGCTAGACAGGCAGAGATCAAGAAAGATATTAACACTGAA
Organism: Enteromius treurensis; assembly: GCA_032275025.1. NCBI lineage: Eukaryota > Metazoa > Chordata > Actinopteri > Cypriniformes > Cyprinidae > Enteromius > Enteromius treurensis. The sequence goes on along the minus strand of JAUCMU010000053.1, from coordinate 12,537,852 downwards.
CAATTCAGAGTTATTTGTGGTGTGCAGGAATGTGCTAAATACACACAAAAAGCTGGTATGAAAAGGTGAGTAGGAGCTGAATGCCGAGCATCTGTTCTTCTGGCTTGAGTGGGATATCAATCTGGAGAGTAAGAAGGTCAGACTTCCCATCCTGGTCTCGGTCCTCCTCCAGGACCTGAATAATAAACAACCATGCTTTAATATGTGATCCATTAAACCAGTTATAAGTATCACAGGTATATTTATAGCAATAGCCAAAAATACACGGTAAGACTTAGAATGATAATTTTTTTCTTTTATGAAAAAAATAAGTTGAAATAAGCTTTTCATTAATGTATAGTTTGTTAAAACCGGACAATATTTGGCTGAAATACAACTTTTTGGAAATCTGGAATCTGAGGGTGCAACAACATTAAAATCTAAATATAGATAAAAAGTTGGCCAAATGAAGCTCTTATGCATATTATTAATTTTAAAACGCATTCATAAAAAAAAAGATTTTGATTATGTAATTTGGCTATTGCTACTTATAACTGCTTTTGTGCTACAAGGTCACATATGAAAACCTAATAAACTTCATTTAGGCAACCTTTTTTTTTTTTGTTGTTGCACCAACTGACTCTAAATTTCCAAATAGCTGTTTCTAGTGTAGCCAAATATTGCCCTATCCTAACAAACCACAGACCATTGATCCTTTATGACTGGCTTTGTGGTCCAGTATATAGTATATAGCTTAATAGTCAATTACTGATATAAAAAGTTTATATTTTAGCAGTTTAATTCTTACAGAGAGATTTGGGATGCGTAAATTATCTCCCAGCAGTCGATTAAAGTTGGGATACGTGCTCCACGCAATATAACTCCCTGCTGTGTCTGTTGCTCCGATCACAATCATGTCATACTGGAACTGAATGACTGCTTGCTCTTCATATGTGCTCCTCTTCAGCCAAAAGCCTGTCCATAAATCAGATTCATTTCATGCCATCAAACGATCTGAAGCATTTGGAAATAATTTGATTGCAATAAAACGCACAAAGCCTACCTTGACTTCTGTAAGCCACCAGGAGAGGTGAAATATACGTGAGGCATAATACCACACACACAAATAGCGTTGCTCTGGTGCAAACGCGTGTTCTGTATCTTATTAAAACGGGATGAGTGTACACGTCATAAAAAGCCATTGTTGTTATTAATACTGCAGTAAATATTAACTTCCATCCAACACCACTAAGTCCTTGTGTATCCGGCGTGCATTGACACATACATGCACTAGCAACGAACAATAAAGAGCTATTTCGTCTAAGTAATATAAGTAGTATAACACTTTGGGGGCAAAAACCTAATAAAGTCAAAACTTGTGTATTAGATAGCAAACAAACAACACGCGCACTGATTGTTCCGGTGGCGCAGCGTCATCTGTTCACCATAGCAACAGCGCGAAGCTAGGCCGGGTGCGAAGCACGTGCATTATTAGATATTAATTAATCTAAAGTATGTTCACAAACAAAAACAATCCGGTTAAACACTCGGTTTCTGTTATCGGATAAGTCTAGTTTGCTGCAAAATACACAAACTCGCGTATAGAAACAACCCCGGAATCGAGGGAATGGTACAGCCCCGCCGTGACACAGGCACGCTCGTGTGGTGACGTCATTACGTCTCTGGTTCTGAAGACGAATGTCTGCTGCTGTTACATTGTTGACGTTTTTAGTTTTGATTTAATTGACTTAAAAGCACCAGAAATTTTCGATAACAAGTCGCTCCTCGAGCAATACCTCTGCAAAAATGAAATGGATGTTTAAAGAGGACCATTCTCTGGGTAATTCATCGAAAATGTCATGTTATTATCAACAACGGCCTGTCAGATGCGAGTAATTATTGATCTGTTTGTCGGTCTGAGGCTTTCACTTGCTAACTCGATCTACCTCGGCTTGCGATCTGAGAAGACCCGCTATATATATCTGCTGATGTCGGGCCTGTTGTGTGCTGCTTATAATACGACATAAATAACGATAATAAACCGAGATCACACCGTAGCAGAGTCAGTCGCTGGTGTTGTCGTTTTACCAGCGTCTGATTGTTTCTCTTTCGTTTTAGCATGTCATGTTTAGCATTCAAACGCACATACATATACATTAATGTTTTTTTTGTGACTTTGAGATATTCACATGTCTATTGTGTAACGTTATGTAATTATTTGTTAATTGCTCTTGTTTTGGGGTTAGTTACCAGTATTGCGGAGTAACTAGTTACATGTAACGTTAACGTTGTAATCCGTTACAGTTTAACGTTACTGAAAAAAATGTTATTAAATTGCAGTTACTTATGAAAATGAGCTACTAAACTATTTCTTATTATAGTTTTAAATTTGTATTTATCCTCAGAATGACCTCAAAGTAGGTCTTATTTTGTGGCAGCTGTGCTTTAAAATTAAATTATTATAATCTTAATTTAAGTGGTGAAGGATTTTGAGAGTGATAGTAATCAGTATTGATTACTGTAAGGTTAACCCTGTTTGCGTCACATGTTTGAAAATTATTATACAGAAAAGTAATCAAACATAATAAGTTAAACTACATCAATAAAGTAATTGAATTAGTTACACTGCATATTGCATGTTAGGGTAATCTGTTACATTGTCAAAGGAACCTTCCCAACACTGTAACAATGTGTGTGTAGTTTTAATCTATTTATAATTCTTAAAAAGAATGCAGATGAGTATGATTAATGAAAATTAATTTACGTTCACACATATTCTAGTGAATATGAATGATGTGAAGAACGTTGCATGTTGACTGATTGATGTCTTGTCTTTTTGCATCCATTGTTCAGAGCACAGGTGTGTGGAGTCGGCCAAAATCCGCAACAAGTACCCGGACAGAGTTCCTGTGAGTATGGATATAAACAATCCAACATGGTCATAACCTTCTTCATTTAAAAAAAAAAATATGATGAAAGTCATAGTAACAAAGCTTGTCACTGTTATGCACTTTTGGGGAAATCCAAGTCAAACCAAGACTCATTTTCCGTCTGGAAGTAATGGGGTTGACACAATAATCACAGTTTCAGAAGTCCATACCAATGCCAGTGAAATTTAATGATATTCCCATAAAACCAATATCCTGTTGAACGTATTCCAGTTATCAGATAAAATAAAAAAAATGACCTGGACAATTAAAGAAAACCATTAAACAATTATACCAAGGACTGCTATGTAGAATCCATTAGTAAGCATTTATATTTGTCATTGGCCCATTGTTATTTAATTAATAATAACCATATCATAGACAACAGCAGGTCTAAAGACCCTTTTACACCAAACATAAATGTTTGGCAGTTTTGGTG
>JAUCMU010000053.1:12505055-12525148 GCA_032275025.1 Enteromius treurensis | reverse complement strand
TGTTTTCAGTTTTGTGGTTGACTTGTAAATTGTGTATACGATTATTCTCTGGATTGGTGGGTTTTTGTCCATTTCCCCATTCATTTTCTATGGCCGGTCATTTTTGACAAGAGGACCATAAGTGTAAAATCCTTTTTTTACATCTACTTAACCTGTTTGAATCATGCCCTCAATTTTTTCCTGTGTTCACATTCCAAGTGCCATAAAAGTCAACTTATTACAAATCATTCCCGATGAAGCTGTGATTTTTTTAAAATTTTACAAAAAAAAAATCACCGGTCAGAAATGACCGAGGAAGGCTCAAGGGTTAAAAAAATTAATAAAAATATAAAAAAAAGAAAGAAAGAAACTTGTAAAAAAAAATCAATGCTTGTTCAGATGGTAGTAATGTATTAGGGACTTAAGCAAAAAAGTATAGAACTACCAAACAAACTGAACACAAGATTTGAAAGCTTTTTATTTAAAATCATCCACAGACTATGGGTTTACAGTCCATGACTGGATTTTATTTCAACTATATACAGTGTTGCATGGCATGTCACAAAATATTAAAACCAATGAAAAAAAAAAAAAAGTCAAAAAAAAAATTTAAATCACGTTTATCTGTTCAGTCTCTTTAAAACAATTGTCTCTGTTCTCTCAGTGCTCTTCTAGTCCATGTACACACTGATATGACACACGAGCCCCAGCACTGCGGCCCATGACCTCTGCAACTGAAAATGTGCTGCGCTTTCTTTTAGTAGTAGTAATATATTTGTACTGGATGCAGAGATAGAAGAAAGGAATTTGAGAATTTCACCTCACACTGGAAAATCAGGATGGATTACATTTTGATTCAGGCAATTCAGGGAATTCATTTTGACTCGATTTACAAATCTGATTAATGACATCATGCTGTGAACTGTGTCGATTTGCATTGCTTTCTCTGCATAGTAATGTACAGTGAAATCATCATCCCCTGAATTTACCAAATGAAATATTACATTCAAACAAATCATTGATCTGCTTCTTGTTCATCAGTGTCTCAGCGCTACAGTTAAACTAAATTTTAATTAGTTTTTTTTCCCTTCTCATCCTCATGTCATTACATACCAGCATGCTGTTATTTATTAAGTGGAAGACAAACATTAAAGTCTGAAGAATCATTATGCATTTCCTTTTTAAAAACACTTGCTTTGTGTTGCACAGAACAATAACAGTGCCTCAGTCTAGAATGACGTGAGGGTGAATAAATGAGGTGAGTTTCCATTTTTAGGTGAACTAGTGTTTGAATTGTAAATCTGCTGCTAGTCTAATCAACAGTTTGTTCATTCAGTCCACATTAATGGCCTATTCAAAAGAAAATAATTATTTTGCTGGTCCTTTCCCTTTCATGCTGAGATATAGTTAGCCTAGTCACTCTTGTCCGAATCCCTCGGTTTCCTCGATAGCAAACAGAAGTTTTTCTCTGAGCTGCTCCAGGTTCTTATAGGGGGGCAGATCCAGACGATTAAAGCTGAAATTGTAAAGCAGCAGATGACGAATAAGCACAAACACACTTTTGTGAAAAGAGTTATTTTGTACTGTCTTTGGGATTCAGAGCCTCACCAAGTGTGACTTCTAGGCAGCCAGGTTTCCTTCCCCACTTTATCTATGCAGAACTTTTGTGGCCCGTTACTTCCTAAAAACAAGATCAGCAAAAGAGGAACAATTAAAACCATGTACCAGACTATGTAACTATGTAACAGACACTGAATATGTAGAGCGAAGATAAAACTCAGATCACATGTGAAGATCTGCTTAACACAACTCAACAAAAAATGTAGTTACTTTTTTTATCAGTTTATCATTTACTACAAGCCATAATGTGTGAAACTTTCATTTCAAATGAGTTTTACATCAAACAGTTGTTGTTAAATGAATGTCACAAATATGCATAAAAAATTAAGAAAAATAAATATATATATATATATATATATATATATATATTACAGTATTTCTGTATGTTATTTTATTGACAATATAGTTCCATTTGGCCATATTTATATTTTGCCTGTAAACACTTCTAATGTTTAAACTCAAATTTATCAAGTGAACAAGGGCATTTAAAAATATATTTATACTTTACATTATTGCTATATAAATTTTTAAATATTCACAGGCTCATTTCTGTAAAATAACCATATAGCCATATTATATATAAGCTTTTATCTACTGTATATTAAATAGATAGCATGCAGTGATTCCATACTGTACTATATGATGCATGGATCTGCTGTCTCTATGGTACATTATAACTCTACACTATATATAACTATTTACCTATCAGTTCTGCAAAGCCTCCAACCGGCAAGCGACAAGTCCCTGTGACAAACTGCAGGAGGCGAATTCTCTTTTCATTGTCCATTTCCTTTACCACCTGTGTGACACACACAATGAAATATATAGTATACATTAAAAAGAGAGAGACGGTCTCAGTAGCTGTGATTGCATAAAAACAGCTGAAACTAAAGATGAAGGTGAATTACCTGCCAGAACCAGTGGATCTGCTTGCTGTTTTTGGTATAATGCCGATAGATGGTGTTCTTCTGCCAGTCGTTCAGATCGATTTCCTGCATCCCACACAACATGAGCTGGAACAAGAAATAATCACACACCATCAACCTCTTAGCCTGATAAAGATCACATGAGAACGCCTAAAACAAGCCCAAACTTAACCACACAGCCCAAAACCAGAGTTATTCACATCCGGTCTGCAGGGTTTTTGTGCCTCTACATAGACAATGGTTTTTTTTAATGACACTTTATGCCAAGTCCTTGCTAAAAATACTAAAACACCCACCTCAAGCTCTTTCTCATCAAAATAACGCAACCACTCCAGAGGCACAACTTCATTGAAGCCATCCAGGAAGGCTTTGGTCTGCTCTTCCACCCCGCGTGTGAAACGCCAGTCGGTGAGAAGACTGCAGGACAAACACACAGCCAGTTTAAAATCACTGTGTTGAAGGAACAATACATTTTTTAAATGGGTCATGAACTGAGAAACCCAAACTACCTTAATCTTTTTACATTTAAATGGTAATTGTATTAAAAGCATCCAGTAAGTTTGAGAAATGTCTTGTTAGTCTAAAACAGCTTATACTGAATGCAGTCTACCTAAAAAACAGCTTGTGGATTGTACGATTCTGAAGTAATAGTGTGGATAAACACTGCCTCCACAGATGATAATCAATGCCTGTCTCTTAGCACTGCCCGTTTAGCACCGCCCTGGATGCTACATCACTAGGTGTGTTCAATTTGAAGCGGCACTGCAGTGACTGATGTGATGGTGCAAGACATCAAAGTAACGCAAGAGTGATAATTAAGAGCACATGGAACCATCAGCTGTACCTAATGTACTCCTCCTTGTTGTCATGTGTGACCAGTTCATTTTCTCCATCGTTCTTCAGCTGGTGTGATGTCACCTTTCCCAAAATCTCCATGTCCTGAGAAAAGTACAGCTCCACGCCGCACTCCTCCAGATCATTCTCTCTGTGAACGCACATCAGCATCAGTGTGGTGTTTGTTTGGATGGACGTCAGCGAGTGCAGGCTGCAGTCTGGATACTCACTTGACCCACATGATGGAGTTGTAAAACTCCGGGTCGATGGACTCCAGGTCTTTCAGGGTGGGTTTCTTGTTAAGCATGCGCTTGTAGAAGGGCAGAGTGAAGCCCGTGTCAATGAACTTCCCATGATACAGTGCCTGCAGAGAGCCCATCACAGGTCAATAGTCATAAAACAAATAATAGCAGTTCTTGTCTTTCCCAGTCTTTTCTATATGATTTAATTACATCCTCCTGGGATTATAACCTCCTACAATGTTGCATTGGTATCTAAATTTAATTTTAAAAGGATTTTGCTTATTGAGCAAAATTATTATGATTATTTTAGATTAGAATTTAGAATTAATTTTAAAAGCAAATCCATCCATCAGCCACTGAATCATCAATTGATCAGTCATGGATAATTAACCATGATGAAAATAATCATCCAATCCTGTTTAAACTTATAATCAACACTTTTTTTAAAAAAATTTCAGCATGAATGACCTAATACGTACAAGGATGATCTGTTTCAGTTCTCCAAAAATACAGTATGACATCATGGCTGGAGGATGAACTGTTGGCTATTATGAGCATGTCTTTTTAAATGTGTTTGCATTGTATCAAGCCCAAATTCAAGAGTCATTGGGGAAATTCAGCTGTACTGTTGGAACCTATTTTAAAGGTTTATAAATATATGAGTAAATTCAGTCTAATTTTCACATGAAATGGACTTCTGCAAAAACACAGGTAAAGTCCTTTGTAAACATCAGATGTGTGTATATTGTTGCACAAAACAGGAGAAACACAAGGGCTGAGGAAAAAATGTAACGCACAGCATAGATCATCTATATGATATTCTGCATTACTGTGTTCCGTCCAGATCTCAGCTGTAAGACCAGTGTTGGGTAGTAATTCATTACTACTACTTGAACAGTGTAATAAGATTACCTTTATTATTAAAGGAAACACCCCCTTTTTTCCATATTCCACTATATTGATACATATCTCTTCCGTCTCTAGCATGCAGCGCCACTATGTTAGCATTTAACTTAGCTCCGTTCATACCTTAGGATCTAAACAGGCATGACTATTTAAAGACCGTTACATTACTAGCTACACGAGTAAGTATGGTGACACAAAATAAAACATATTATATGATAACTATATGTATAAGAGCACTTTGCAGCACTTTGACCTCGGCGCAGTAATATCATCACTCCTTGGTTGTATTGATGGAAGTGAGAGGGAGAGGGAGAGGGGGAGTCTTCAGGAGTAATTATATTACTGCACCGAGGTCGAAGGGCTGTGAAGAGGTTTAATGTTCTACAGTTTATACAAAATATTAAGTTCAATTACATAAGAAGTAACTGTACTGTACATGAAAGAAAATAAGAGTAATGCCTTACTTCACTTTTACTTTACTTAGGCAAAAGTAATTCAATTAAGTAATTAGTTACACCCAACACTGTATACGAAAAGTCACTATATCAAAACTCAATGATTTCATTCTCATGTCATGAGGTCCACAGCCAACCACAGACACAGATGTACAGAAAACAGGAGCACAATGTACTTTGATGCCAAGGGGAGCTACGAGTCTTAAGGTTGTCTCACCATGGCAATGAAGCGGCCGATGAAGCGGAAGTAGGTGAGGTGGTCAGGGTTGATGGAAGAAGCAGGGTTAATCTGTAGACAGTAGTTGTTTTTACCAGCATACTCAAACAGACAGTACATGGGGTTCAACACCTCGTGAGACAGCAGGAAAAACCACTCCCTACAGACAGAGATACAAAACTTCATGTCAGTAACATCACAACATGACCATACATTCACTTAAATATCCCAATATGACCGAATAATAAACTGTGTTGGCAGATTACCCAAAAATAAATTTACTTGGTACAAACTTTCAAATCAGTATACTGTTTATTAGTAAAAATTTGGAAAGATTTATGAAAGTATTCAACAGGTGTCTACAGTAAAAGGGAACATTTCATTGTTTGGACAGACAGAAGCCAGACAAAAGACAAATACTTATGAGAGTAATGAGATAAAACAGAAAGTTCACGTAAGTTGAAAACTACAACACAGGAAATACCCATTCAGAAATATATCATTTACATTCTAACTTAACTTTCTCTTTATTAATTAGCCCACATGAAGCTCTACATCCTACATACTCTGTGCATTCTTTCAATCAATGGGCAGCTACACAGTATATATATGCATGCTGGACACATTTTGTCTATTTACTCATTAAACAGTAGCGTTTTTATCAATTTCAGTTTTGTAAAGAAAGGCACAATCATTCTGTGAGTCACTTGAGAGGGACAAATTTACAGAAAAACACACACACACACACACACACACGTGACCCTGGAGCACAAAAGCAGTCATAAGTAGCACAGGTATATTTGTAGCAATAGCCAACAATACATTGTATGGGTCAAAACTATGCAGTTTTCTTTAGGATAAATCATTTGAATATTAAGTAAAGATAATGTGCGATGAAGATATTTTGTAAATTACTGTAAATATACCAAAACTTTTTTGATTAGTAAAAAGCATTGCCAAGAACTTTGATTGGAAAAACTTTGAAGGTGATTTTCTCAATATTTAGATGTTTTTTGCACCCTCAGATTCCAGATTTTCATATATTGTCCTATCCTAACAAAAGCACACATCAATGAAACGCTTATTTATTCAGCTTTCAGGTGATGTATAAATCTCAGTAAAAAACTTGAGCCTTTTGTGGTCCAGGGTCAGAAGAAAACATTTTGTCGAATACAATTTGAAATCAAAACAATGAATAAAAATAATACGGCATTTGATGGACAGTACTCACTTCTACTATATAAGGATTAAAGAAATTTACGGACACCAAAAGTGAAGTTTCAGCTCATTTTGTTTGTAAAAAACAATGCAGGTGCAACATGAAGTGATGAAGATGAAGACAGCACAAACACACACATTAAATCATAAGCAGTCCAGCAGAACCTAAGCCCTGACCTTTGCCCCAGGGGTGTTTGGACAGAAGTTTTAGGGGCAAAGGATGATTGGGGGTGGGGGTGGTTTGGTCGACGCAGACACCTCCAGACATCCGGTCCGTGGTTCTACCCTGTGGTAGAACAGCATGACGTAACCTACCATAGGGTAAAACCACTGACAGGACACAGGAGACAGACACAGACACAGGAAGACAACTATGAGCTCCAGACACCAACGAGCAAAGGCACACCACAGCTGCCCCCAAACCAGAAACACTGACGCACGACGAGACACCACAGGAGCTCACACTGAACTTGCCTGGCTATTCCTCCGTAATCCAGGCCCTCCTCTCCTCTCATGATGATGTAGAGCCTCCGGCGGAGGTCATAGGGCTTCATGTTCATGATCTGAGAGGAAACAACACGCCATTCTCTTTTTAAAGGTGTGTCAGCAAAAAGAAAATGTTCACACCACCAAGAATGCTAAATATAAATATGGCCCTATGATTTCGGTCATGTGGAAATTAGTCATAAAATGTAATTTAGTGAATTTGTCAGAATTTAATTCAATTATTTAGAGATGTTTTTGATAATTACAAGTAAATAAAGCCAAAAAAATGTAAACTAGAAAATGAATGGAAAACACCGAATTTGGTAAACTTGAAAATTAGATCATCGCATATTAAAATTACAATTTTAGTTCAACTTTAACAAAATTGCTGAAACTTTGTGTACATTTCATGATTTCAATAAGTTTTTTTAATAAATAAATTTTTATTTAACCAATAAAGGAGTCAAAATGAAGAGAGGAAAAAAAAAATGGAACAAAACAGAATGCAGAAAATTGAGCATCCACCCCAGTGGACAATGATCATTTATTCTAAGTGCTGCTTTAAATGCTCAAGCTCTTTAACGTTGTGTCTGTGTTTTATTCATGGTTGCATGTAAAAGTCATTCTAATGATATTGTTCCTCTGTGGTGTTTTTGTTATAGTTGTCATGTGGACTTCCCAGCTCTCACAGAATTAAAAGAATTCTGAAAACAGTTGTCATTATAATTATAGTTATCATCCTGGCCTAAATGAAGACATCCATAATTTGGGGACCAGTTTGGTTTGTTGTTATACTCACCTGCTGAAATGAGTCCTCAAACAGAGTCTGTCGGGACACTGAGATCTTCACATGACTGGGCAGTGCGTTGGACTGCGTAGTGAGAGAAGAAACAGCAGGCCGTGCTTTAACTTGCTGATGCTAAATGACAAAAATGTTGCACTAACTCTAGACCTAGAGCCATCTGAACAACTCACATGACACAAGAAGCGGAACTGGTGATATTTCCACCTGAAGCTGCGGTCGTATGCTCCCGGTGAGCCGCCCTGTCGGGAGCTAAACAGCAAACAGAGCACGAAGAGAACATTCAGAGGCCATGAATACAGGACATACTTTACACACAGCAGAATAAAGTCACCGCTTCCATAAACAGGTCCATGAACAGGTGACAAAGATCAGAGAAAGCAGTGTAACTTACAGGTCATCCTACATTTAGTCATTTAGCAGACACTTTTATCCAAATGAGGACAATGGAAGCAATTAAAATCAAGAAAAGAGCAATGATATGCAAGTCCTAAGACCAGCTAGAGTTTAAAGGCTTTTTTGCTTTTGTTAACTGTATAATAAATAAAAAGAAAAAAATGGATAGAATACAAAAAGATTAAGTTAGTGTTAGTATTTTTTTTTTATGATGTTGAGCTGCACATCTCACTTTATAAAAAGGAAAACTGAGGAAGGAGACATCCAAGACAGCAAAATGATGTATGAAAGAAACAACAGAGAGAAGCAAGGAAAGAAAAAAACTAATAATCTGCGAGAGGATATAAAGCATAAACAAATTATACATGAACAGTCAAAAGCTGGGAATAATTAGAATTCTGTAATGTTTTTAACAAAGTCTCTTCTGTTCACCAATCCTTAATTTATTGGATCAAGAATACAGTACAAACAGAAAACAGTGAAATATTATTATTACAATTCAAAAAGTTTTTATATTTAGAAAAATACTTTATTGCTGTAATGGCTAACATAGTTTTCTGTGTCACATGATCCTTCAGAAATCTTTCCAATATGATAATTTGCTCATTATTAATGTACATCAAATTGCTTGTTACATTGTAAATTATTATTTGAGTTTTTTTAGTTTCTGCTTAATGTTTTTGTGGAAAGTTCAGAAGAACAGCATTTATTTGAAATAGAAATCTTTGGTATCATGCATGTCTTTACTGTCACTTACAATTCATTAAATGCATCACTGCTGGATAAAAGTACTTATTTCCGTACTTTTTTCATAGCCCCAAACAGTTATTGAACAGCAAATAAGCATATTAGAATGATTTCTGAATCATGATCATGTGACACTGAAGTTATGATGAAGAAAATTCTGTTTTGATCACAGAAATAAATTACAGTGTAAAATATTTTAGAAATAACACAAAGTTCTTTTTAACTAATAATATTTCACAATTTTACAGTATATTTGATCAAATAAATGCAGCCATGGTGTGCATAAGATAAAAAAATATGTAAAATCATAATTATTCCACGCTGGGAATAATGACCAGTAGAGTACGTGTAGTTTATGTGTGTGTGTGTGTATATATTATATATATATATATATATATATATAAATATATATGAAGTCAAACACCTACACTGCATCGACCGTATGCTGTCTAGATACTAAGATACTCGTGTAAGTGGGTCTAGACCGTCCACAAACAGGACAGCTGTGGTAAACCGGTTACCATACAGTCTCCTGCCTTCACATTCACTCAGAGCTACAGCGTGTGTGATCTTTACCCTGACTCAAAGCCTGGCCGGGGGTCTTTAAAGGTGGTGGTGCGAGAATTGTGGTCCACAAAGTATCGCACCCCCTCTGCCGTGTACTTCATCTCCCAGCCGGGCAGCAGGGGCGGCTCCTGGATCATCCTGCAAAAAGGAGGGCAGTGAGAGCAGCGCACCCCGCTGGACGCTTAACACTACATAACATGACCTGATTCAGGAACACCCAAAGCGCAATGAACAAATAAACAATGCAAAAAGAAAAATGAGCAAACAAAGAATGTTCTGCAGCTTAAGTGGATGAGTTTGAGAGTGTATGGTTGACCTTAAAAAAAATGCAGCTTTCCCAGCAGTTTTACAGACAGAGCTAGGCATTAGGCTTGCTGCGATAGTCTGTGTTAACATTTTTCTATAGTAATAAATAATAAAAAATCATTTAGTTCCGTTGTAGAACAGACAATACAATTTAAAAACTGAACTGCTCAGCAGCAGGAGTCAGATTTAATTTATTTTGTGAGGAGAAAGTGAGGTTTAGCTTCAAAACTATATGAAAAAGCACCTATTTTAAAATTATTCTGTATATTGTTGACTTTAACAGTTTATCTCAGGTAATTTTGAAAGGTTTTTTTAGACATTTGTATCTTATTTATTTATTTAATTAAACAGTGTTTAACTGATTTTCTGTTTTTCATATTTAAGTTATATGTTACTTTTAGTTTTGACAAACTAAAAAGCAGCCAAAATAAAAGTTTTTCGCTTACATAATATATGTATACACATAAAGTATTTGTTTTGAAAATATGTCCATTCCTTTACATGTATATATTTATATTCATATAATTTATATTAGAAATAAGCACATTTAATACATACACAAATATACACAGCACAGATAAGTAAACTTTTTTTTTTTGCGATTAATCATTTCACAGCACTCATTTTTATTAAATATATTCATTTATAATATAAACTATATGAATATAATTACAGACATGTAAATATATACTGTATATGTGTGTATTTATATATACATAATAAATATACACAGAACACAGACTTATAATATATATTTTGGACACGGCTAATCACTATAAATTGTTTGACAGCACTAGTCATTTTAAATTTGGCCAATAGCGTGGTGTATTTTTCTTTGTTTTACTAATTAGATGAAACATTCTATGTTCAATATAAGCGAGTTGGTCAATGTTCTGTTTTGTTGTTGCGCATTCGATCAATTGATGCTGATTTGCCGCTAATTCGTGAAAGTGAAAAACACGGAGCTATTTAAAAGCAAATAAAAGCAAGGGAAAACTCAAGCAAACTACCCTCCTTCCTCCACCTGGTGATTACCAGTGTTATCGCATGTCGATTAACCAGTGGGAAAATTTCCTCACCGTCACAAGCCCTACTGAGGCATAAAAAGCGTGCTAGACACTGAAAGGCAAAAAAACACCCTTTTAGAAAGGAAGTGGCCCTCTGACTGAGTTTTCTCACGCAGTAACAAGCGACATATGCTAGTGGATATCCAGTGACTAGATTCTGAGAACTGTAAGCAGAAGCGCTTATTTTGACAGCAAACAGGACGGGCAGTGAACACACATACTGGGACAGCAGGCCCATCAGCCAATCAGATTAAAACTGCCAATTTTAGCCAGCTCCCACCCGCTTTTCTGTTAAATTACGTGACATAATTCGGCGCCAGTTGAAAATAAAATTAAATGTCTGAGAAACGTCACTGCTTGACTTGAGTCATGTACTGCACTTAGATTTAAGGTTGTCAGTTATCTTTTGATTAGTAACTTGTATTTTCATGTAGCTATATTTTCAAAAGTGGAGCTCAAGTATGAGCAGCTTGTAGCTTTGCACTTCCAAAGTAGCTTCCCAAACACTGGTAAATTGACATTTAAAGACGACCACAGTCATCATCAACTATGGACCGCATGGGTCATGTGACTGGAGGACATGATTACCCTTGGGTTCGAGGGTCCTCCCACTGCGTGGTTCGTGTGTTGTGATTGACATAGTACACTCTTCCGTTGTCCTGGCGTTTTTCTGAGGGAAACAAATGGAATTTAGTAATGTTTTCAGCATAGGTGTTATTAGGCAAAACGGTCAGAAATGTATTATGAGCTAAACAGGATAACACTTCCAATTTTTACAGCATTTATTAACCTTTCTTCACAAAAATACAGTTGTTTGTTGTTTATGCTAGTTCAGAATGCATTTAATACTGTTAAGAGATACAACTTTTGACTTTAAACTAAAAAAATTGACATTGACTAAAATGAATACATGCTGTAGAAATAAGGTTTGGTGTTATTTTGTTTTAGCAAATGTAGTTAACAAATTAAGACCAAAAAAAATAAAGTTTTCTTTTTGTCAAAGCCCAAAAACTGATATTAAACCATAAAAATGATGTTATGCACACAGTGGTTATGTATTAAATATGCTCCGCATAAAAAAAATGTACATTTTCTAGTTAACACTTTTGCTTCCTGATAAATGTACAGTAACAGTGTTATGGGTGCTACAGTTTAGAGAAGATACAACAAGCACACTTTCAGCAATCTGAACTGTTCACTGCCAAAAATTCAATTGATGTCATTATTTACTTATTACAACACATACAGTCAAACCAACATTTATTCAGACATCTATTCAGATACTATTCCTCACATAAGCTTATTCACTATAGTTAAGAAATTGCAAGAAAATATGAAATCAAGAGTTTAAACTGTGTCAGAACACATTCATCTTGATAATGTCAGATAACTTTTTTTATAGAAATATGTAATGATATGTAATATGTAATGAATTAGGCTGAATAGATAATACCAATACAGCTCAACCGATTGCCAAGCAATGCTTCATTTAGTTCAGTCTGTAGTGTAAAAAGGACACACTAGCAATTAAAGAAAAAACACTTGATGAGGTCAAAACGTCTGAATAATTTTTGGTCCCAAATGTTTACTGGTAGTCCGATGTATGAAGAATTTCTATGTATAATAAGTTGGTTTACTTCATTTTCTATCCACACTTACATAAATGAACTACAGCGTCCTGCACCCACTAGTACCAAAAAAATAAATAAAATGTATATATGTGCCGTCTGAATAATTGTATAATTTTTTACATTATTTGTTTGCATTTTAACAAATTTACTGTAGCGCTCTTTTTATCCACATTTTTCTTCATTTACATTTAAAATGATCTTCTTTCTCTTTTTATAGGCTGATGGTACGAGAGTGTCAAATCTGACAGCGCTGACTGAAAACTGACGAGTCAGTGGGAAATCTCGCCAGGCATACCATCTCCAATTTCACTTCTTTCAGATTTGAAATTGGGTTTAACAGACAGAACGAAACATTGATGATTTAAAGATTGAAGAAGAAAAGAGAAAGTCTGCTGGCCAATAGCTTTTCCACAGAGAAAGACATAAGAACCCCCTCATTCGCTCCTCGACTAACATCTTGTTTTCATTAAGAGTCGTTTGTGGAGCACACAGTAGCCCTCACATTACTGCTCACACAACACTCTCTTTTTCTGATCCCCCCCCTTTTTTAACCCTCTCGTGGCAGAGATTTCCCAACTCCATTTCACTTATTTCGGGATAATAAGCAAACAAAATCTGCTTCACTTTGGGGCCCTGATCACCATGTTAAGGTTTATTTTGCTGCTGACTCTACATTAAATCTAACTACAACATGTAAGCAAAAGAATTGGTTGCAAGTGTATTCTATATTCTATTTATTCAACTCTTACTGACCACATGGCTAGTGCTGCATTTATTTTAGAGATCCGCCAAAGCCTACTACACATCAGTTAATGAAGTTATAAATATTGAAGTTGTAAAGCATGAAAGTTTGGGCCTCCACGTTTACATGCTGCTCTCAGCTCCTAAAGCTCACAGTGACCTCACCTGAGCTGAAGAGTAAGGATGAAAAAGAACTTACCCCAGCCTGGAGGAAGAGCCCCGAGTGGGTCATTCTCAACCGCACCTCCAGATGACTGCGAGAGACAAACAGAGACACAGTTAGGACTCGCTTTCTCAAGCTCTTCAGCAGAGCTCAGCTCAAATAAAATACCGACCCAAAGAGCAGCAGAACCATACAAAGTCCAGCTCAACGCTCTGCAATAAGCCCTGTTTCTGAAGCCAGCAGTTTAGAGTTTGCCTGGCGCTCTCAGAACGAAGGTGTTTGAGTGCCTAGCCAGTGCTGTCCAAATACTACATGCCTGCTTTGGGCAGAAAACGCACACACACACACACACACTGTGTTCCAATGATCTCACTGGCTGCGAGAAAGCCCCACCCTGTCTCCATCCGCCCAATCCGGACCCCACCCATGTCTCCGTCCTCTTCTAGCAGAGCTGTGAAAGTACGCAGGGAGGCGCGATGTCTGAGCCGACTAAAGCGGACATTCATGAGCACTCCAGATGGCCCAGCCCCCCGACCGGACAAAAGCACCTTTATTCCCCCACTACGGCTGTGTTTACTCTGTGTATGTGTGTGTGTGTGTGTTTGGTGCACGGAAACTTCATTTATTTGTACACCAAAAACATCCACCCAGTGCGTGTGCTTTAGATGGGCATAATTACATATGGAAAACAGTCAAAAGCAAACTCTGTGGGCATGTTTGTGCATTTATACTCCTTAAAGAATTCAAGATAAAGATGATGTTACAAAGCAAAATGAACAGTGGATTTTTTAAACCACAGTCTACATTAAACTATTTGAATCCATGCTAGTATATCACTTCTCATTCAGAAAGATACAAGGATTGACATTAAACCTCATGAAACCATGAGCTTTTTTAATGAGCACAGATTTTTGAATGCAGTCTTAGTAGCACTGGTATATTTGTAGCTATACCCAACAATGCATTGTATGGGGCATACCAATTTCTTTTACGCCAAAAATCATTGGGATGTTAAGTAAAGATTAGGTTCCATGAAGATATTTAGTGAATTTCCTACCGGAAATATATAAAAACGTAATTTTTGATTAGTAATACACATTACTAAGGATTTAGTTTGGACGATTTTAAAGGCATTTTTCTCAATATTTAGATTTCTTCGCATCCTCAGATTCTAGATTTTCAAATTATTGTATCTCAGACAAATACTGTCCCATATAAATCTAAAAAATACCCTTATGACTAGTTTTGTTGTGCAGGGTCACAAATGCACTTTTTAATTATCAATTTTATATAAACAAAATTACCAAACAGTCACAGTTTCAAAACATAGCACATTTATTGTAACATGTTTTTTTTTAATAAAATCTAAAATGCATATAAAAAACAAATCCCAACTTAATGTTGACCAAAATTGGGCTCAGGAAGTATCCCTTCTATACTTGCCTTAATCAAGTCTTAATGATCTGCATATTTTCTTATCAATTTATGTAACTCCTCTTCCTCTCATCCACTATGCTTGCCATTTAAAGGTGAAGTGTGTCGTTACAGCAAAACAGGCATTATTAAATGTAAAAGCTAAAATAATACCTGGTTTGCCTGAGGAAGTTGCAGAAAGAAAAATAAAGATTTTCTCAAAAAAATAAAAATAAAAATAAAAAAACCGACTAAAAACACAATGAAGACCATGAGTGTTTGCCATTTTCCAATAGGCCTTTACCGTGTCACAGCCTTCGCCTTAAAGGAATAGTTTGCCCAAAAATGCGATGCAAGTCATCATTTACTTACCCTTGAGAAGTTCCATAATTTACTCACCCTCAATAAGTTCCTAACCTGTCTGAATTGCTTTGTTCTGCCGAAAACAGAGGAGGATATTGTAACCAGGCTGTTTTGGTCACCATTGACTTCCATAGTAGGAAAAAAAAAATTAAACAATGGAGGTCAATGGTGATCCAAAACAGCCTGGTTACAAAATTTCTTTAATACAACAAAGAAATTCATACAGGTTTGGAGCAACTTGAGGGTGAGTAAATGATGACAGAATTTTCATTTTTGTGTGAACTATTACTTTAAACTCAAGAGGCGTTCCTGCGGCTCCAGCCAAGTGCTCTGACTAAGCAAACCTAAAACTGGCCGTTTTACCATAGTTTTTTCCAGCAAGTCATTATATCAGTGGTGCTTGTGGACGAGGCGTATCTGATATCTCACATCTTCATTTATGAGGCATTAGCAGTTGTATGCCTGGTTGGGCTAAAGATGGTCAAAAATGAGGGGGATGTTAAAAACGAGTGTGTGTGTCAGTATGCCCCACCCTCAGCAGTTTCTATGACTAAAAAAGGTAGGAAAAAAAATAAAGAAAACCATGACATCATCCTCACTCCCTCCGCACAGCCATTAGACCCAAACCAAGCCTCAAAGAAAAAGAGAAATGGAGAAAAAAATAAAGGCTTAGAGAGAGAGGGTTGAGCAGATGCATTAAAAACACAGAAAGAGACAAAAGAAAACAGATATAGAAGACTCAACTGTTCATATAACTGGCCACAGAATAAAAACTTTGCTTTCTCTTAAAGGAGCAGATTATTAAAAAAAATGTATTCAGCCATGAGTCAGGACGCAGCATTTTAAACGTTTGACTGGAATGAAGACGGAAGTACTGTTGGACTAAACTGAACTGTCATTTAAGTAAATTACGCTGAAAAATTACACTATTGCCTTTTGAGAGGTGTTTTACAGCTGCAACTGTTTTGTTTCACAACTGAAGAATTTGGGAATATTAATACTGTTTATTGTTTGAAGCAGTTTTGAAACAATCTGCATCGTATAAACCGTGATATAAATAAATGACTTGCTGTAGTTCAAAACATGCCAAATGTTCAGCTGACAAAACAGCATTCCAAAAAACCTTTAATAGGTAACAAATCCATAAAAAGTAATGAAAATAGTGTTTTATATGACTTGCCAACCATTGTAAAAGCTTTAGTCTAGTTTTGGTGTCTACCCTGTATTACACTGCTGTTCAAACCTTTCTTCTGCTCATCAAGGCTGTATCTTTTCAATTAAAAGTATTACTGCGATTTTGAAAGAATAGTTTTCTACTTTAATATACTTTAAAAATCAAATTTATTCCTGTGATTAAAGCTGAATTCTCAGCATCATTACTCCAGTTTTAAGTGTCGCAGCCCTTCAGAAATCATTCTAACATTTTGATTTATTATCAATGTTGCAAACAGTTATAAAAAAGCGCTGCTTCATATTTTTTGGGACCAGTGTTAATTTTCAGGATTCTTTGATAAATAACAAATGAAAAAGAACAGTGTTTATTCAAAATAGAACAGCTGCGTTACAATATATGGTGCGATTCAAAAGTTTGGAGCCAGTAAATGTTTTCTTGCATTTGTCTTTAAATAAATAAATACTTTTATTCAGCAAGGAATTGTTAAATTGATAAAATGCAATAGCCAAAACGAATATTGTAATAAACTCATTTTATTTTGTATAAATGCTGTTCTTTTAGAAATTGCGATATTACTTCACAACATTCTGTATTATGAACAAATAAATACAGCCTTGATGAGCATTAGAGACTGATACTGGTTATTTAAAAGGCGTTGTAGGTCTACTGCAGACAGTGAAGCTGTCAGGTTACCTTTACCTTCATTGTTTCCTAAAAAAAATACAGTAAATATTAACAAAATATTAAGCTCTAAAAACAGGCCCAAATTAAATTGATTATTCATTTAAACCCCTCTACTAAAGCTCATTTTTGGAGCTTGAAAAACATGATTACTATGTACTACTGCTGCGAAAAATACATATACACACACACACATATAGATATATATATATATATAGAGTGAGAGAGAGAGTATACATCAAGTATACGAGAACAACAGTCAGAGTTTTATTTTCGCTTGGGGCCGGAAGCGGCTGTTAATGATACATAGTTCTCTCAGGAGATCCTAATGAGCTGCAATTAGCACACAAAAAGCCCAGTGTGTGCTGCATGACACGAGCCAAAGCCAATAGAGTGAGCTGTGTTGTATCAATGGCAGCATCCTGAGCTCTCAAACTACTGCTGCACTCATGTAATGTGGGAATCAGCTGTCACATTTCGCACTCATGTGAGAATTAAACCAAAGGTCTCTTAAACAAACACAGCAAACTGTCATCTAAACTTCATGGCATGATCATTTACTGCCAAACGTACACTTCAAAAGTGGCACAGAAAGCAGCATTTACATGTTTTTACACAGAATGCAGCTCACAGGCTGCATAAAAAGTTTTTTTTTTTTTTTTATCAAATCAATGCTATTGGTAACCCTTTACCTCTGTAAGTCTTTTTAACAAATA
This sequence comes from Enteromius treurensis, assembly GCA_032275025.1. Lineage (NCBI taxonomy): Eukaryota > Metazoa > Chordata > Actinopteri > Cypriniformes > Cyprinidae > Enteromius > Enteromius treurensis. Next base: position 12,507,498 of record JAUCMU010000053.1, on the reverse strand, counting down.
TTTAACCAATTAAAGGTATTAAAAAGCATATCTTTCAGAACCGCTTAAACTGTCAGTCAAACTTCAAAACTCCGCCCCCTGAGCGCACTTCAGTCAGAGTCATAGAGCAGAAGCAGATGGACGTCTTTGTCTTGTAACGGTAAAATATCTTGTTGTTTGAATAAGTGCAACGTTGACTTTATGAAATAAACACTAGTGTGTCTATAAAGGTTCATATAATGCATCACCACAGTGGTGTGATGTTGACGTAATGTGATGTCGTCATGATGTTGCCCTTTTTCAGTTTCAGCACATGCCCCTCAAAAGGTCTGTGCATGGCCCTGCCCTGCAGTGTAAAGATGCCTTCATGTTATTTATGTTAATTATAAATGTCACATACGTAAGGGAAGGCTAAATTCCAGCCCTACCAAATCCGTTTTTATCATTTTCCAAATTCCTATTTACATTTTTAGTAATAATATTTACATAATTTAACAATTATTTTTAGGCTTAACAAAAATATTCTTTTTTGTTTGTATTTATTTACAAAATATTCAATTTTCCATTCATATTCTGGATTCAATTTAATGGTTTTTCATAATTATTAAAATTAAAAAATTAAATTATAGATTATTTTAAACTTGCACTCTATTGATTCACTACTAGTTTTCTTTAAAAAACAAAAACAAAAAAAACCCTAACCCTAGCTTTTCTAATGTTTTTTTTATTCTGCCTGTTTTCTATTTATTTATTATATAATTTGAAAAAACCTTGCTCTGTGTACTATGTTAAGCAAACTGAGACTTGCAATTGCGTATCATTGCTCTAGGGTTTAATTAGATTTCTTCCATTGGCCTCATTTATAAGTCGCTTTGGTTAAAAGCATGTGATAAATGACTAAATGTAAAAATTTATAATCAAAAGCATCACTAATTAACAGATTTAATTTTTATTAGTAGTAGTATTATTTTATTTATTTATTTAAGGCAATTACAGTACACACAAATTGTAAAGGATTCTTCCCTTACTCAAAACTTTCTTCTTCAGATGAACTTTAATGTTGGAAAAATTCTTTCCTCGCAATCTTACATTGAGCTTTTCTGGGTGCTTTTGTAGCAAAAATGAAAAAGGTACACAGTTTTACAAGGATTATTATAATTTGCGTGCCAAGACAGACTTGGTGGATGATCCTTTGCCTCAGATTCGTTGGATTCGAGTCTTTGCAAGGAGCTGTGGTATTCTGACACTCTGAGCATAAAGGGCGGTTCCCGGCCAGTCAGTATGGATCCTGAGAGCACAGCGAGGTCCTTCATCTGTTCCACTGTGCTGTCAAAGGCTTATTGAGTGTGTTTTACAGAATACACAGAGAAGTGCTGTTTGTGTGCATAAATGACACTGTTGTGTATTCTAAAACTAAGGAAGTTCAAAACATCTTGGTCCAATTTTATCTTTGCTTATAAAATGGAGAAGCTTGCAGAATGCACCCTAAAGCTAAAGAAGAGTTTCTGTACAAGAACGAAGCCAAACCTGAACCTGATGTTTCTCAAACGATTACTCCCACTACAAAGTAATCAGAGGACAGAGAGAGATATTATGTGTATACAGTATCTGTGCATCACATCTGCGATCATAGTAAAGCTGTGAGCTCCATCATTCAAAAGGCCAATTTTGCCACCTCACTGCTGATATAAACATATAGGCACTTTTCACTAGAGTAGCGACAGCAGAGATAAACATCCAGTAAATGTAAATTCAAGATATGCTTATTTCGAGTCAAGTCCTTACTCTGATTAATGATCCATAATACCATTAATATTGCACTAAAAATACTAAATGTTACATTATTATACTGGAAGTGCTCACATGCAGACACTTCCAGAAACCTACTGGTAAATACAGTTAAGAGATCATGTATGAAAACATCCTTTAGAGAAATGCAAGTATTGCGATCCGTGAAACAAAACATAAGATAATTGGTAAGTGCAGGAACAAGGTCAAGACATGCTAACTAGGGGTGTAACGATACGTCGTATCGAATCGAACCGTTCAGTACGAGGCTTTCGGTTCGGTAAGCATACGCATTTCAACCCAACATCCAGCTGTTTAACCAGAGCTGCATCTTTCTGCTCTAACAGACTAAAATAATGTTAACGATACTTTAGCACTAAATGTAACATAAGCGTACGTTCACGAATCGTCTAAAAATGAGTGAAAACGCAAGGCGCGTCGCTTCCTCCACCAATTTCAAAGTGCTTTGTGCTCTCGCGTCTGTAGCATCTGCTGTTACTAGGCAACAATGAAAGCGCTGTCAGTTACAAAATCATTTCTGCGATGGATGTTAAACTCTGTTGAAAATGAAGAGCTTGCTCGCGCAAAACGCGCTGCATTGTGAACGACCCCTAAGCCTTTGGTGACACATACACCACGAAATTAAATAGTGGATCTCTCCCCTGTCGTCTCCCCT
>JAUCMU010000053.1:12419584-12438463 GCA_032275025.1 Enteromius treurensis | reverse complement strand
GTTAACGCCAATACAAACATTATTTTAGTGTGTTAGAGCAGAAAGATGCAGCTCTGGTTAAACAGCTGGATGTTGGGATAGTTCGGTTTGTATGCGTACCGAAACCGAAAGCCTCTTACCGAACGGTTCAATACGATTATGCGTATCGTTATACCCCTAACTGTTAGTAATGTTAATTACCATCTATAAATATATTGGTGTGTGAGTTAATGTGAGTCAGAGGCCCAGACCCCCGTAACCGACAACCGACGCTCGTTAAACGATTATTAACCGTTAACTGACAATATTATTTTAAATGAGAATTGAATTCAAAGGATAAGCGCCTGTGACCCGTTAAAAATAATATTAGTATCAAAGATGGCAACGTCCACAAAACTAAGTCTTACCACTTTCTGACATGACAGGACTCCAGTCGAAGCGCGAGTTCTTTCATCAAACCTTCATTAACCGACAGCAGCTTTGCGCGGAGCATATGAATCGCGTGCAGAACACATACGAGAGCGGCTCCGGCGGAAAACGAGATCTAATAAAACTTTAGATGACACGCAGCTCATTTCTCCATCACTGTAAGTTACCCAAAACACACATTAAAACACGTAACAGCAGAGCGGCTCTCCTGTTCCGTTCACACAGTGCGTGTGTTCCGCGAATGCGGTTACGCGTCCTGAACATTTCCCGGTGAGTTCCGTTACAGAACGCGGTTGTCACTCCCTGTATTAGGACCCAACAACTGTGTTCTGCTGCTGTGTGAATGTGGCCAATAAAATCTGATTTTTGTTTGTCAACACAATTTTATATAGGCTAAGAGTAGGTAAAATACTGAAATAAATAAACATTTTAAACCGTTTAACTGATTGTATTAATCGGTCAAACTTCAAATCGGTCGGTTAACGGTTAAAATGAGCATCCCTATTAAATAGTCTTTATCTTTACAGGAAAAAATTCATTAAATAACAGCCTCATGCAAAGCATTTCTGGGAACCAATATCAGAAAAAACAAAAAGGTTGATGAGGATTTCTGGTTCCCAGAATGCTTTGCATGAGGCCGTTTAATAGTTTTATTCTGTAAAGATAAAAGACTTTTTACCGTTTAATGTTCATTTATCTTTGAACAAAACTGTTGCCAATAGATTTGATAAATAAACATTTACAGTAAGTTGCTGGCAACTAGCTGCATAACTACAGCAAATCTTTTTACAATATATCCTAACAAACTGTACAACAATGGAAAGCTTATTTATTATAATAATTATTTATTTTTTTCACGCCGAAGAAAGTAGAAGAAAAAACCTAAATGTAGGTCCCTGACTAGAATTGCATTGACATTCACCGTATTGGATTTGAATTCTCATGCCTTCGTAGAATATGTAAAGAGATTAGGAGCTAGAGCTGACTTTGAGAAAACAAAGTTAGAATACCCCAAATCCCCAAAGCACTTAAATTAAAATAAAAACCTTTCATTTCCAATTTATACAGTAGTCAACATTTGAAGCAGATCAAAAAAAGTTTTTGGTTTTAGGCCAACTTTGATGAAAGGTTTTGATTCACTTCAAATGTATATTGGTTTTACGGCTTTAAAAACTATTTTTTAGAATTCTATTGCAAAAGTGGAGAATGTGTCTTAAAAACACCATTACAGCAACATTACAGTAAAAATTTAGTTTATACATACACCGTCTATTAGACATAATATTCACACAGATATAGCTGAATACTTAGGGATGTGGTTTTAAACAAACTGATAAAAATAACTATTATTAGCTATGCTAGCTATTCTCAAACATGGAGAACAGGTTTATCACCACAGGAACATTTACTACCAACACAGCTTATAAATGGCAGCTAATCATTGTGCGGTCTAATGAAGAGACGTTAGAACAGAATCGACCGTCATCTACTATCCTGAGAAAACCTGATTAAACAGCCACAGAAATTTGAATAGTAGGAGATGATGAATTTGCCTAACATGTAAATACGGGGAAACCAACATGCAGCGCTTTAGGAACGCTCCCCAGGTCGCCTTTATTAAACACTCGCTTGATATCACAAACAATAACCATAGAAGAAACCCATGACTTCTACCAGTGCTTCTGACTTTATTAGAGCCACAGCAATTAAAGCACATCGAAATGAAAAGGAAATAAAGAACAAAAATGGGACGTTTACATAGTTTTACATAAAGCCGAAAGAATTGAAGGTTCTGTACAAGAAGAGATGGATAACAAAACACGATGTAGAGGGGGATGAGAGGAAAAGAAAGGCTGGAAAGAGCAGAGCGAAGTCGTTCAGCCGGCGGGATGCGTCTTTGATGAACATTTTATCTGCGCGGGGGGAAAAAAAAAGTAAGAAGAAAAGTGATGGAAGGGACAGAGAAAGCCATCAAACATAAGAGGAGGGAAGAAACCACCACATACAAGAGCCACGATGCTGCTTATTCAATTCTGATATCACAAAGTCTCCGGCTAATGCTAACGCTAACTGGCCATAGAGGGGAGCCAAACAAACACACGGCTGACTTACCAAGCAGCTCACGCAACTAAACAATTACTACATATGAGAATTTCACACATGTTGGTGTGGACAGATGGGGTCAGAAAGCATTTCTACACGGCAGGCTTTGGGCCTGTCTTCTGAACAGAAGAAGACCTTGTTAGTAGATGAATGTAAACCAGAGGAGAGGAAACACAGCACACAGGAAGTCTGAGCATGAAGCGATTCCCACTATCAAACCGTGGTGCATTTCTGACGTTGTCACATGCTTCGGGGTTAAGACTTCACAGTGGCGGCAGTAGGGCTGGGTGATATAGTCAATCTTTCTTTATGGTTGCATTTTAAAATGAAACAATATCCTAAATATTGTTAAAATTCCTAAAGACAGTTTACTGATTAAAATGCATGTTTGTTAATTTACACTTCACGCTTGAGTTTGGTAAGATAGTGTTTTTAAAATTGTTTACCGAAATTATAAATAAATAAATAAAATGAAATAAAATTATACATAGAAAAAAATTGAAATATTACTACAATTTAATGTAACTTTCTACATTTAAATATAATTTAAAAGGTAATTTATTACTGTGATGGAAAAGCTGAATTTTCATCTTCACATGATCCTTCAGAAATTATTCTAATATACTGATTTGGTGATTAAAAACATGTATAATAAATAAAATAAATGGTAATTTATACAGTTCTGCACTGTCAATATTTTAATGCATCCTTGCTGAATATATCAGAAAAGTTTAATAATTTAAAAAACATTTTATATGTTTATTAATTTACATTATTTTTTAATATTTGAATGGATGATTGGTGTGTGTGTAAAAGCATTTGTATTTATATTATATTATATATAAAGAATACAAAATGCATGCTATGTTAATATATAAACAAATTAAATATTCTTTTAATCGACCATTAAAATAATGGTTACCATTATATTACATAACTTTTGAAGTTATATCACCCAGTCCTAGTACTGACCAGCAAAAATGTAACCAAATATTTGAGAATTAGGAGTTTCTTTTTCTCACAAGATTATTTGAAATTAAGTAATACAATAGTTATGAATTCAGATCACAAAAAACTCCTATACACTGACTCTACAAGCCATGGCCTTCACATTAACCCCCATGGACAAATTTGCAATAAGCAAATACTTCAAATACCTCAAATAACAGTACAGGAACCATTAGCCTTGTAAAGTTACAGAGATAGAGTTTTTAAACAGAGGAAAGAGTCAATGCATGATCTTCAGATACAAGACCTTATTTAGAGTGGGTGAGAGAGGGATTATGGGTAATGGGGAGGGGCACAGGCACAGGCAGAGACCGCAGGTGAATTACATTGAAGTCATGTCGTTGAGAGCGTGGTCCAGCTCCTCACTGATGGCTTTGTACTTGAGTTTCTGGGAATATAACTCATCTATTGTGTGTTTGATGGATGGGAGGGGACAGAGAAGGGTGGAGAGGAAGAGGTGGAGGAAAGGGATAAAAACAGGTGCAGGAGTGAAGCATCCAATCCAGCAGCAAGACGAGCCCCGGTGACCGAGTGACAGACAGCGAGAGTGACGTGAAGACAGTGGAGGGAAAACAGAAAATCAAGTTAAGGAGGAATGGAAAGGAACTGAAACACAAGGCAAAAACCATGACAAAAATAAATAATAATAATAATAAAATAAATAAAACTCCAGGTCACTTGCTGAACGAGATGTTAAATGAATTCGACCATTATTTATTCACTCAAAACCTGTCTGACTTTAATTCTTCAGTGGAAAACTAATGTCAGAAAAATGCCCAGAATGCTCTTTTCCCACCTGTTTGAGCGTATGGCTTGTCTAGATGTCATTCCAGCTGTCACTGGTCTTGTCAGTTGTCAAACCTCCGTACTTTTTTTCTAATGCAAAGGTCATTAGCTACGTTTCCATTCATCTAGTTTTATGCGCATTTTTTACAACGCTTGCACGCTCTACTAAGAATAATTTTCTCATCTGGTAAGAAAACGTACGCATTAAAATGCAGTGGAAACGCTTTTACAGAATAAGTTTAATGCGCATCAAAAATAGACATGCAACTTTGCGATAGGACAGCATTCCTGGTCCCACAAACGGACGGCTCTCAATGCACAGCATCTGAAATGCTAGTTTTGTCACTCTAAAATGCTTGAGAAAAGTCTCGTCAAAATGCTTCGCTATAATTAACTCCCAGAACAAAGTTTCCTAACTGCAGCTTCTGAAAAACAGATAGCATGAGGTGCCTTCTACTTCTTTAGCGCAAGTTAATCAGTAAGTGATCTTCAGCTCACTGGTTGGAAACGGCGCTTTATTCACAAACGTTTTATGAGATTTTGCGCACAAGTTTAATCCGTAACTTTGGATGGAAATATAGCTGCTGACTACTTTTACACTACTTTCTGTAAACCTGTGTTAAAACTTGAAAGTGACAAACTATCCCTGTTAAGGTTCTTACTGATGCCTTTTCTAACCAGGATGTTGAATTATCACAGATACATTAACAAAGTGCAAACACACGATACGGTTATGAAAATGAACTTGGGCTTGTGTAAATCCAAATACGAGCAGAACAGGAGAAGACTATTTAAGAGCAGGTCATTAAAGTCTAATCAAGTATAAATGCTGCGTGTAACTGGACCTCAGTAACACGAGTGTCATCTTACAAAACAATGTGAAGTCTGTGTGTGTGGATCCGCACAATGACTGCTCTCTCCGAAAGAGGTAATGCTTATTGCGCGACTGAAGCGATAAGGAAGCTGAAAGACGGCCAGTAGGGCAGAAGGTTTGAGGAACAGAATGATGGTACAGGAATAAAAGGCTGAAAGCTTTATGACCTGAAGCGAAAGAGGTAGTCGCTCTGAATACTTCACAGTCACGCATGTGAATGAACATAAGACAGGGGCTTAAATGACCCAAATGAAAGTCGTACCTTCAAGGTCGTCGATGGTCTTCTCAAGCTTGGCGACTGACCTCTCAGCGAACTCAGCACGGGTCTCGGCCTGCAGCAGAGAAAAAACAAAACCAGTCAGACTCAACTGAGAAGTTATTACTGTGTGTGTGTTATAGACACCGGAACAGTGATCTAAAAGTATTCCTGTAGTGATATAAGACTTGACATACTAGCCAAGTCACAGTAATTGCACGACTAAATATCATGAAAGATGTTCATACCTCCTTTAGTTTGTCAGTGAGGACCTTGATCTCCTCCTCATATTTGTCTTCTTTCTGGGAGTACTGCAGACATCATAAGAGTGAGACATCAAGACACAAGCATTTAACACTGCATTAGCTCTCCGCTCAATAGCACTCAGGCTTTGTTACTGCACATAAACAACATTTATTTTTCTTAAATTTTTTAATTTATGACTGCACACTTCCACTCATGTTTTGTGACATAAACATACATACATACACATACTATATATAAAAATATTATTTATATGCACTAATAGTTACAAAATTCTTGTATATGCGAATCTAAATATCACATGTTTCTTAAATACTGTACATACACATGTCTGTATTTATAAATATCTACACAATATGTAAACTTATTTTAGATGTGGTTAATCGCGATCAACTGATTTGACAGTACTAACATTAACTCAACATAACAAGTTTTTAAAATATTGGTAGCTTTTTCCATTACGTGTCAGCTATACATTCATACATGTCTGTAACTACAGATGCAAAAACAAAAAGTTAACTTGCTCTTGAGTGTTTACAGACTGAAGGTTCTTGAATACAGAGTCAGACATTTTCATAAAATCGTACCTGGTTTCATTTTTCAATGTGTAAAAATTTCAGCCCGTGTACAAGGACCTTGAGCTTATATATATATATATAATTTTTTTTTTTTGCTGAATATGCCGATTCTGATGCACAAGTTAGACCAGCACCACAACAATTAAAATAAAAAAAAAGGATCAAAAAAAGCAAGAAAACACACAATTCAACACTTCATTGACATATACAGACAAAGATGGTTTGCTAAACATATAGAAACACTGGTTATCCCGGTTTGTTGAGGAGGAGGGGTAGACATGTGCCTGGGGGAGCAGCTGAGCACACCTACCTTCTCAGCCTGGGCTTCCAGGGACTTCAGGTTGTTGGTCACAGTTTTCAACTCTTCCTCAAGCTCAGAGCATTTGCTGGTGTTTTATACACAGAACACAGAGGAGAGGAGGGGGAAACGTACATTGAGAGGAGGACAACCAGAAGCAGGAACAGAGGGACATCAGGAAAGAGGAACAAAAGAAACAAAAACCCCAAAAAAAATCAATCAAAAAACTGGGATGGAGGACAAGGGGAATCGGGAATCCCAAGTCCCCTTAACACAGCAGGAATGTGCCATGAACCTAAGTCTACATAACTGCTGCATGCAAGTTGTTAGGAGTTACACTGTATGAGAAGAAAACCAAGTTGCAGCATTCCTGCCAAGTTAGAAGGGCGTGAAACAAACGAACAAAAAGATGGACCAAATAAAGCTGCATGGGTGGAAAGCAAGGGAAACTGTGGTTTGGCCTACTACGGAGTACACAAGGTTAATGCATGTGACCTAAGTAGTACCTGTTCTTCTGATGCCTTTAATGACTTATAGGTTTGGTCCAACACTCGAAGCTCATCCTGTGATCTTCGAAGGCATCTGTTAGTGTGTGCAGAGGGAAGGCCATTCCAAACACGGGCCACATGCAAGTTAACAGTGCGTGCAAAAACATAAAAAAAAATACATAACACAACCAAAACAGAAACAGGAATGTGAAGCCGGTATTAGCCATTAGCAATATGGTATTAAAACTTTTAGGGGATGTACACACGGGACGCCTTGTCACGTTAAATCTAAGCTACAGTTGATATGTGCATAAAGTGCCAACTTGAATCAGAATAGGAGGTAGAAGAAAATACTTGGACGCCCTATCGTTTAATGAATTTGTATGCAGATACACAACTTAGTGACCTACTGTTTTTCTTTTTTTTTTCTACAAACACAAGATAGCAGGGAAGTGGGCGTATTTGTATAATGCCATAGATCACAACACCTGAGGATGTCATTAACAGAACTCATTTCAAGTTAAAAGTAGTGTTACGGTATGATAACATCAGTTTTAAAACAATGGACCAATCACAAAAAGGTGGAGGCTGACATAATATGTATATACTGGTTACAAAAAGGACTGTATGAGAGAAACCAAGGTTAAAAAAGCTCAACAATCAGATTTTTAGTTATTAATACATTTGTATATACTTGTCTCAGAAAGTAAAGGGCCAGCTAGCGTCTCATGTATTTTGTGTATGGCTCCTGACACAGAAACTGTAAGAGCGTGAGTGTGTGAAGATGGTCAGGCACATGCATGAATATGAATGCGTGTATCTGTAGGTTTGCAGACATGCAGAGGCTGGAGGAAAGTCTCATACCTCTCATTGAGTTCGGCGCGCTCCTCTGTGCGCTCCAGCTCACCCTCAACGATCACCAGCTTACGGGCCACCTGCGTGCACACACACACGATCATGGGACAGTTACATACTTGTACTATACATTAAATGAGACCAAATGAAAAACAAACAAACAAGACAATAAAAGAGAAAAAACAATAACACAAGATAAATACAAAGAAAACCAAGAACGACAACGACAAAAAAATAATAAAAAAAATCAAGCAAAGACAAACAAAATCACAAAGCTATATTTGATCAGATTACAAAACACAGCAAATCTTTTTTTATGCTTGTGCTAAAATGCAAGCATCTGTTTGTTCACACTTTCAGTGTGAAAGGTCATGTGACTAGGCAGGAAGTAATGCACATGTGGTTTAGTGGCTGAGAGAACCTGCCTCCTCGTATTTGCGGTCGGCCTCCTCAGCAATGTGTTTGGCCTCCTTGAGCTGGATCTCCTGGATCTCCATCTTCTCCTCATCCTTCAGAGCTCTGTTTTCAATGACCTTCATGCCTCTGGAAGGAGGAAGCAAGAAATGGATTGAAAGAGAGAACGAAATCTCTCCACAGCATTACTATGACTCAATTCGGATCGATAACACGCAACAAATTACATCTAAAGCCGCCAACGTGTCTGCAGCTAAGCTCTGGGATCAAAAACGCAGTTTTAGCTTGTAAACCCATGTTTTCTTGTTTCATCACAACAGTCAGTGTCAGAACAGATGAATGGGAGGGAGACAGCCCTTAAGAGCTAGACCAGGTCTCGGTACAGAGTGGTTCAGCTGGGCTGGAGACAGAGGGACACTGTGTGTGCAAACAAAGGAAGGGAAACGCAGCCTAGTGCCTCTACAAATTGCTGTTTATTCAAGAACCCAATGGCTCTACGCAAACAGCTCACGTCAGTTGTTTAAGCCAAAAACAGCATCACACGACTACAACCGACTGCATGTCCTTGATTTTTCTGCTATATGTGCAGAAGCATTTAGTAAATGATGTTCATTTTGTTTTCTTTGCACAAAAAAGGTAGTCTCGTAGCGTCGCAAACTAGATCGACAGATGGCTCTCAGATTTCATCAAAAATATCTCAATTTGTGTCTTGAAGACAATCGGAGGTCTTACGGGTTTGGAACGACATGAAGGCGAGTAATTAATGACAGAACTTCAATTTTGGGGTGAACGAACCCTTTAAAATGAAAATAACATAAACCCCCCAAATTAATGTGCAATAAATATAATAATAATAATAATAATAGTGATGTTTGCCTAAACAACTACGATTACAAACTACTCCTGTAGGGTCGTGGTGCTGGGGATTAGCAAATTACATGGGCTTCCCTCAGCGCGCACAAACAGTCTTTATGCAGGGCACCAGATGTGCGGTGCAAGCTAGGAAGTGGCAGCATGTTGTCATTTTCAATAGCAACACATCGGCGGAGCTGCACACAGTTACCACAGTTACTGCGAGAGGGGGAGGGACGGGGTGTGGACCTGCTCAACTGACTCGTTCTGCTTCAGTGAATCAGGCTGACGGTCCTACAGAGAACGCCACACTTGATTGCATTTTACTTCACAATACCGCGGTATGCTATGGCCCTGTACACATGTGCTGTATATAATAGGGCTTGGCAGCATGGACAAACTCCTACAGTAATAATATGTTCATTAATTCATTTATTTAATTTGATAGATATCTTTTTTTAAATAAGCATAGATGATGAATATATTTGGAAATTCTGAAAGGTCCTAAGCTTCATTTTTTCTTCTATTTGTATCTAATTTGGCTGCACAAGATAAGATTAATTGAACTGTTGGTGCCAATATCCTCAAGGGCATTGCGCTTCACCATCCCGAGTTCAAACCTCACAGAGCTTTCTCAAAAGCACTGCCTGCCCCCTCTTTTTACTTCTGGTCTACAACCCATACCTATCCTAATAAAAAGGGAAAAATTTATCTTTAAAAACAAAACAAAGGAGAAACATTACAATGTATAAATAATTTTAATCTCACGCATAAAGCAGTGCTATTTAGTTGAGTCTCAGTGATTTAAAGTGCCTCTATTATGGATTTTTGAAAAAGACCTTACTCCCAAAACCAAAATATGAACCTTTCAAAACCTATAAAAGGGGCACTTCAAATCATTCAAAAAAGGTTTATATTCAATGAATGAGTCAGTGAATCATTCACTCAAGCAACTCTTTTGACAGTAAAACATGGCGTTCATTTGGTTCGGTTTACAGATGAGATATTCATGATAATTCATTTCGTTCGTGAGTGAGATGCAGTGTCTATTTGATTCATTTTGGTTTGCTCACAAGCGAGATATTGCATTGCGTTCATTTAAAAGAATAAATACTGTTTATTCGATTAATTGCAATATACTGAGTTTAATCACTTAAGCACAGGAGATCCTGTGTTCATTCAGTTTGCATTCAAGATGCATTAAAGTATTTGTGTTCAGTAGGTCCAACCAATGAAATAGCCCTCAGCTGACACCTAAAATGTTATGCTATAGTCAGTCTTTGAAGGCAATGAAAACGTCAAAATGAAAGTGAAAATACCAAAAGCACGAATGATTCACTCACAAAATTCTTGCTGATATCCACACAAATAGACTTCTTACCACATTTCATTTTAATTGCAAAGTGAGCGCAAGTGTACTGTACCAACCTCTCGCTTTCATCGGCAGCCTTCTCGGCCTCCTCCAGCTTCTGCAGGGCAGTGGCCAAACGCTCCTGTGCGCGATCCAACTCCTCCTCAACCAGCTGGATACGTCTGTTCAGGGAAGCTACATCACCCTCAGCCTTGAAGAGCACAGAGGAACCGTGTAAAAGCTCAAGATCAGATGTTCACACGCAATTCACATAGACGCTGACACCTACACCCCACAAACACTGACGGCACACATTCAGAGACTTGTCAGGCGTGTCTTTGCAACCAAGTTTTGGCGACGGTGTAATTTGGTTACAAACGGCAGTATTAACCAGCTTCCTACGGAGGTCGAGAGATTTCTTCTGCTGCGGTCGAACACATCGTATAGCACATAATGACAGCAACGCTAATGGATGAGAGACGGTTAGGCCATCGGATCATTACAGAGCCTCTGGGACAACATTAACAGGCGTTGGGAGGGAGTCTCAGAGGACCTTCATGAATTACACGGTCAAAGGGCGAAAACACATGACCTGTGGAGAGCTGCGGGCTGCTCCTGATACCTGACAAACACACAAACTGGATCATTTCAAACATACTCTTAATGACTGCAGGGAAACTCAATGCTGCTTTATGAAGCTTGGGCTTTGATGTAGAAAAATTGGGTTTTAGGCATACAGCAGTAGCTGGTGTTACGGGTGGACAGGAACAGAATCACAATGCTAAATGCAATTAACGGGGCGCTTTATGTATCATCACTCCTACGCTCAATCCTCTCTCACCTGCTCGCGCGAACACTGTTTTGCCAGTCGTGGGGCGGGGCTTGGTGTTTTAGTTACAACTAACCCCCCCCCCCCCCAGCAACAACGACGACGATGTCATCGTCCTTCGCGATGTTTCAAATTAGACATCATACGATGCCAAAATGGTCGACATCGCCCAACCCTAGTAATGGATTACAAGTAATGGTTACATAATCAGATTACTTTTTCTAATAACTACTAAAGTAAAATTACTTTTTACAAAAATTTACAAAAGATATCTGTTACTTTTTCAAAAAGTATAATTTACAGCTTTAAATGGGTGATGATTATTTTAATACACCAAATATAAACATTACACCATATTTTGGGGAAAATAAAAAACGCATTGTTGTGAAAAATGTACGTCACATTTTATTATTATATTTTGAAATAACCCAAAATACGTATCAATAAAATTAAACATCTACAAAGATTCTAGTTTAGTAAATCTTTTATATTTAATGGTTTGGAGCATCTCTTTTTTTTTTTTTTTAAGAAAACTAACTCAAAACAACAACAACAACAACAAAAAAACTCAATTTACTGCACGCATCAAGACAAAAATAAATTTCCATTTGGTTTAGAATGCGTTTGTACATTAAATAAATACATGGATGTATATTTTTTATAAATTATATAAATATACGCATTTTTTAAAATATAAACAATGTCTAATTTTGGATGCAAATCTTTTATTTTGGATGATTAATTATTTTAAAGGCAGCACTAGAATATTAGAAAGTACAGACATACACGATAGTGCAGACATACATAGGAATAACAGTAGGGATGGAACACTAATGTATTATAAGTCGCTAAGGAATGTAAATCACTCATTAAATGCGGTTATTCTGGCCTATAAGACTGGCTTTTAACATATGCTAAATTAATTGACTGTTATATATTCTTTAATAGTTTAAATATATAATATTGTTACAACATCAAAACATAAGTGCATATTTATGTTTTTATTGCATGAATAACAAATAACCTCTGCGTAAGTCCCAGTCCAGCGATAAGCAAAGGCCTTCCTAAAGGTAACTACCTGGGGCAAAGTGCATGTTATATTGTCAGCTGAGATATGAAAAACTAGAAAGCAACACAGATAACCTTGACAGCCAGCACTGAAATCCTACATTTACTTAAAAGGGCCCAGAGTCTGAAGAATGCTTGTTTAGAAAAGACTGAGGCTAATCGTTGATGCCATGCTTCTATAGCAAGCTAGAGCCATTGCTGTTTATATCAGCATGACAAAGGAGAGTCCTACTGTATGTGATGATGCAGACTAGCCATATAAGGGAATGCTAAAAGGCTTCACGAGATGTCAACATACAGACAGAAGCAGCAGCACCTCCAATTCATTATGATAAAACTACAGCACAACCTGCATAAACACTTCTGCTCAGGATCACTACGAATCACTGCAGGCTTTTCGCTTAAAAAACGATTACACTCAGAGTAAACTGTCATCAAACAAGGACCTATTCACAGGAACACAACTTAACTAACTGGATTATAACCAGACTCTCCAATTACGAGTGTCAACAAGAGGACGGACTGAAAACACAGGGATGACTCTTGCCCAGAGATGTCGTCAGCAATCTCAAAGTTTGGGGTGAAAACAGCATGGTCTCTGTAGTTAAAACGTCCTTGTGTCAAAACGTCCGACTCCAATTTCCGCGAACTGATTCGTTCGAACGGTTCGATTCAAAGAATCAGTTAAAAACGACTCACTGGTTGACATTCAAACGTGAATTTTCATCAAATAGCCCCTAATATCCAAAGCAGCATTTGTTTACAAATATCATTTCATGCGTCTTCTCAATTCAGTTCGCAGTTCATAAAATAATAATGATTCAGTTCAAACTATAGCATGAATTTGCACTTAAAGTCATCAAATTTTTTTTTTTATTTCCCAGCTGAACGTTTTTGTCATTAAAAAAAAAAAACAACAACAACAACAAAAAAGCAATTTATAAAGACGCATTTCGTATGCTTCATATAATTTCAGGTTACTTTACCAGGCCACTAAATGGTTCTTTGGGAATCGATCAGGTTCGAAGGAAACGAATCCCGCAGATCAATTCGCTTTATTAGGAGTCGAACAGGTTTAAGAGAGTCAATTAATAGTTGTTCAGGCCGTCAAATTCGTGAACTAATCAATCAGACCGATTGGTGAACCTGTTCAAATGATTCACTTCCAAGACTCGACTCATACGAACGGCTCGTTTGGATACGAATCGGATGTCATTATTCAGCAACTCAATGTACATGCGCCAGGTTATAATCACTTTGGAAAACATTTTTATTGGCGTCTTCTGTTTGTTGCGAGTAAGAAAACGGAAGTTATTTTAAAAAAAAAAACGGCCGTGATACAAATGTCGCCGTTTAACGGGCTGGTAAAGAGCGCGTAGAGGGCGTCTGAGGAATTCCGCTACATTAATACCGCACATCCCCGTGCGCACTGTCGTGTCCGATATTAAACACTACTGTTTAAACTCGCTCACATCGGAACGCTTGGAATGCGCGCGACGTTACATTTTAACACATGCACTTTATACTTTATATCATTCTGCGCTCTTACTGCTTCTCTGGCTTTCCTCTCCAGCGCCAGTTCCCTCTGCAGTTTCTCCGCTTTTTCTTCAGCACCGTCTGCTTGCTCTTGCAACAGTTTTATTTTCCGTTTGACTGCTTCCAGCGATGTGGCCGCCATTCTTATTTTGAAGGAGCGCTAAAAGCGTCGTTTTTGAACGCGTTTCCTTTAGTTGAACACAGCTCAGAGACGCTGCTGCCCCTGATCTGTGTGTGTGCGCGAAGACGCGGAGCAACGTTTCAGATCACACCGGAAGTAACCATGTTTTCATAGGCGAGCCCCAAACGACGTCATTACCATGATCTAGGGCTTATCTACCGCTTTTCAGCGATCCATGCGAGGCATACTGCAATGCATGATGATATGTTTCACGAAAGACACATTTTATAAATAATTTAAATGGTAAACTATTTTAAAGTCATTAAAGAATGTGCAATACAATCCAGCACCTGCTGCACACCTGGACGCGTTAATCAATAGCCTGATGGGTAATTGACTTGAAGCTGGTGCTGAAACTGACTGAGCTGCTAAATATGGAATGACTTCAGTGGGAGGGGGTGCGTTGTCCTGGGCCTCGAATGTAGTTGTTTAGTCTTGTAGCTCCCTCTATTGGGGTAATCGACTCAGCTGTTGTATCTTTATCTGGACAATTTGATATTGTATTATAAAGATTGTTTTATTATACGTATGATGTAATAATATTAATACAATGATATTAAATTATTATTATTATTTTAATCTATTACTATTAAATTATTATAAAAAAAGTTACACAAAAAAATATATTTATTTTATTAAAACACTGATATTTTAATGCGCAGATAATTTAACAAATAATAATATGGCAAATTATGACAAAAATATTTGTAGATTTTTACAAAAATTCATTATTTTACATTTAAATTATATTGTAATTATATAAATGTAATATAACATACCATTTATTTACTTAATAATATTATAAATCATATATATGTGTATATATATATTCAGAAACTTGTGTAACTTGCATTTCTAAACATTTTGATATTGTAATCACGGATAATATGACAAAAATATGGAAAAAATAATGTTATACTTAGAATAATATTAAATTATTGTGATTATAGAAATGTATTACTATTCAATTAAATGTATTTATTAGAATAAATTCATTTAAAATATTTAAAAATATATATTTTATTACTAACATTTGTATATAATTAATCAACATTACACAATAATATTATTTTATAGTGATTAGGCTATATTACATTTTATATTTGCGCCCTTAGTGTAGATCTGTGTATGTACACGAGGGGGAGTCCAAGTGTGCACTTTTTAAGAGCGGATTACAAAGATGCATAATTTTAACACTGCAAAACGGAGTGAAAATTAGTTTATACTCACATATGTTATTTTAAATGACTTAATTTTATTTTAAATATCACTTAGTTATTGAATAACCCATTGCGAATCAATGAAAATTCAAATGAGGCTGTAGAAATATCTTTTATCATGCCAAGCTATGCAAATGCTTGTAAAGACTTTGGATCGTCTGCTTATACAGTTCTCAGAATAAAGTTTAGTCGTAAAATAATCAATGGCAATTTTAAAAGAAAGACTTTAAGTCGATTAGTCTTTCTCAAGGGCAGGGCCCAGAGAGTGAGTCTGAGTCTTGACCATATAAAGCACTAGGCTAAATATAACAGCCTGCCTTGCTCAGTCTCTATCTTGGAATGCACGTCTTATAATGTAAAATCGCGAATCGTGTATTTTTGTTTGCATAACTATACAAATACACCATGTTTGGTCAGAGGCATGCTGATTGTGTTTATAATACCACGCCATAGGCGACTTTTTGGCCGTATAGTTCGCGAGTGATGTCACACATACAGCACGAGCCCAAAATATATGGCGTGACGACGTCACTTTATTTTGACGTCTGAGGGAAAAAGAGCAACCTTGGACCAAAAGCAATATTCACAACCATCATCAAATATGCAAACAGACTCTTATCTGTATAATAAAGGTGTGGCATACCAAAAGTGTAGGGAAAAGATGCGTGAAGAAGGCAGTGATGCTGCTTATAGCTACTCACATCTGCGGCTTTCTTCTCAGCCAGCTCCAGTTTCTCCTGTGCATCTTTAAGAGCCTCGGAATATTTGTCGAGCTCATCCTCAGTGCCCTTCAGTTTCTTCTGCAGTGCTAGGAGGTCATCCTCAAGCTGCGCGTGTTTGAGTGATTGATTGACAGCGGTGAAGAGCGGGAAGAAGAGTGCGCGCGTGGTGTGGCGGGCAAAGAGACAGACAGAGAAAGAGAAGGGAAGAAAGAAAAGTTAGGAAGATTCAGACAGGAACACGCAGGAAAATACCTTGGTGGCGACCTCCTCGGCGGACAGGAGCTTCTCCTCGGCGCTCTGGTACTCCTCAAGCACTTTATCACGCTCGTCCTCCGTTACGCGCAATTTCTTTTCCAACTGAATTAGTTCGTCCTCTAACTACACATGCATAAATGACAGTTTTCATGACAAATGAGGTAAACTTGTATTAGAAATGCTGCTAAACATCTGTATTTTAAATACTAAACATGATTTTTAACCCTCGCTTTTGTTTGTGGTCTCGATAACATGCATTTTATTTGCATTTGTTTCACAAAGCATTTGTTGTGCTTATACTTAAAAGTTTGTGCAGTCAACTTTATGACACCACAAAGGGTTAAAGCATCAATAATATCTACCAAACAAGTTTTAATTTGGTCAGAAGAATATCTAAAGAAAGAAATTGGGGCTACTACAGTCACTAAAACGCTTGACTGAATACTTCAGTGAAAGTAGCCTAATTCAAAAGTTAAGACTATAGCCTACTGTCTTTATCGTATTCAACCATTTTGAGTTTAATTAGACTGCTAATGATGTAAATATAGCTAGTTGAAACTCTGAAAACTATTACAATCGAGTAGAAGGTACAGACGTAGGCTATTATTCGACAGCACTAGATGTTTTACAATAAAAGGGCATTGAAAAAAGAAAAAGGATATTTATTGACATTGAAAAGTTTAATTCTCGTACTCGTTACTTTTACCATTCTTCTGTCACTATAAATCCACTCAGGTAGTAATAATCCATTTATCAAGTAGCGCGCGGGAGCGGCGCGTGCGCGTCATGGATAACTTTTAAAAGTCCTGATAAAAACCGCAGACCTGTTTGCTCCTGTCCTCCGCTGCCTTTTTGTCTCCCTCAGCCTGCTCAGCTCTGTCCAAGGCGTTCTCCTTGTCGAGCTTGAGCATCTGCATCTTCTTCTTGATGGCATCCATGGCTGCTTATGGGTTGCTCGGCTGCAATAGAGAAATGTCCAGAGAGGAGCGAGGGTCAGAAGCGCTTGGGAGTGAACGCAGAGCTGGAGTGCGAGCGCCCGCTCCTGTGCGCGCTCTCAAATACGCACTTTCACGGGAGGGGTGACTGAATTCCTCTGGACATTCAATACTTTTTTGGAAACAGCCGCATTGGGCTGCTTCTCCATGCCCCGTGTCTTTTTTTTTATGGATCTGAGAGGCGATTCGCTGCTGCTCGACATTTGACCGTTTATATGCCTATATAAGGGTTGTGATGGGCAAGGCGAACTCCTCAAGACGTCTTCACAAGCACTGAGCGCGCGCGACGGAATGGAGCTGAACGCAGACGGGGGTCTCGAGAAGCGTTTTCGACGTGACGCACGGTCATCAAAAACGCAACGCTAACGGAAGGAGACGCAATCATCTGATTCATTTTATTTTAGGGGTTCAAAAATGTTAAAGTATAAAAGAAGCATCACACACACACACACACACATATATATATATCAAACGATTAATCACATCCAGAATAGACTAAAAATATTTGTTAATGAATGTGTACTGTGTAGCTAAAAAAATCGTAAAATAAAAATAATATATTATGGAATTTACAGTAATAAAAAAATCATTAATAATAACATTTTTCATGTACGTGGCCTTTTTGTCACATTCCTTAGCTTTTTATGACCCTGATGACCTGAGTTTACTCCATTGGTATTGACCTAAATAAGCTATCCACCTCACAGAAAAGTGCAGAATCAGGAGCCATCAATGAAAGAATAAATCAAAGTCTTATATTCTCAGACACTTTTAGACTCACGATAATTCATCAACAGTCTGGTCTGAGCCTTATCAGACCCCGAACGTGCATTTGTTTCAACACTGCTGTGCGATACGAATGAACAAAAACCTTGCATGGGCTTATAATGTCATTAACAACCTCAGCAATGTGTCTTTATGCATCCCATGATAGCTGCAAGAGGAGCTTCAGTTTGTTTCTTTGGGATATTGAGCGCACTGAATATTTTGTTATCCTTCAGTCTGTCCTTCTCCTCCTTATACAAGCTTCTCAGAGTATTTTTAGGGCTGTCTTAAAGCCTGAGCACCTGGCCCAGTCTGTAAATTACAAATTTCAAAACACTTAGACAAGTGGTCAAACATAATGGGATAATTCCCTAAAATAACCCCAGTCTTAAATATAATACCAGTTGTTTTACACTATTTCTGTTCTCTTGTAATTGTATTAAATAGCTCAAAGAAGTTTGGTTGTTTTTTTAACTAGGGCTGCACGATTTGGGAAAAATGTGCGATTGCAATTATTAAGGTCAAAATTGTGATTTGCGATTGCAATACGATTAACAAGTGGTTTGACTCAACTTGCTTGTTATCAAGGAAAATGCACACATAGATTACTAATAATGCTGAAATATGTATTTCTCAACTTCTTCAACAAAATTAAATAACAGTAACATCGTTACATTACTGAATTAAATTACATTTAATTAACATTAAAATAAAATTAAAAAGACAGAAGTACAGATAAATAAAACAAATACCCATTTTTATATTTGTACATG
>JAUCMU010000053.1:12394538-12416188 GCA_032275025.1 Enteromius treurensis | reverse complement strand
TGGATTTTTAGTATACCATTGAATAATGACTGAATACATAAGCTTAAGCAACAAAATATTGTTTATTTTTGTTCAACTAAGTCCAACAGACCAATATTGTGCCGTGCGTGATTTCACATTGAGCGGTATATACTACACACACCCGTTGTTCACTGACGAGCTACGCAAAACCATGTTCATTATCAGCTCGTCAATGAACAATGGCTGTGTGTAGTATATACGGCTCAATGTGAAATCACGCAATTAAGCCTAGTCCTGGCCTAAAGTGTAAATCCAAGCAGTTTCAAGTGAAAGAAACTTGGACTGACTGATCTTGAAACATATCAGTGCCTTTATTTTGTCTTAAGATGCACACCAGTAATGTAACTTTATAAGGTTAGTTTATAAAGGTTATTAACATGTCCTAATTGAACTATTGCCTAATCCTGGCTTAGGCTAAGCCCTGTCTGTAACACGGGCCATTATGTCATGAACTGTAGTTTTAAAAGTATTTCAGGCAAGAATGTAGTTGTTTAAAACTCAAACCTGCGGTTTATTTATAAAGACAGTGCCTATTTTAAAATTTGCTCCGGAGACATGAGCTCCAGGACATCACCGGGTGCTCAGTGCTCATATTTCCCAGAGAGCAGCTTCAACTCGGCTAGGTCTTCTGACATTTATACTGGCTCTAATGTCTCTGTGGTGATTTGAGTGATTAGATAGTCTTATTGTTAATACAGGGAGGGAAATCGCAGTAGCCAAGATGAGCTGGCTGACTCTACAAAGTTGCTGTTCCATTTGAAGAATTACTTATTTATTTTTTATTTCCAGACTTGAATGACTTGACTTTAAGTTGCAAAGTCTGACCTACTGAGGATGCTAGTCCAAAATTTGCATACTTCGTATTGAGAAATGGCCTTGAATTGTGAGGAGCAGTCACAGGCAGTCTAATCTTTACGGTACCTTAGGCCCCAATGGAAACGCAGGCAGTAACAGGTCTGGGGAAAAATGTTCCTGGGCTAAAAAGCTAATGCACATCTAGGAACTGCCCAGCAATGATTTAACAACTACCCAGAACACACTTGTGACCTCTAAACAGTTGGCAAATAATGCCTTGGCAGCCACGAAGAACACTTTAAACGATTAAAATGCTTAACATATATCTGTATTGTGTCGTTGGCTATGCTTTGGCAACAGTTACAGAAATGCACATACCTTACATACAGATTTCACTCATACTATATAGAACTTGTAATGGTCAGAAAGTAATCAAAATTCAAATTAACTTTTCAGACAGTATGCAATTTCATTTACATTGCTAACAACTGTCTAGCAATGCCCTAGCAATCACCTGAAAGGATCCCTATAAAACCTAGTATCTGTCCAATCAGTGACAACTTTAAGAAACACTGCGTATACACTGCATATCAGCCACCAAGAATACACTAACAGCTGTCTAGCAACTACTCAGTATACCAAAGAAACCACCTGGCAGTGACCTAGAAACCATTTAGAAAATCCTAGCAGGTACCTAGTAACCACCCAGAACATCATTATAGGACCTTGGGAACAACTTGCATCACCCAGACACTTTGGTTGATTTTTGCATGGCCATGTACCACTCAAATTTTCTTCCGGAAAATGCTAATATGTAGCTGTTTACACCATGAAATGGTGCTCATATGCTCAAATTGCTCTGTATCCAAAACTCCCAGAAATCTCATTAAACTTAACCCTCACTTTATCTCTGTTTCTCCCCTGGCAGGAAGCAGCCAAAGCTCCCCGGAGGATTCATTCTCAATGACAAACTGGACTTTCAGAGCCTCTCAGGAGTCTCTCGCCTCTCTGATACCATCTGAGGAGCTCTGGGAAACTGCAGTGTCTATATATATATAGAGAGAGGATTAACCAGTACCACGCTGGGGTAAATTCATTCTGGACAGCAAATGGAGAGGGGGGGTGAGTGACAGAGGTGCAACTCGACCCCAACGCAACTTGAGTGCCCAACACACACATATCAAGAGGGTGATGACATACACGCGTACACTTGCTTCCACTCGGTCATGCCAGTGAAATAAAACCCTGCGATAGTTATCACTTGAGGTATGACCAGACACATGTGCATTTAATAACAAGCTCATGTATCGCTTACACTAAGGTTTCACCAACTCTTTTTGAATTAGTATACAACGTATTGTATATGACATAAACAGCTAGTTTAGGCAAAAATGGCAGTCCTGTCAACATCTGCTCACTCTCATTTCATTGGTAACCCATACAATTCTAATTTTCCTGTAGAAGACAAATTAAGTTATTTAGAGGAATGTCCAAGTCGCTCTTCTCCATGTCTTTTCAAATGGCTTTGACTATAACAGGAGTACTTACATGGTACTTTTTGCATGGAGAACAGCAGCTTAAACTTAACTTATCATTTTTGTGGTAATATCCCATATATCTCAAGGAATCTTTTTTTTTCCCATTTCTTACCTCGCCCACAATTAAAAAAATAAATAATGAGAAATAAGTAGCTCAGTGTGGCCCCAAACTAAAACAAGTAAACTAATAAAACATGGCCACCAATTAATGTAAAAAAAAAAAAAAAAAAATTATTAAGTAATATCTGCGTTTTATATTTTCCCCACGATATCTCATGTGTAGGGTGGTTGCATCTTTTCGGACTGAAATATTGAAATATTACAGTATACAGTGGTTTACGGAAAAAAATATTCAGTCCCCTTTAACTTTTATACTCTCTGTTATATTGCAGCCATTTGCTAAAATCATTTATGTTCATTTTTTCTCCTCATTAATGTACACACAGCCCCCCATATTGACAGAAAAACACAGAGTTGTTGACATTTTTGAAGATTTATTAAAAAAGACAGTTTTGGTGTCTTTCTCATTTATAAATCCTTTATTTATTTTAGTAAAAAAGCAGCATGAATCTAGGTATTTACAAAATATTTTATCTTACCACTAAGAGTTCTCCTAATTTTTTTTAGCTAAGAGTTTTCTCTTAAAACCTATTCACAAAGCTGCTGTTACTAAGGAATAGAGAGAAGTCTGAAGTTAAGAGTAAGGGCGGGGTTGCCCTCATCGCTATAGATGATGTCAGCATGCTTATTAACTATGCAAACAGTGATTGGTTGATAGAAAACGGTAGGAGTCTCTGTGAGATTTGTTCATAGAAATATTGCAGAGCGCAATGTTATGTTGTCATATTCAAATAAAGGTTTAAAAATAATACTAATAAAAAAGTTGCTACATTCAATTAAGATTTTAAAATGCAGGCTAAGTGTAACTAATTAAACAATATAATATATATGAATATGTTTGGGTAATTGTCAGCCTGTATTCTTTTCATTAAGAAAAAAAGTAAATATACATATAAAAGGCCTTTTAATTAAATGAGTAGAATAATCATGTCTGATAGTAAAACACGCATATTGCAAACTGAATAGCTGTTAATTCTTGCCCAGCTGGTTAATGAAACAATGATATAATCAAAAGAAAAATTGGAGTTAGGATAACCTCCAAACCCTAAAGGCAATACCTTTTTAAACGCTTATTATCGTTTCTAAAATGTTTATATTCTGAGGTAGATTGCCGACAGCAGCCATTTTAGGATAGTTGTTAGTTGGTCTTAGGGACACTACTCATAGCATTTCACAGATTGAGGAGCTAGTTTTAGTACTAAAGCGCTATATGAAATACTCTTATAGCTAAAATTTAGGAGTCACACAGACATTATTTTTAGGATTTTCTCCTAAATCAACAAGTTAGTAGCTACTTTTAGCCTTAAGATGTTTCGCGAACACGGGCCCTGGTTTGTAATGACCCTACAAATCAAACAAATTCCTGCAGCACGAGACTCAAACAGCTATGAGGAGCGAGGTAAAGTAAATGGCTTTATAGGCTGTGTACTTAATAAACCCTGGCATAAGGGGTCTCATGTTTGGATTGTTGGTACCTATTAAAGAGATGTGCAGCATTCTGCTGCTGCAAGCTGAGATTGGAGCTGAGCTGGTCTCTCAGGAGGGAACGGGAGAAATGCCTGGCAGATTTTCGCCCCGAGCGCCAGTGCATATACTGTAAGGCCTACGTGACCACAGCCCAAGGCGGAGATGAGGACGATAGGGGCGGATTCTTTGATTATTTGGCACTGATTCAAAACGTCTCCTGAACTCTGTGAGGAGTCTCACCATCTGCAGTCCATGTACTACAGTAGACAGCATTCTAGCAGAAAATGCTTTTATTGTAATCCGAGCTACTAGCTATTTAATGTATTTTCCCATAGCAGTCCAAAGTAGAGAGCTGTGCTGAATTAGGATCCGTGGTTTGTGTGGTAGTTAGCATGCTATCCAGGGTTGCGTTTTCTAAAAGCATGTTGGCCAGCTGTGGTCATTACCAATGTAGTTCAACGATTTGGTATTTCCTAAAACTAGAGTTCAAACTAACATTCGCAGTCAGAGTTGCAACTACAGCTCTCAACCTGTGCTTAGAAGCATAGCTTCTTGTTAATATGATATTTGGACTTAGATCATGCTTGCAAATACTTGACGGACGTTTTAAGACCCAGAGACAGCCTGCATTATTTTATTGGAATATTAAAATTAATCTTAAGATAGTTAAATTATAATGCTCCCAAATCAAATACATTATATACATAATATAATAATATATAAACTACATAATATAAGATATTATACTATATAATATATGATTGCATGAAAATAATAGGTCACCTATAATAGTATCAAACATTTATTTGTAATGTTATATTTATTGTTCATTGACCACAGCTTGTAGTTTACACAGTGTTTTTAGACCCTAGTCTGAAGTAGGAGCTGATTTAGAATACCTGGAACTAAAATCACTCCTACTGTAGTTCCCGTGGTGCGAACACACCAAAAAGTAGGTAGTTCCACATAAGGCCATCATATCTCTGCAGTTTCAGGAGACTTTACTTGGTAATTAAAGTTATTACTTGGATTGTTGTCCAGCATTGCATTATAATGGCATGTATTCAGCAGATATTTGGTATGTGGAGTACAGTTCAGCTGGATAAGGTGGTTTAGACACTTCAATTCTCCAGAATTAAAATTTCCAGATTTGCTCACCCCCATGTCATCCAAGATGTTCATGTCTTACTTTCTTAAGTCTAAAAGAAAGGTTTTGGAGGAAAACATTCCAGGATTTTTCTACATATCATGGACTTCAATGAGAACCAACAGGTTGAAGGTTCAAATTGGAGTTTCAATGGAGCTTCTTTATCCCAGCCAAGGAATAAGGGTTTTAAAAAACCTTCTATACTTGTAATATTTTTGTCAAACAGCTAGAATATCATTATTTTCCTGACTATGGAACAGCCTTTGTGTCATGTGCACACATAAATCATAAGTATTATGGGAGAAACTGCCATCAGGATGACTTAGTTTGAAAAAACATGACACCAAAAATGCCCTTCTCTTTCTATAACCACAGTGGAATTATTATGGCTTTCATTCTGCCCTTCATTGTGATATAGCAAGACAGTATTTTCATACGAACAGCCTTCAAATTACCAAGCAGCCAGTCACTCCGGGACCTACATATCTCCTCCACTCATTTTAAGATGTTGGCCAAATTGTTTACTGTCAGTAAAAGATCTCCGTGGTCATAAAAATGGAGAGGAAAATAAGCAGACAAACTCCTCTGCATTTCACGTCATTCATGATAATGTGAAAAACAAGCAGCTTTGGCAGTGGAATGTGATTCATTTTGAGGGCTGTCTTTTCTCTCATTTGAAGGTCTGTTTGATGCGGGTGGCAGCCACAATATGGTTGAATAGTTGCGGGTTAGTGAGGGTTCCTCCCTAGTGTTTGTTTGTGTTCCACTAACACAGCTGGAAAAAACTCAGAGCCGTATCTCATGCTAGACAGACCACCATCATATGACCAGAAAGGTGAATTCATATGAGACAAGAGATGAGAGCGGAGATTCTGTTCCAGATGTTCAGTAGATCCATTTCCACTTGGAAATGAATGGAAAATCAAATACTTGTCAGTCAACTTGAAATCAGCATAGAAATCCAGTACTCTGGTGTTGAACACTTGGACGGTGTTGGGAAGGAGTCAACAAAGTACTTACTGGCAGTTTGCTTTACTTTGCATCCTCAAGATAAGAGATTCCATAGCGGCATCAGGGCCGGATGGAGATCAGGAATTCTCTGCACTGATGAGCCTCATTTAGGAGGCTCACTGGTACAATGTTTTCAAGCTGTTCTGGTGACAAACTTCACTAAACTAAGTTACTGTCTATCTAGTTTCAACAGCAGAACGTTCAGGTCCGATTAGGACAGCTTGGACATCGACACTGAGGCATTTTAGTATGTGTGTTAGTATACACAGTGTTGACATTGACAGAACTCCATCAATATTTGCCCATTTTTTTCATTCCTGGATGTTAGTAGGTGAAAACTTTCCAAAGAGAGCGGTAGCAGATCTTCCCATATATGGAGCTGAGTGCTGAGTGATGACATGATGAGCTCCGCTGTTGAGTTTACGGCTTCCTAAATAGTTTTGTTTCCATTTCACTGAGCTATAAAACCTCTGGGTATGTGCTCGTCTTCATTACCGACCAAGTGTCATGTTCAACTCTCCTAGTCGGCACAAATCAATTAGGGTTAAGTGAGTAGACTGGACAGTTTACCTGAGGATACATGCTTTTCTGAAGTAGCTCTTTGGCCTGTCTGTTGCAAAATATAGTGTGCTGTCTACTTAGACTCAATCTGGCATAAAAGATGGGTACATGACCAAAATGCATTGCGATGTGTTCAGAGAGTTTTTTAAGATGACAAACAAACCAAATGAATTCATATTTGCATCACATATTATTACTAATAAATTAATTTAGCAAAATGCTAACACCAAGCAAAGAATATACTGCACTGTTAATTTTCCATTAGGCTTACTACTAAGAGCATTACTACACATTAGCGCTATCTGCAAACTCTATTGGAATATTTTGTTGATTTGATTTCCCTGCACTTATCGTTAAGAGTGCTATTTGTATGCGTTTAACACATTAACTTAGCTACATGCTAACACCCAACTATACTGGAATATTTAGTTGATTTTTCCCTTGCCATAATCGTCCAGTGTGCTATTTGTGAACACATTACAGTTTAGCAACATGCTAACACCATTGGAATGTATTCTTGATATTATTTTAGGCTTTCCATGAAAGTGATATGTGTATGCATTGCAAAATAGCATATTAGTTAATAACTTATCACAATTTTGGTGTGATAGCTACATGCTATCACACCAAACTGTATAAGAATATATTGCTATTTCTTCTGTGCATTTATGGTTTAAAACACTATTTGTACATATTAAGATGAATAGATTAAAGGGTTACTCCACCCAAAAATGAAAATTTGGTAATTAATAACTTACCTCAATGTCGCTCCAAACTCATAAAAAAAGGTTTATTCATCCTTTGAACACAATTTAAGATATTTTGGATGAAAACAGGGAGGCTTGTGACTGTCTCATTGACGGCCAAGTAAATAACACTGTCAAGGTGCAGAAAAACATGAAAGACAAAGTCAGAATAGTCCGTCTGGCATGACTTATGATAACAACACACAAAACTTTATTGGAAAAGGCTATATTTGTGTACAGGCACTGCACTTTAGAGATAACACATTAGCTTAGCACTATGCTAACATCAAACTTTATTGGAGTACAAATATCATAAAGCACATTATATATTAGCACTAAGACATTAACTTAGCAACATGGTAAAACAAAACATATCATATGCTATGTGTACGCATTACACTTTAGCTTATTAACAAGCTAACATCAGACTCTATTCTTGTGCAATTAACATAGAGAGTGCTATTTGTGTACCCATTACTCTAACACATTAGCTTACCAATATGAAAAGGCCAAAATTAAAATATATTGACTCCATGAACCATCAAGTTTGTCTTTTGGTTTGTGACATAAGACACTTGCATGGGAAGCCTAGGGCATTCCTGGTTTTGAGTGAGTGAAACACACGCTCACTTGGACACACACAGACGAGATGTTAATGGTGACTCTGCGTCACAACTGCAAGTTGTTTTAAGTGAGACATACCAAAGAAACCCACACCTCTTGACAAGCTGTCCGCTCACCCCAGATCAGGCCCTCGTGACCCTGTCAGTATTTGTTCAGATGTTGTGACTGTTCTCATGTCAGTCTTGGTGGGGGTTCACACTTCCTGTCTGAGAGCTGGAAGAAATGGGAGAGAGGCCAAGATCAGTCAGAGGAATTCATCTAAGATCAACTCCTCTGCTGAGTGGACTGAACTTAGTCATAAAATCTGATGCTGAGCTTAAGGTGTTTTATGGAAACTGGTATGGGATGTTAACAGTCAGCAGTGTGATGTCTAATATCTCCTCGAAGCTTTGAGGAGGAAAACCGCAACATCAGAGATGAAAGGGGATGTTTGATGAAAGTCTGAAAGTCAGGGGTTTGAATCCAATTCTTTGAAAGATCTCCAATCAGATGGGGGAAACACGGTTAACATTAGGGCTCTTTTATCTTTGACAGAATAAAAGATATATATATATAAAAAAAGGAAAAAAATAGAAGAAAGTAAAATGAATTAAATAATGATTTATTGCAGCATTTATACTTGCAAAACCTTGAACTTTAACAGAATGTGATTGGCTAAGCCTCAATCAATCGCTGATCTTGTCATTAATTTGTAATTTCACCGGTGCTTTGACCAAATCGATGTTCAGAATAACAAAATACTAATGCATAGTTTGCAAAATTTCAATACTTGGACAGCATGGCACATTTGTCAAAATGAGACACTAAATGGGATACTGTTTCCCATAATGCAATGCACGCAACCTGACCCTCCATTTACATTGTGATTAATGAATCTCTTTACTCATTTTTGGACTGACAAAAGTAATCATATTATTCCAAAGGTTTTTTTTTCCAGCTCTGAGTAAAAAAATTTAATATAAAGATAAAATTTTAAATACAAAATTAAGTAGCATTGCAAAATATCATAAAATCGAAAAATACAATTGTGAGATATACATTCTCACTGAGAGATATAAATGTACAATTGTGAGAAACAAAGTCAATCATCAAGAGAAAACTAAATACAGGAAATAAACTTGCATTTGTGAGACACGAAGTCATTGAAAAAGAAAGTGACACTTACGAGAAACACACAATTCTGAGATAAAGTCATATTGTGAGATATACATTTCAATAATGCGAAACATTGGAAACATTTATATTTCCCATTGGAGATATAAAGTTGCGTTATTGAGAAAAAAAGTTGCATTTACCTTTTTATGCTTTTATTTTGAGGTAGAAATGGGGTATACTTTGAATTATTTACTTGGGATTTGAACCTAGAATTATTTATTGAAAGTACAGTGGTGGCAGATTATTAATAACATGCGGGATTTAAATTGATAGCATTTCATTACAGCTTTCATTAGATTATGAATTCTGTGTGGGATTCAAACCTACAGTACTGTATTTCACAAAGACCACTATTGTGGCCGATTAAGAATTATGTGTGAGATTTGAACCTATAGCCTTTCATGAACAGCACAATTTTGGTAAATAATGAATTACATGTGGGATTTGAACCTACAGCATTTAATTACAGCTTTCATTAGATTACGAATAACACATGGGATTTGAACCTACAGCCTTTCCCAAAGAGTCAAATTGTGGTAGATTATGAATTATGAGTGGGATTACAGCTTTAATCAAATTATAAATTACACGAGGGATTTGAATTTACAGCCTTTCATAAAGAACACAACTGTGGTAGATCATTACCTGTGGAATTTGAACCGACGTCCTTTCAGTTTCCAACCCACAGCTTTAAACATTAGGCTACGCCATCCCAAACAGCTTGCTACTGACATTGCTATTCAAACAAAATATTGAAGCTCTGGGGTGGCAGTAAATATTTTTAAAGCTCATACAGTATAATCTAGGCTTCAGCAGCGATAACTTCGGTTTCTCCTTTTGACTGAAATCAACATGTTCTCCAACCTGCTGTTTGGCCCCTGCAGGCTAATTTGACTCCTCTCAAAAGTGGGCCATTTGTCTAAACGAAAGACCCGTTTCCTCCACATATTTCCAGAAACTCAGCAAGCCCTTGTTCACTGCTGTTTATTCAGCTTTAGTAGCGTTTGGGTGGGGAACGCCGCAGCAGCGAGACAGAAAAAGAAAGAAAATGCTTACAGCAGGCCTTTTCTGCTGCTGAAAGATGTGGCTTTGTTTCTTGGCAAAAAAACCTCCAGGATTGGGAGGTTTCCTTTCTAAGAACGAGACGGCAAGGTGTTGCATTACACCAAAAACTAATTCTGACGGTTCCAGGGTATAGCACTCATGAATAAACGGTGCACTATCACTCCCAACATCTCTAAACTTTTGTTTCTGGTGTTTAGACCATCTTAACTGAACGTTCATGCTGGTCCAGACTAGAACAAACAAACCTGCAACCGTACACTATATGTTGTGATGGCTAAATTCACTTTATACCATTTCAAACGACCAATGCTGATCTATTTGCGAGGTGTTGACAGACTCATATGCTGGTCTATAAAATGTTTGAGAGGACAGTTTGATGTGCCAGTCTGGGGAGAGGTGTAATGAAGACGGAAGGGTGTGTCCAGATGATTGAAAGCGTTCCTCAAACCACTGCGAGCTCTAGGGTGCTATAAGACTCCTCCTAAAAGCTCCTCACCTCAAGTATTTGGTGTCCAGCATGAGCTTGAATCCAGATATATCAGTCGCATCACTGCTGACTCAGAAATGCTGACACCTAGTCACACCATGGTTAATAGAACAGCATTGAAGATTCTTTATCCGATAGCCCACAGCAGAAATCAGAGCACTGGTTTGCGAACGTTTTAAAGTAGTGGACCATTTAAAGAATAACACAAAAACTGTCCACAAAACACCTGTGGGAAACCACTAACTACCTCAATTATGTACACTTTAATGCACTATATTTTAAAGCTGCCAAAGTTTTACGTATCCATAATTTTTATAAAACTGTGGTTTTGCGCATGACATACCTGAATTCATTCCTGCAACTTATGCATTTGTGCTGATGTTGTACGAGTTTGTTCTCTTCTTTAAATACTTTAAATGTGGCCAGTTGAGCTATATTTGGTTAAATTGTGGTGAATTGAGAATTAATTCCCACAACATTTTAAAGGTGCGGTAAGTGATTTGAGGTAAGTAGCCAATGTTGATATTTCAAATTACCAAAACAAACACGACCCGACCCCAATTTTGAGAGCTCCGCCCCACACATACTTACGCAGCAATTAGTTCTGTGAAACAAAGCAAAACCAAGGTTACACTGTGTCTACACCAGACATGAGCGGTGCGACAAAATACTGTAGAACTCATTATAATCAGTGACGCTGTTGGTGGTAATGAAAGTTACATAATCAGATTACATTTTTTAAGTAACTAGTAAAGTAACACATTACTTTTTAAATTTAAAAGAAAATATCTGAGTTACTTTTTCAACAAATTAATGCAAGTTAACTTGTTTTCTCATGTATTGACTGAAAAGTCTCTTGTCCTCATGTTGGGAGAAGTCAGAAGTGCTTTTGTTTTTCATCAAAAATGTAGAAATGCAAATTTAGAATATGATGCAAACATGCAATAGTTAAATACATTTAATAACACAAATGTATCTGATCTTATTTTATTAACCAATGTCTTTTCTGCTGACCTTTGATGATCCAGTTCAACCATACTAATGACTAAAATGACTAAAAATTACTCTAGATAAACGAAAGATTGTGCTTCATTGTTTTTTAATTGCTGAAAAGTATTGAACCTTTTTCTCCAGAATTCTAGACGTGAATTACTTTTCCTTCGGCCTGATGTTTATTCAGTACAGTTTTTGGTGTGAAAGGGCTTTTACATTTGCGATAAACCGAACTTTTTAAAAAATGTTGTAATGTATTACTTGTAAAAAAGATTGTCGGTCTGACACAAATTTTAAATAATTTTTAACGGTCGCTTTGTCGTATCATAGCAACTAATCTACGCTGTGACTCACATTGAAAGGCTTCAAGTCTTATGATGTCAGGTCTTGTTAAATTAGGCATCGGACGAAATTGACTCGGATTAAAAGGTACTACGCCTTTTAATTTTATGACTGAGATTCAAGGATGTCCTCCTAAAATGTACACCGTACTCAGACCTTCCGCTCCTTGAGTTCTGTTCAGCGATGGAAATCTGTTTGGATATTTACACAGGTCCTTTACACTTTTTGCCTTATTGTAGGCCTTCTTTTGTCCCGCAGATGTAATCTTTCAGATAAAGTCCATCCTGTGCACTGAGCACTCTCTCCTCGGCGTTATGAGTAGACACACCCCTTACTGCTGATTGGCTACAAGTTTGTTTTCGAGAATTTTCAATCATTTAAAAAGCCCGAGCATTTAAAGCAATGCAATTTTATCATACACATAATGTTATCACCTCTTGTTGTGGACATTACTAAAGTTTATTGTTATAGTTGTTGTTTTCTGAACGAGCGTATACTCCAGTGTCTATAACGGTTTGTCTATTCCTACACCAGAACTATTTTTTCTGCTCCTCACCTCTTTTGAGTAGGACGGTGTCTCAGCGGGCCACCCGAGGCAGGTCAGCAGGTCATCCGTCTCAGCTGATGCATAGAGCAGAGGTTATTAATGTGATCCTCAGAACAAACGTCCCCCACAGGTGCAGACACTGGCCTGCAAAAACAAATGATACATATGTTCCCTGAGCTTCCTCGAGGGACAGCTTGGAGAACCAGACATGAAGAGTGTGAAAAGACAGGTATTTATAATTACTCTGTGAAATTTAACCCAGAAGGACAATGGAAATGAAACTCACTTTTTTACCGTAATAGTTCAACTACAGTAAACGTACAGTTCTGAGTACTAATATTCTATGAATTTTTGTCCAAGGTGTTCATCATTTGTTTTTAAGTACGCTTTTATGATGCTCTTCTGAGTGGTTGCTAGCTGGCTGCCTACTGGTCCAAGCTAAAAACCCTAGAAACTGATTGTATCCTTTCTTTATTTTTTTTTTATTTACACATAAAAGTACTTAAGGTAATAGTCTGTTGAGGTCCCTGTTGCTTGTCTTAGCAGACACTGCTCACTAAGAACAGATGACAGCACGCTGTATTTGGAGATGTGTTGTAATAACCTCTCACGGGACAATAAACAGCCACCCTGGAGAGCACGGACAGCATCCCATGAATCTCGCTCCTCAGGGATGACACCACACGGAAATTGGGCAACCCCTTTCATGAACAAGCCTAAAATAGGCATGTGTACAGTCCGGACCATTCCATCACGCCTGCTGAGTTTACTCTCAAAAGATGCGCCTCTCCAAGCAGATTCCTTCTCGTCTACACAAAGAAGACTGACTGTGTTTAAGAGACACTGGCTCTTGGAGACATTATTTGTGTGATCTCACAACTAACAGGATCGTACACCATTTACAATAGAATTGAAAAAGCTAATTCAGTGCTTTATTTCAAACTGTGTTTGGATGCACAGTGTAATTAGACAAGAAACTGAATTAAATAAATAAATAATACATTTTAATAACCCATTTATTTTTTTATATTTTAATATTTATATTATCAGAAACACTGCAAATAAATAATATTTAAAATGCCACGAAATTAAGTACTTATAACAGATAGTGCTGTCAAAAAAGTAAAAAGTGTGCAAATAAGAATTTTTTTTTTTATGTTTATGTATTAAATATATTTATATATAATATAAACTATAGGGATAAATACATAAATGTATAAATATGTAAATATGAATAAAAATATACTCTATGTGTGTATTTATATGCATGTATATTTATTTTGGATGTGATTAATTACGATTAATCATTAGACAGCCTTAATAAATATATATTTAATTTCATTATATTTTTTGTTTATTATATTTCATCTTTATCTAAATTAATTTTGCATCTAATTTTATTATTTTATTTAATTGATCAAATACATGACTGAAATTATGTACATGAGTTTTTTGTAAGTGATATTTTGTCAATATTTTTCATTTTAGACATAACAATAAGTTGTCATAGAAAACATTAAGAAATAAATCACACATCATATCCTTTCAAAATTAATAATTTGTTTTGCAAAACCAATTTTGCACTTATTTTTTCCATTTCTTTTTTTCCCATTCCACATCCTGCATCCCTTGCAGTGTTATTTTAATATTATTAAGGTACTATATTAATTTTAAATAGAATTTTTGCTTTTATTTTAATTTAAATCAACATTTTGGTTGTGTGTGTGGTGTTTTTTCGTCTTAATATGTATATATATATAGATATAATTACTCTTAATTTAGCATTAGTTCTTTAAAAATATTAACATTTTATTTTATTTAGCCCTATTTATTTCCTATTTATTTATTTATTTTTAATGGTTTTAGTTAACTATAACAACCCTGATGTGTGGCCAATTCAATTTACACACAACATATTTTGGCAGACAGTGAGTGTCAGATTTGACAGCATTGAGAGCAATATTTAACACTACAGAAATTCATTAACAATGGAAACACGGCAAAGCAAACAAATGTGAGCTGGTTTTCATCCCCAGGCGAGAGCGTTGCTTAAAATTAGTCAAACAGCTGTAACAACAATGTTTCCCCTCATTTTCCCCTTTTCTTCTTTGAGAAGAATTCCACTTCAGGCCTGATGTGATGTTAAGATTACTGGAAAATAAAACTGCTGTGCACTTGAGTTATCACGAATACCTGAAGTCCTCACAGCAGATGGTCGATCTTCACCTGTCCAGCTCTGTAGATTTGACACACACATTCCATTTAATTAAACAAAGCCTGGGATTCCATAACAATAATTCTAGAAGGCGGAAACATTCTAACTGGCATTCCATCATCTAAACTTCACACATGATTTCTTAATCAGTTCAAGACCCAAATGTGTAAAAATAAAAATTCCTGTGTGTAATATTCTCTAAGAAGAGCATTTTTGCTCTTAACAAATATTACAAAACTTCAAACATTAGCAGCCTCACGAGTCATAAATCACTGAAGCATATCAGACAGAAATTCCTGTGATACGAATACAGCAATCTAAACAAAGCCTCTAATTTCTCTAAAAAATGTGTCCAGCTGACAGGAAACCGACAGTACGGCATGTGCTGCTCATACAGTAGAATATTAGCACATAAACACTTAACACTGCTAAGTCTGTCAAAGAATAGTTTACCGAGGAATTAAAATCAGCAAGAAATTCTCTCACCCTTGGGCCAGCCAAGATGTAGATGAGTTTGTTTCTTCATCAGAACAGATTTGAAGAAATATCGTTATAACTGCTGATAAAAACTCCAGTCTATCAATAATATCTGGTGAAGAGAAATGCTTGGTTCATTTTAAACATTGATAAACATCATAAAAGCACGTGTCCAGCCAATACTACAATAATTCGGACATGGAAGTGAGTAAATGATAGAATTAGCATTTGCTTTTAGGTGAACTATCCCTTTAAATAGTGCTTTATACAGTATGATCTTGCTGCATGTGTGAATGTGTTTTTTTTTTCTCGAGTAACCCTCCGAGTTCAAACAGGGTTCGCTTCATTAAATGAGGCTTCCCATCATGCCTCAGACCAGACTTTAAAAGAGTCGCCCCTACACATGACTGAGCGGACCCATATCAGCTGAGCTCCTGATAATAGTTATGTGAACAATAATATTTAGTGAACATTCAGATTTATATAGTGGAGGAAAAGGGTTGAAATCTCATGCATTTTGGACTCAATCTGAGCCAAAACCCCAAACATTCCTCCTATTACTAGTACTGCATGCTGTATATTTTGTAGAGACTGAATGGCTCCGCATTTTTTTTTCTTTCTTAGTAGGCTGGACCCACTTTTTATAGCAGCCTAATATGGAGTTCAAGCTTTCCTCTAGTCTGCTGGACTTCCTCGGTCTGGCCTAAATATCTAGAACAAATGGAAACTAACAGTATAAGACTAAATAATGCATGCATCTGTTTCTGCCTCATCTCATATTATCATTAGCAATTTGTTGATTTAACCATCTTTTGCTTAAATAGAGCATGCTGTTCTACTATAGTACGCTGTCGACAGACGAAGCAAAAGCTGCCACATGTCCTTTTTTGGTCACGCAGACTGTAATTTAGCCATCCACGATATAATCCCCAGAATGACCGCGACCACAACACATGAAGCAGTAACAGCGACACCTGCTGGAGAGAATGCGTCCCCTCTAGAGCTACACAAACAGCGTCAAAACGCAAGAAACTGTGCTGCCACATATATTAAAAATATAAGAGAAAGCACGTGAACACTTCTCTGTGCCTAAATGTTTAATGAAAATAAATAAATAAAAAATACTGTATAGGGTTTTTGAACCATACTACAGTAAAGTACTTGAATTAATTTGTTGTGGTAATTCTATAGGCGCTGTGCTAATATAACAACAAATTACTTTACTCAATACTGTACTAAGTTTACTACAACTGTACTGTATGCTATACTAAAATACACTGTAGTTCACTATAGTAAAAACCACGTTGTTTTGCACTACTGAGAGGAAAAAAGGCAACATGGTTGCTTTTGTTTAACCACGATAACCACAAATTAACCATGTTTTTGCTGCACTAACCATAGTTTAACCATGGTATTTGCATTAAAACTGTGCTTACAAATGGTAATCTACACACATACACACACACACACACACACACACACAAAACACTACAATTTTACAAATAAACCCCTGGTTAATTTTTGTAAGGGATACTTTATCTGGAATAATAAATACTAAAAAATAAAATCACACATAATTATTTTCAGGATACAAATGTTAGTATTTTTTTCCGCCACAGTTCTTTAAAACCATTTAACAAATGTATTTTAAAAAATGTGAAAATTACAACAAATAGCACGTGCAATATATGTTTGAGCTTAAACACACACACACCCAAACACACAATTGTTGCATGTGCCCTCATTACAGTCTAATTATTATACAGCTAGTTACTGACTAATATTAATTAAAATGTACTATATAAGGCTAAGATTTGGTTAAGGCATAGTTTCTTGTACTTATGCACACTTTTCTGTTATTACTATAGGAAGTACATGTGAAATATGTAACAAGGGCACTAAAATAAAAGATTTATTGCTTGTATGTACATGTAAAATGTACTATTATAATAATCCGAATCCTGTATAAATCAACCCCACCCCTGCCCAAAAAATGCTTTCACAAATCATACTTTGTTGAAACTCTTTATTTTCAGGGCAATACAAAAAATACTTTCGTGACCAGATAAATATTATACATACAGCATTTTAATGTTCGTTATTATTATCGTAATTAATATTTTTATTAATGTCACTATGTCAGTTGATTGAAGGCAGTCCTAACTCTATGTCAAAAGAAGGCGATGGTTCTTGCTGTTTTCTTCGGCTCCACTGAAAGACACCACATGTTTAACCACATATTGCAATATCTTCATATTATAGCTATAACTCCAAGTAAACAAAACAAAACAAAACTTCATACATAGTGGTTTACTGAAATGAAAAGCAAGATAACCTTGCTCTTTTTTTGGGACATTTAAGAAACTTCTTCACGTGGACAAGCTGAAAGCAGTCAGCGCTGACAGAAACAAATCACATCCTTCCTTTTTCTACTCGCGGTTTGTTACCTTTATTACATCTAAACGTCTAAATAGTTACTAGTACGGCAGTATAGCGGCCTGCCAAGGCAAGCGCATCTTTAGGCCTGAGTAGAATATGTACAATATTGCAGAACAGAACAAATCGGCCGCCCAACGGATGTCAGCTTTAGTCGCCTTAGAATGGAAACAACGCTGTACACATCTAAAGCTAGTTTGAAGAGGACAAAATACATCTGCTTCACTCATCAGAACGGTGGTTAAACTTGCTCAGTATCGTTAGACGGAGCTCTGTTGCTGATCCGGAACCCCTTTAACATGAACCTCCAGTGAAATCTGGCCCACGAGCAGCATTTAAGAGCAACTTGCGCACACCGAGCTACTGAGGAAGTCAGAATAAGGCACTATGATACAATGCAGTCCAGATCTGAAGTCACAACAGTCAGTTCTCAGCTTGTAAGTGCCACACGTTATTCTACGGGAATTTCACCCTCGTAAAAGTTTACGCTGGGATCTTTCGAACTGAAAACATGCACGAAGCGCACGATAAGCAGAAGAGAGCTACACTGACGCCATTGAATCCAACAAAGCTACCGACGTGGAGCTTCCTGCTGTACATGCAGGTACAATCTCAAACAGGAAGTCCATCTGCGGTGGACCAGAAATGCATTTTATGAGAACTGTGGTATCAGAAAGTACAACACTGGGATTCTGGCTGCATTCAGAATGGAACACTAGGGTTCTGCGTACTGCATACTGCACAGTATATACTGTATAATGCTTCCTATTCTTTTCAAAACAGCATGTGAAACAGTCTGGATTATTACGATGTACTGATAAACATTTTAAATGTTACAGTAAGTATGCTACATTGTCGTCACATGACCTCACCACGTAGTGTGAATATGTACGGAATGAAATGCTAGCTATTAAATACTTAAAATAGCACTGTTTACTGTCTACTATTTAAAAATAGCATGTTAAATAGTGCGCAGTATGTGAACAGTAATTGTTTACATGTGACCTCATTACTATGCACATTTACTTCAAACCGTTTTTAAATGCTTTTTTCAGTGTAGTATGCTACAGCATTTGGAATTCGGCCCAAACTATCTGGGATTACTTTTGTGTTTATTCATTACACTGGAAATTAAAAACGAATTTTAACGCACTGCATTGTGGGATATAGTGATCCCCAAAGAGTAACGTTCCTCCATACTGCATATTGTGTAGTGTGTTATATTGCTGAAAAACAACCTTATTATTATTTATTCTGCACATTTATTTTGTTACTGTGTGTATTTATTTAGTTTCACATTTTTATCCAAATATAAAATATTTGGAATATTTTGACGTGTATAAAATATATGTAGCATGGCAATTTGAAATCAGCCAAAATTGAAGCTTGTACGTCTTTCATTACACAGGGAAAAAAGAAGCAGCACAATGCATTGTGGGATATATCGTTCCTACGTATAATGCTATTACCTATAACGTAGTTTTTTGTGTGTGTTAAAAAGGCTAGTATTTGGTTAGTATTTCAGCCTAAATTGAGGCTAGCATTATATTTGTTAATTTGCAAAACAGAAACGGAAAAAAAAAAAAGACCATTGGCATTGCATTGTGGGATACATAAGCGTCATCTGATTACTCTAATGAAAAAAATATATAATGCTGCAGAAATAGTATGAATAGTGTGATGGCGTGTAATTCCGAACGTATACGTTGTGTTTGCGCACAGATGAATCATGGGAAATGTAACAATCTGAGGTATAAAGAGAGGACTGAATGAAACCGTTTTCAATGAATCAACCAACTAGACCTACAAACGCAAAAGAGAAGCCAGAAGCTGCTCTATTACAGTTCTGTCAACAATAAATAACACGACGAAGCACACCAGTACATTCTTTCCTTATAACTACCTATGATTCATAACCTTACTAACATAATATTCTAGAGTGGCATATGTATGAATTTGAGCAGTGCATTCTAGAGGCTTCCCAAGCTTATCAGCACTCGAATCAGAACTCGTGCGAATAATGATAGCCTTCGACCTGACGTCATACTTCATAAGTAAGATTTGTCTGGTTTCAGGCTGCCAGATATTAATGGTTTCACATTGGTTTTATTTTAAGCATTGACGCATTGTGTAAGATTAGTTATCGAGATCCTTATGGTAAGCTATCGCCGATGAGCGGCATACTATCGATACGAAAAACACACAGTCACACAAAGAAACCTCTAACAAGTGCTTTACACCTTAAAAAATACAAGAACGTAAAATATTAGCCCTATGTAAGAGGAAATCCATTCGTACCCCCAACATACAGCCAATCAGTGGCGCTATTCCCATGTGAGCCAATCACATTTAACGTTCACAAGTCACCTGACAGTTACACAACCAATGACGTGTGACATCTCTAGCTCTGCATATAAGGAGCAGCCAATCATCCGTAACAATCAAGATCCGACGGATATCGCGAGATGCATTCAGCTCTGGTCTTCTCGCAGTTCGCTGGGCAGGAACTTGTATTGCTGCTGTCGGATGTGGGCGAGCTTCTTCCGGGCTTCTTCTAGCTCCCTCTCTTTTCTCAGCATCTCCTCCTGAGCTGCGATGATCTGGAAATAACGCAAAACTATTAGTCACTGAAATTACGCACAATTCATATTCATTCGGCTGTGACCCGACAAGGGAAAGCGTATATACACTGTAAAATTTAAAATTAACTTTTTTTTTTACGGTAATATACCGGCAGCTGCGGTTGCCGTAATTCTACCGTTAAATAACGGTAAAACCTTAATTTCTTTTACGGCAAAAGATAAAAAAATATAATAGAACATTTTTTGTTTTGTCAATAGTTTTACGGTTTTATTTGAAAATGTACAGTTAAATACCGTATTTTCTAATAAGACACTGTAATATCTGAAATAATGTTAATGTACCGAACTGTTAAAATAGTGAAATCCATATTTGTACCTCTGAAATACACTGATAACTACCAAATGCAGGTGGTTATGAGAAAGTCACATGGTGACAAAAAACTAAGAAGAAACCAAGTTATTTCAAAGAAAAAACATCAAATTTAAACAAAATTTAAAATGCAACGCAGGGAATTCTGGGAATGTCAATTAATTTTTTTATTTACCATTAACCATTTAACAGGTTTTTACCGTAGCATTTTTTTAAACATTTTTTTACAGTTAAATTTACAGCCATTTTTTTACAGTGTATGCAAAAAACGTAACTTACGACGAATTCGCAAACATTTCACGCAGATTCGTACCGTTTCATGTTTCAAAAACGAACGAGATATGAATTGTACATGTGGCAGTTTGCAGACTAGTATTATGAAGTTTTCTGAATGATTAGGAAGGTACAGTATTTGTAAAACTCATTCTGCTTGCGTTTCTTGCGTGAATTACGACTAATTACGTAAAAAAGATTACAACAGAAATTACTTTTGCTTATGTTTCATGAGTGTGACGTGAATTGGAAATTATGCAAGAAAGGTTTACACAGATTTATTATTATTTTA
Source organism: Enteromius treurensis (assembly GCA_032275025.1). NCBI lineage: Eukaryota > Metazoa > Chordata > Actinopteri > Cypriniformes > Cyprinidae > Enteromius > Enteromius treurensis. The sequence continues at coordinate 12,394,924 of JAUCMU010000053.1, read as the reverse complement.
CTTATTAATGCAACACGAATGTGGAGATTTAAGAATCGTTTACACATATTCGTTTTGCTTGTGTTGACTGTGACGAATGCCAAAGAATGCAGTTTCTACAAGAATAATTAGATAAATTTGATCTGCTTGTTTCACTTGCTTTCATTAATCATTTATGGGGTTTTATGTATGATAATTAATGAATGAATTGCTGACTACATCATGACGGCAGATCATAGTTGCAAATTATGCATAAATGAAACATTGCATCTCATCCAAAATAAAGGTTTTTGTTTACATAATATAGGTGTGAACTGTGTGTATGTATGTATATATATATATATATATATATATATATACACACACACACACACACACACACACACACACACACACATATAGATTTT